>JADDOH010000475.1:0-201219 GCA_016648135.1 Agrypnia vestita
AATTTTAATGGAAGGTAAAATTCTTTTATTTTGTGTTCCGTCTCGACGCCTGGAATCCATTATGAGAGATCTGTTTGTTATCACCTGGTGACCTAGTGGTTCGACGTTTTATGTGACTGCCTATATTGGCGTAAAGAGAGGCGCTAATGAGCTCTGGGGGCATTGTTGCTTGGGGTTATCTACTATCTCTCTTTGGTAGAATTTTCGGAAGGTGATTTCACTCTGCCATTTTCCCCTTGACAAGATCTCCTCTATCGGGTAGTTTTCCAGCCAATTCAACGAAGCCACAGCAGAACGAACACTTCCTGGCGTTGCTTCCACTCCAGCCTCTCTTAGGATTGACTTGATACAACCACCTATCATTGTCCGTGAAGCTGGCTTTACTTCACCTGCCGTCGTCACAAATAGTTCTTTCATGTCCGGCTTTCGTCTCGACTGTGAGAGTGAGACCAGCTTTCGGATCCAAAACAAGGGGTTGATGTTCCTTTCATCCGATGCGCTCAACCTCCATCCCGATTGTTTGTGTCTTGCCGTGTCAGTCTTCGCTCCAAAGGCTGGCCATAACGTGATGGAGTCTCCTTTGTCGATTAATCGGTCCGGGGTGACTCTGAGAAGTGTCAGATCTTGGACTCTTTGCCCAGATGCCATGATGAGTAGTATGGCCGTCCTCCTTGACACGTCATACAGGCTGTTCCTTGGCGGGTTTTCACGTAGCCACTCCACCACTACTCGGGGGTTCCAGATCGGGGGTCTCTCAGTGCATCCACCAGAAACCGAGATGGCTTTAAGGACGTGCCTGACGAGGAAGTTCGAGCTAATCTTATCTGCATCAAGAGCTGGGCCACAGAAGGATACGATTGCCGATTTGTGGACCAATATTGTTCGAGGGGCTAGCCCTTCGTGGATGAACAGGTTGGCCAGATATCTTGCCACTGTTGCAGGGGGAGGGTTATGAGGTTGGACAGAATGCGTGGTACACCATCGCTGCCACCTATCCCAGGCCGGCTTGTAGGTGTTCAGCGTTGAGCCTCTCCAGCCAGATCTGAACAGCTGCTGTTCCTCCTGGCTCCAATCCGCTACAGCCTGTTCCCACCCACTGCTATTCTCCAAACTTCCAGTTGGAGGTCCGACACCCTCGGTGGGGAAAACCCTGTCGACGTATCGATCAGGACGCTCTTCAGACCTCTTACGCTTATTGGCCCTCCCTTTGCTCGTTGTTTGAGATCGGCCCTCCAGAATGTCTTCTCCCATCTTGGCACAACTAGGAGAAAGGTGCCTCTTGCCAGGTTCAAGTGCGCCAGTACTCTTGGGACGAGATTCGGCGGCGGAAATACCCAGGCCAGCTCTTAATCCCAATGCTGACTGAATGCGTTGAGATAGGAGGCCGAGCAATCGGTTGAGTTTAGCGACACGTAGTTTGGCACCACATGGGCGGTGGCCGATGCGAAGAGGTCGATCTGAGGACGTCCCCATATTCGGAATATTTCCTCTGTCGCTGGTTCCAGGAGGTGCCATTCCGGGAGTGGTGTCCCCCGAGAGAGTCGGTCCGCAATCCCGTTGTATCTCCCTGGAATGTACTGCGCTGTCAGAGATATTTCCTGCTGGTCGATAAACTCTAGGAGGTCTCGAGTTATCTTCAGAAGGCCCAATGATCTTGTCCCCCCTCCTTGTTGATGTAAGCCACTACTGTCTTGTTGTCTGTCTGCAGTAGGGTCTTCGTTCCTCTTAGCAGGTAAGCGTGATCCCTGATCACTGCGTAAACAGCGAAGGCTTCTTTCTGGTTGGAATGCCACCGCATCTGCTCTGGGGACCACTGGCCTGATGTCGTCTTGTCGTCCACCTGGCCGCCCCAACCTGCGTCCGCTGCGTCTGTAGTCAGGAAGTGGGAGAAGGGGGCTTCGTGTATTGGGCAGGACTCCCCTACGGCCTCCAACCACCACTCTAGGTCTTGCCGAACCGCGGCAGGAAGCTCCACTTGTCTGGATGGCTCGTGCCTCTGCAGCTGGCGGCTGAATCTCTGCAGTCTTCGGCAATGCAAACGACCCCGAGGGGTGGCGAAGTTTGCGAAGTTGAGTCTCCCCAAGAGGCCTAGAACCTGCTTGGGGGAGCAACTGCCGGCCTCGATCGGGCGGCGCAGTACTTGGCGAAGGCCAGAGCACTTGCGGTCCGAGAGGGATTTCTGGTTGGCTTCCCAAGAGGCCTAGAACCTGCTTGGGGGAGCAACTGCCGGCCTCGATCGGGCGGCGCAGTACTTGGCGAAGGCCAGAGCACTTGCGGTCCGAGAGGGATTTCTGGTTGGCTTCGGTGTCCCAAGTTATGCCCAGAAACTCCAGCTTTTGGGTAGGTATAAGGACACACTTGTCGCGGTTGATGCACCAACCCAGATGCTGGAACAGATTGACCGTCTCTACTGCCTGGGTCGCTAGCAGGTCCCTTGACTGATTGGCCAGAAGGAAGTCGTCCAGGTAGACTACGGTCCTTATTCCTCTCTTCCGCAAGAGTCCCGCTAGCCAGTTTGACAGCGTTGCGAACATTCTCGGGGCTGATGACAGGCCAAAGGGCAGGCAGGTCATCTGGAGAAGTTCCCTTGGTAGTATAGTCTCAGGAACTTTCGGTGCGATTCCGCTATTGGTAGGTGAAAGTATGCCTGGGTTAGGTCGATTTTCACCAACCAATCTTTGGGCTGGAGGAAGTCTGGGACCCGAAGGTGGTTGAACAGCTTGAAGGGTTTCGCCTCCACAAAGGCATTCAACGCCTTCAGGTTGAATATCGGCCTTAGGGAGTTGTCCGACTTCGGAGTTAGAAACAGATTTGAGATGAAGCTCGGAGAATGATCTGCTCTTTCCAGCACGCCTGACATCTTCAGGGCCTGAATGTGACTCGACATGTCTCGAGACTCCTTCGTGCTGAAGCTGCTCAACAGCTGCCTGGTGGGGAAGACTAACGGAGGTTTGGCCACAAAGGGGATTCTCGCGCCCTTGAGGATTCTCAGCACTATAGGTGGTGCCCCGAACTCCTTCCACGTGCTTTGGAACCTCCTCAAGCGTCCTCCCCAGAACTTAAGCGCCCTTGAGGTGAGTATTTCGCGAAAACGGCGCTATACAAATTATCCAATTATTAACTGGTTGTTCAGCCTCGCGTCATCTTCTACCTCTACGGCTACGGTCACCAGAGGGTTTTCGGCCGTGGTCTGCCTTCCGGATAGGTCTCCTGTTCGGGTTCCCTGGGCCTCGCTCCCTGTGCCTCGGCTCCGGCAGAAAGGGCTTACGGGACTGGAGGTATCCCTGGTTCGGAGCTCGACGAGAAGTTGACGGCTGGGGCTGAGATGTTGACGGTTGGGCCAGGTTTCGGGTTGCGGGCGAGACCATCACCTTCTCCTGGCCCCCCGTTCTTTAGGATATACGCCGATAGCTCTTCCCTATTGAACAAGTATCCCGAGCTTGGAGGGATTTTGGCCGCACCTTCTCGCACGAAAGGGTCTTTGAAGCCCTCCAATATGGCCTTTCGCCGGTTCAGTATACACTCTGCCCGTCTGCCGCACACAATCTGCAGGATGTCGTCCGAAACCTTATTGTACGGAGCATCGCTGGTGAACATCGACTGAATCCGCTCGAAGAGAGCCGAAGCGGACAGATCCGTGCCGGGTTCGGATGCCCAATTCACCAGCAATTGCATCCCGTATCTCAGGGTCTCCCTCTGGGCGAGCAAGGCGTTTGAAAGCGCGGCGAGCGATCTTTTCAGCAAGCCAGTATGGGTCGGCGCGTTATCGATCCTTCTCAAGTCGTCGTTCACCGACAATTCCACAATGTGGGAGTCGCCGCGTAGGTTCTCTGCGTTTCCGCATAGCGAACGCCTGACCACTCGTCGGAATCGAAGTGTTGCAACTTCGAGATCTGTTCGATCCGCTTCGGGTCCGCTCTCGGTACTGGCGGCTCCTTCACGACCGTGCTGAGCTTGCCGAACTCCAGCGTATTCTTCGCCCTTCTGAGGCTCGGCGGCGGCTGAATAAAGGACGCATTCGCGTCCTCCACGCTGGGCTCGCTCGCGGCCACGTGTTCCGGCGTTGGCGGCGTTGTTGATGCAGGAGCCGCGCCGCCCGCTAACAAGGCCTCCGTCAGAGCAGTCACCTGTTTTAGCAGGTGGTCTACACGCGGGTCGTATGCTACGCGGCGTCTCTTTCGACTCGGTTCTTCGAAAGAAGATCCGTCATTCGAGGATACCGGCGAAGGAGCTTGCTCGTCCGCCATCTTGTTAACAAATCGTTTGACGAAATTCACGGGATTTACACTAAAATATCAACGTCCTGTCGCACTATGTTAAAAATTTGTATAGTCTAATGTTTGTTAACCTAGGGATCAAAAATTAAGGGGGTAGGTTGCAATAGAAACACAAAAAAAATCACAACAAAAGTTGGCGTGTCTAGACGCGTGCAAATGGCGCGAAACAACGACGTCATATGAAAGAAAAACCGTTGCGCCGACGTAACCGGAAACAGGGATACCAGCGGGAATAAATTGTCGCAAACAGGGAATCAGAGGGGGTAGGAACGCGTGTATAAGTGCCGAAACAGCAGGCTGTTCTCTCATAATGGATTCCAGGCGTCGAGACGGAACACAAAATATATGTATATTTTTTAAACATGAAAAATATTAAAAGTAATAATGGGACATTGCTTCACTATTTGTTTTATCTGCTTAGAGATAATGGGTGTAGACACACTTACTCCAACACCGCACTAACCTGGACGCACCTTTTATATGTATAGGGATGATTATTCAAGATACGCAAAATACTACCAATTGACCAAAAAGTAAAATATAGTATAATTCTAGAAGAAATGATAAATAATCCTAATATACTAATATGACTCGCATCACAACTATACAACCCGATCGTCAGGTCGAACATTGAGAATGCTAACCAAAACAACATGTATAGTGAAAGAAAAAGAGACTATATTGTGCCTAAATAAAGAATTCTCCGATATGTTGCAAGACAGAAAAATTCCATTGGCCTCGAAAAAGTCCAAAATGAAAGAAGCTATAATATGTAATTTATTAACATAGATGTACTCTGTAAAATTCATAAAAAAAATTAATACTTAAAAATAATGAAAAATAGTGAAAAAATAATTTGTTGAATGGATGAAAACCTAATTTGTTAAATGGTATTAAGGGCAACCATGCCATAAAACTGCTATGCAGTTTATATGTAATAAACAAAGAAAAAATATTGAAAAAAAATATGGACTTAGTTTGTTTAATACTTTTTAGCACATATGTACTATGATGAATGAAATGAAAAACCATAACCACCTTAATATTAATATATATAAATTATTAATTGAAGACATTCAATGTTTTGTTTTATGTACATTGCACCACACTTGAAAACCACAGGAGATTTTCTTTGAAGTGTTTATTACATATCAAATATATTGAGTACAAAATTTGATTCAGATTCCGCTATGTGATGTATAAACATATTGTTGAAAATGTAAGAATTCAATGAATTAAGTGTTAAATGTACCTTTCGATACCCTCATGCAGAAGAAAGGTGACCAGTCCAAATGCAGCTGGTGCTTTGTGCAACATAATGGCCAAGAAGACTATAATCTCTACATCCGCGTGCGAAGTGGTGGCTGCCGCTCCCAGAGCTATGCCGTCAGCTGCGGTAATCAATAGAAAGACGACAGTTAATAAATGGTACATGTTCAGTAAAAAATTATACAACTTGTCATTATTTCAAGAGAAATTCATTGATTATGTTACAGTTTTTATTGTAATTGAAAGCTGATTCCATCTTGATTAGAAAATATAAGTGAGGGTGGAATGGCGAGAATTTGATTGAAGATGGTTATAGAACTTGAGAGAGTCCTGGGTAAACTAGATACAAGGTGAGATTGATTAATTGAGCGATGGATTAATCAGAGATGCTTGTGCGTGCGGTTGTAAAATAAATGCAATAACAAAAGCGAGTTGGAGAGTCAACTAACCAGCTGCGTGTACAACCAGTCCAATGGTTGCTGTAACATTCCTCTCAGCCGGTATTGCCGAGTCGTTCATGCTGGAGGAAATCTGGTCCACCAGCAGCATGAAAACAAAACCTGAAAAAATAAAAAATTTAAAACCACATTCGATTTTATAAATGGAAAAAAAAGATAGAACCAAGTAGTCCATGCATGTGAAAATTTTGGTTTAGAACTTAATAAAACTAAAACAAAATACATGCTCATTAGCAAACAACCCAGTTGACAGTAATAATCTTTATATTGCTAGAACGTAATTAGAAGAGATACAAAGTTTTGGGGCAAAATGTGTGTATGTAAAGATGATATCCTTCTGTTGAAATCAAATGCCGCATTGAGTAAGCTTGTGTAACCATTATCCGCACGAAAAAGGTGCAGTCATGATCTCAATATTATTTTATGGAATGGAAGAATGGACACTTACCAGGAATTGAAAAGGCAACTTGAAGCATTCGAGATGTGGATCTACAGAAGAATACTCAAAATAAGCCGGATGGACAGAGTTACGAATGAAGATGTTATGGTTCAGATGAATAAAGAAAAAAAATAAATTAAAACAATAAAATCCGAAAACAATATCTCAGACACATGATGATACATCCAAAGAAGGACATATTGGACTTCATAATTCAGGGAAGGAGTACGTCAAGGCTGAAAAACCTAGGATAGTGGTTTGGCCGGTCTACTGTAGAGCTATCCCGGACCGCAGTAAATAAAATGGTAATAGGGCCCAAGGAGAAGAAGAAGAAGAAACAAGTATTTTTATTTTGATTGTTCTGTTATGACAAGCTAGATACATAACAAGGTTCGCCTAAGAACACAAACGTTGAAGGTTCTATTAAACATAGGTCTTTTCTGTAAAATGTTTTGGTAATCAAATTTTAAAAATACTAAGTACATACATATATATGTATACACATAAATACAGAATCAGTGGAATGACAATTAATATACCTCATTCATAATGCATGTTTATTTATCTATATTATTTTTATAGAGCACATCAGTCATGTGAGATTGTTGACCTGAGATGGAGTATATGACTTCATGTGTTTTGTTTATCACATAGATATTGCCTTTTAAAACTGTAGCTTTTATATTTATATTTTATAGTTTAAATCTTGACTACATTGATAAATTTTATGAATTTTTTTTACTTGTAATTATTTTAATGCCTGCAAAACTGATCTCAGGCGTATAACATCAACTATATTTAATTATAGACAATTATTCCCAAATGATGGTTTCCAAAGAGGTACCTGCAATAGTCTCTCGTGAATCATGTGTCAATCACACAGAATACTCTGTTCTTTGGATGTCTATAAGTGGGGAAGCGAGCATATTTTGGACACACTCTTTTAGAGTTTTTTATTGCATGCTAGAAATGATTGAGCTTTTCATCATATTTCATATATTTGGGGAATAAATAATATTGCTTGGGTGCAATAAAAGTGTAACTTCTTTTACAGTAAATAGTATGATCTTAGGAATTGCTAATTTTTAGTTGGGGTTTTTAGTTCCAATTCAAGCTCATTCTCATTGGCAATTTGAAAATGTTTTCTAAAGACAAAGACTTTTAGGGAAGGTTCGCTGATCGTGGTATTTTTCCCGGAACTTAGCTCCGGGAACCAGTGAAAATGTACAGGAAAGGACGCAAAACTAGAGCTGACTAAGAAACTCTCGACTGTCCGAGTGAATGATGCAATGTCGAGGGGTACAGTTTATATACTCCGCTGACACTTTTTTGTTGCTGACCGATGGACTTTGAATGTCTAGTTCACAACTAGAAGAACTAGGTCACCAAATTCAGACAATGGAAAAAATTGGACAATGGTCTACTGACGCTATGCTGACATTACCTCCGCTGTAACAATTGGACAATAGAAATTGGGGTAGCGCG
Source organism: Agrypnia vestita (assembly GCA_016648135.1). Classification (NCBI taxonomy): domain Eukaryota; kingdom Metazoa; phylum Arthropoda; class Insecta; order Trichoptera; family Phryganeidae; genus Agrypnia; species Agrypnia vestita. The sequence continues at coordinate 7,929 of JADDOH010000475.1, forward strand.
ATGTCCTCCGATCAACGCTCCTGACTGGAAGTAGTCAGGTCAGCAAATCCAGATAATGGAAACAATTAGATAATGGACTGCTGACACTATGCGGACATTTCCCCCACAGACTTTTATATACTTAATATATTAGAAGATCCAATATAAGCTGGTTTTGTATACTTTCTGTCGTATATAGAGAATGTCATCCTAATATTTATTTAAGGGGGCATGTTGCGTTGCTTTTGTATTAAACTAGAAGTAATAAAGTGTTGTAAATAGAAACGTATGTTATTTTTAACATTCAATTTGATACCCAATAAAACCAAAAAGAAAGTATATCCGGGCAAAGAAGTGACGTATCATCTATGAGAAGATGTTGTACATTTACTCACAGACACTCTGGATTTAAATTACATAAAAATAATTCCCTCTCCTTGTAATTACTGTTGTCAATTGTACAAATACTGACCCAGCACGAGAGAAATGCCGATAACGGCATGCAGGTTGGAATGTGAACTCTCCGACACAGTGGATTCTTGAGTTGGTGCATGAGGCTCTGGAAGAAGAGCACTCACTCCTTCAGGAATGATGACAGCCAGCGCGGTACCCACCAGCAGGCCAGCGCCCAGCACAGTCACCTTCTTCAATTTTTCCTGTGGATCATATATGTTGATGCATTTAACTAGCACAAAAATACATAAACCAACAAATATAAAGCAACACATATTGTCTCATTTTTCAAACCATAAGATGCACCTTTTTACGTTGGAAAGTCAACTTAAAATTGGAGTGCATCTTATGAACTAAAGGCAATAAATACGTGGTACTGGGTCTCTGGAGAAAACATTTCAAAATACCAAAATAAATATTATGTACATATTTTTTTATACTTTTCCATATATTTAAATTAAGCATCAACATATACCTTTTACGTTTTATGCATTCGCTTGCCCCAGCCCATTAGTGGACTTCCAGGGAGATCCCTCAAAGCAGACATATTCAAAAATGTATTTAAACATTTATTTATGTATTTAAATGATTTAAAAAAAAAAACCTATCACAATAAAAATAAATAAAATGTTTGTTCATGTCGTCTTTTTGTTTATCCATGAGAATCAATTATTATCTTTGTACACTAATATAGAAAATAATTTAACTATGGTAAATTCTTGGTAATGTGTTCATGAATCACATGGCCATTTGTTTATTTTTTGTTTTTTTTTCCCTAATTTTAGTAACTACATTTTATATAGTTTTTGAATCTGTCTCTATTAATTTGATAGTTCATGTACGCGCAAAATAAATATAGACTTCTATACGACAGCTATTTAAAAAATTATACAAAAAAAAAACGACCAAATGTTTACTGTATTTGAGTTTTATTTTTGTATTAGAGAAAAATACTTAATAAATTTTCAGATAAATCATTTGTGTCTACACAGCTTAAAATAAAAAACATCTTGCAAGCAATTCATTGTTTGAACTTTAACCATATACGTACATAGTAGAGTTTACTCAGCAGTTTAGTTTATTGGCAATTAGAAATTGCAAAATTGTCAAACGTGCAACGGACTCCTGAAAACATTCATATTTAAAGGTTTTATTAGCCTTAAGTGTGAGTGAATATTTTTATGAAGAGCTATTGTTTTTTTTGTTTTGTATGTGCAGTTTAGAAAAAATTCCTTAGGTAGGAAAGACAAAAGATGTTGAAGCGAACGAGCGAAATTTAATAAAAACGCAACAAATACAAGTTGATGCCAAGGTTTTTTACATTATAAGCGGGTGCTGGACAGACGTATAGCAATAATATTTTAAAAATATTAAAAATATTGAAGTGATATATATTCCGTGTTCGCACTTCTATTTTCTTAAAAGTAAAAAATATAGCGAATGGTTTTGCCATTTACACATTATTATTGAATTCTGAATACATTTTATTTAAAATGATCTATCAAGTTCAATAGCGATATGTTGGCAGTCTGTTAAAAAAATAAAAATTTGCATCTGAGATATGGTTACTGACTAAGAAGAATGAGTTTAACCTTCTCTACACAAAGTTCAAAAAATCACAAACACTCCAAACAGGGGTACGAAAGGACCCCAAGAATATTTCCTTTAAGAATGACTTTTTTTAATAAAGACATGTTTTTATGTGTATCTAAATCATTATTATACGAATATAAATCAAATAATTCTTATTGGTTTGGGATTTTGGGAATTTTTATGTAATTCTAAATTACTAGTCATTTCACGGTCATTGAGAATACGCAAATGTCATCTCTGCCCAATCTGTCATATTCCAATCCATCCCCACTCCGCACCATTTTTCAAACTTATTTTAAGTATTTTTACTACTTGTTTTTTTTTATAATGATCAACATATGGGAGTGAAAAAATTTTGAAGATATTTTCAACAAAAAATTTTTATATTTCCGTTATAAAATAATAATTCATTTTTTATGTTTATAGCCTTAACTTTGTGGTTAGAGATAATTATGCATTTGAGAAAACTAACAAACTTTTTATAAACTACACTAAATGCTTTTAAACATACTAGTACTGTACTGCATCTTTGTCAAAACGGATGCACAATGACTTCAATAAATTAAGTTAAGTTGGTGGCCTTTTTCGTGGTGGGGAGAAAAATCAGATTTGTCGGAAGATCTAGTAAATAATTAATGTATCTATTTAATTTAACCTTTGTCTCAATCAAAATTACTTTCAATATACATATTCAAATAGTTTTCTCAAATCAATATATATATATAAAAAGAAACCCGTATTTCCCTATCCGCCAAGTTTTCTCCACAACCAGCCACAACCACCCACCGGTGGCTATGGTGGTGGATAGTCACAACGAAAATATGTGAGTTTGGCGGGGGTGGCTTAGTGTGGGTGGGAGTGGGTGCCGAAAATGTGATTTCTAGCACATTATTTCGTTACGGGAAGGCCGCAAATGCTTCAGATTGTTTTGAAATAGGCACCCCGACCGAGTGAGATGAGTCTAGAGGTTCCGGAAAAACCTGCTCTAGAAAGTTCTGGAAGGAGAAGGTTCTAGAAAATTCCCGAAAGTTCTATAAGGTTCTAAACTGAGTGGCGGAATGTGTCGGTGTGTCTAGAAGGTTCCTGTACTTTCGATAAATTTCTTGAAAGTTCTGGAAGGAAAATGTTCTAGAAGGTTCGCGAAAGTTCTATGACGATCCAAACAGTGTACTAAAAATCTACGCGTGCGAAGCCGCGCAGGCACAGCTAGTTTATAAAATAATAATTATTGTCATCAAAAATAAAATAACACCCTCGATAAAAATTTTCACATGTGCATTAAGGGCATAACCTATGTAACTGGCATAAAAATAGGTTTATTATTAATATATTTTTGATTCACTGAATCATGCTATTGAGTTTGATAACTTTATTAGGCATGTAAAAAAGTAAAAGACATAATCATTTCATTATTAAATTTTACAAAATGGCAGATCTGCAGCAACGTGAAGGGACAGTCAATTTGGAAAAGTGGTCTGTGGCTAGCACCACAAGCGCTGTAATTTTTGATCTAGAACAAAAAAATTTTTTTTTTCAATCTGCTTTACTCTAATACAAATACGTATTATACGAGAAATACGTATTTATAAAGGCGGGATTAAAAAAAAAAACATTTTTCAAAATAAAAATTGTGTAAAATAAGCTGTAACTCAATTTTTTTTAATTAATCAAAAATATCCTGTGTATTTCTTTAGATAATTAAATTTTTTAGGTACTGTTAAATTTTGAAGAAAATTGGTTGAAAAGAATTCTGCTGCTAACCAATTTGATAAATGCTGTTTCGAGAAAAAAGCGTTTAAAATTTTGGATGTTGATATTTTTAGATTAACTATGGATTTTTTTTACTTTTTGTTAATATACTTTCAGTCTATGATTACCTTTATTATCTTTCAACAGCAATATTTTCATTCTCTTTATCTTTTCTGACAGATTTCAAACTCAAGCGAGCCTCTTTCGCTGCATTGTTGATGGAAGAATCGGAGAACTAGATACAACATTTATCGAACTCATCACAAAAATTATAACATTCAGGACCCTTAATGATGTCCATCATGTAGTATCTGCATAAAACTGCATTGCATGAAATGCAAATTCCATCATTAATCTGGCACACCAAAGATTGAGAATTGTTTTACCGCTTAATCAACTTTCCGGTGTCATCGACCACATTATGGCATTGAAACTCTCATTGCTATTTTATGCAAACCCTTACACAAATCTTAATATTTTGCGCACTATTTGACATTAACAATTTGTTAGATGAAGGACTGACTCTCTCAGCTTCAATTTCATGTCAAATCCAAGAAAGCCTGTTTTCACGTTGCCCCGTTTTGTTACGGTCATGTTTGTTTTTATACCTTTTTTTAAGTACACATATATAATCTTTTCTTTGTCACTCACTTTCATTTTTATATGTATCAAACATTCAAAATAATTATTAATTGTAAGTTTTTAATTATTATAAATTAGCATCAAGGAGATGCTCAACGCTAACAGAATAACGCCTTCTCAACAGCTGTTGTGAGGGTTATACTAATTAATCTGAAATAAATAGAGTACTCAAAACATCTATATGCATATTCAAAAGCTTATAATCATCACACATTGCTGCAGGTAAAAATAACTGTACCCTACAGAATCCCTAAAAATTTTGTAACACCGCAAGCTCTTGCAGCGCTGTGAGGCGCTTGGCTCAGGAGCCTATATCTTTGATTAAAAAAAAATATCGCTTGCTATCACTTGCACTATGCAAATTACATTTTTGAAAAATCTACACAGGTTTACCCCTTAAGCTTTACATTCTGCATTTATTTCACATCTCAGGCAAGATATTAATTTGCTAACATTGCTGAAATTAAAATATATCTTCAATTTTCTGTCCTCATTTCTGGGACAGAAATCTGTTTCTGATCATATCTTACGATAGGTTGTTTTTTTTAATTATTATATATAGTATTAAACACACCCGATGATGAGGGGGACAGATTCTCTTAAAACTAAAGTGATGATAAATATAATATAATGTGTATGCATTAAAGTTTCATTTAGTGTAAATTAAAATAATTGAGACTTTATTTATTTATTTATTAGGATTTGCTACATTATGTATAACATTCTTTGATGCAGACCTCAAATGCAGACATATTCTCTTAAAAAAAAACATATTCTTTATTGGCCATTAACTTTGTATAAATCTATGTGTACTTGTTAATTGGGCCGCTATAACATAGTTAAAATAAATAATTAATAAAAGAATTGTAAGTATCGAAGCAACTATCAATTTTTGAAAAATATCGCAGCTTTATAAATCCATGTGAATAGTTTATTTAGAATACATACTTTCACCAATAAAAACTTAAATAAATATAAATGGATAAATAGATTACTTTAATGAACCCCGCCTATAATACTAAAAATGATTTCCATTGAAGATAAACTAATCTCATTGATTATCAATGTTTGCAATGTAGTAATCGACCACTAGATACAAATAAATCATTTCAATTAGGTGCGTTCAAACAATTTAGTTGAAGAATAAAATTTTTATGAATGTCAATTGGCAAAAATTATTCTAGGAATAAAACCACATGGCATATTGCATTGGGGGACTTGAGTCCTAATTTTTAACGCACATCCTAACTCAAGTGCCCATTTTCCTTAACGAAAGGATGGCTCCACAGATGGAAAAGGATTTGGAAATTGTATAGTGTGTAAAACACACTATATCATTTCCAAATCCTTTTCGTTTAGATATCATAAATAATGACAGCAGACTCCAGAGTCGCATTAGGAGAATTGCATATTTACTGGGACCATAAAAGATCCTGTTTTTTTGTTTTATGAAAATATTTCGAATTTCTTTATAAAATGTAAAAATAATTTTTCAATCAATTAAAACTTATGAACATGCAGAACATTTCGAAATTGTGAACACACTGAATCAGTAAATTTTGAGAATCCCTGTCAATAGCCAGACCGCACCGCAAGTGTGTAACGCATTAATGTAAATATGCATCTTAGCGGTGGACTTATTTAATTTTTTATTCTCTTAATGTTTTTTTCACCATTTTAACCTTTTAAATACAAGGGGTTTTAAAAAAATATTAATACACAAAGTGAATGGCAGGTTTCAGTACAACACACTAGGTTTAATCGCCTATAAAATGCTGGGAATTATCGTCCATACTCAACAGATTGACTTTAATTACATATACGACACTGAAAATCGTGTTTAATCCTGTCTCTGCAAGGTCGAAAAGTGAGTGTAATCAAGCATATGGTTTGGCGCATATACATTTAACAACTTCAGTACCGGCCCCGCATATCTGTGGGGTACGGTTCGCTTGCGGGAGGCCAGCTCTGCGTATCTGCGGACCTCGCCTGCTGAGTTTCTATAGGACTTTGTGTGGCTGGCACTGAGCTAGACGCGTTGTGTGTTTGTTGGCCTCCCGCCCAAGTGTTTTAAATATTTTGGCTATTCACATGACACTAGGAGATTTCAGTCAGCAGTGAAGTGGTTAAAGGGTTAATAATTTAGAATTGTATGTAAATTTTTCATCAGTGATATCGCACAACAAGGGAAAGCCCTGTTTTAAAGTACAGTGAAACTCGCATAATAAGTTCACTTTTAATAAGTTTTCCCGGAAAATAAGTTTAAATTCTTCGGTCCCGAAAAAGTCCCATACAAATTCTTAGTATTTTTTAGGCTTAATACGTTTTCCGCTTATTTTCGTTTCTCGCCTAAGTAGTAGAAATATTTATAACAGAACTCAATTTATTCATACAAATAATTCTTCATAATACGTTTTTCTTCGGACTGCTAAATTACGCGAAAAACTATATTCTTTCAATGAGTCAATAAAATAAACCACTCCTTTTATGGGTTTTGTCTGTATCCCAAATATTGTGAACTAGGGGTATAAAATTTTATAATAGGGTAATAAACTTTTATTTGGTAAAATGGATCCACCAACAAAAAGTCCTCCTATTTGAAAACGGTAATAAATTTTTCTTGCTCAAACAAAACAACAATGTCAAAATTGAAAACAATGAACAGGCTGTAAATACAAAAGCGGTAATACAAATATTTTGTGTTATTTACATTTATACTTACCTTTAACCAAAGGTGACCAGATTTTAACATTAGTGAAGCGGGACACCGTTGACAGGAGGGATGGTCTCGTTTAAAAATGCTCCAGAAAAATTTATTATCGTAGAACGCAAAAAAATTGTTTGATAGAAAAAATTTGCTTTGAGTGTTGTTTTATTATTAAATTTCTTTTTATTATATAATACTGTTGTAACCAAAATGAATCACAGCCATTGAGTAATGAATTGCCGCGTGCGTACTGCCGCTAATCGCCGCATTCACAGATACTCGTCTGTCATCGGCAACACTTTAAACCAGATTTGAGTTCCATTCTGCATAGAAATCCCAACATTCCTGTCGCTATACAATTAATATCGAATAATTCTGTTAGCATGCGCTGCTTCGTTGCTGCGGCTGCGTGCCAAAAAACATTTTGTCGGCGCAGCATTCTTTACAAAAATCGGGACGTTTTAAAGCGCCGAGAAACACAGGACAAATTGTTAAAAATCTGGACTGTCCTGCCAAAAGCGTGACGTCTGGTTATGTTACTTTAACCATACAATACAAATATACTTAATTGCTTAAGCAGCTGAAACACTCAGTTCTTGGAGTACATCGCTCAAGTGACCGAAAAACCCAATTTACTTGTGAGAACCTGCATCCGATTATTTTTGTCCTTTCATTTTCTAGAAAAAAATACCTAAGTGCATACACATTCCTATTGCCATTTCAATGTTTGTATTACCTACCACAATTCGGCATATTTCAGGAATTCCAAATACATATCTAATTGCTTCAACACATTTTTAATTGTATCAATAGATGTTGTATGTATCAATGATATAAATTATAATACGTCAATGGTATGTATTATGTATATCATTATGTGCGTATTAATAACATGCAACTAATTTACATTTTGTAAGAAAATAACTTATATTAAAAAAATAAATATTTAAGTATATTTTTAAATTATGTACTTTGGTGTTTTACAAATGTTCGAAATAATATTCTATTTCTGAAAAACCCCAAGCCATTTCACTTTGATTAGACTTGACTTTGATTAGCGTTTCTTGATAAATAAAGTTTTGTTTTATTTTGAATTATCTTGACAACATAATAAAAAAACGAAACAGAGGATTTGAATGTATTGGTGACGAGAATAACTTTGATTAATCATCTCACTGATATTTTCTTCGCTTAAATTTTTATGCCAATATAAAGTAAATATAGAGTGCCTCATAGCTAGTGAATTCTTGCTTTTATAATGAGAGAAGTAACCATGACCTAATATCAATACGTAGTTATGGAGGTATGCAATATCATAGTTTGCATTTTTTTCATTATTTCCGATTTATTTTTGTAAATAAACTAATAAGGCAGTTATCATATATTTTGTGCTAAATTTCTCATGATGTTTTTGTAAAAATATATATCAATCATCATCATATCAAATATATATCATCATCAAATCGTTGTGTTTGAAATCCACCTAATAATGTTCCATATTCGGAGAAACATTGGCCTATTTCCTTCCTACTATTTAGGCTTTCATTGGGGTTTCTGAACAAATAAAATTAGCAACGCGTTTGCAAACCACGATTATCTTCGGATCACATATATCTTGTCCCATGGATTTGAAAATCTATCGATAAAATCAGGATACATTAAATTGATGTGTCATTTTTATAACTGAATAATAATGTTCGGACCTGCCATCGCGATGCTAACTACCAATATAGATAACGCCACCAATCTCAAAATAAACTTTAAATGGGATTCAATAAGGGTGAATATTTTGTTTATACGTATATATGCGGCAAAAGCGAAGTATTTTTTTCAACAATTGAAATTAACCGGAATCAATGTGGTTAGTAAGATTTTTAAAAAGGCACAGGATTCATCAAATTTTTATCAAAGGTGAAAAACTTTGTGCAAACGCATTGGCAATTGCGAAGTTTAAAATTGACTTCTATAATTTTTAATTTAGTGTTTATATGTAATTACTTTCTTATGTTCTATATATTATTTTCCTGCCTACTGTTGCGCACGATTACATATATTTTTTTGAATTTGGAGTGGTGTTTGTAAATATTTTCATTTTTTTTGCGGATATTATCCGGTGTTTTTAATCCGGCTAATTTTTTTCCAAATTGCCCTGGATATTTAAGAGTCTTCTCTATATAGCAAATCATGTATGAAACGGTAGCTTACATACTAAGATTTTATTGAAATTAAAAAGTAATTAATGAATAAAAGGAAAAAATATACGAGTTCTAAAATGAAAGGAGACTATAAACTAACATTTTGATTCCATATTTAAAAAAATCTCTGTGGAACCTCACTATTTTGTTTTTTGAATGTCACCTGAATCCTGTATCAGCAAAATTTTGTTTTATCTAATGAAAACAAAGGAACAATTTTTTTTTATTAACATTATGTAGCTAATCTGACAGTATACTATAGGTGCACTTTCCCTAACTATTCCTTGAATATATACATCCATTTCAAAATGATTGTATGGATCTTTAATTTCAACAAACACTATGCATGATAATATATAAAAAAGTTTTATTTCTGAATAGACTTGGTAATCAAAAAAACTTGCATTTTAATAAACACTACTTTTAATATTTGTTCAAAAGGAAATGTTTATCTGTAGCAGCATTGTGCTATAATTATCATTTTTGAATTATGACATTATATTCAGCACACATTTAAATATTATTTCAAGTGATCTCTAAGTGCGCAAATATTGTTCTTTACGCGTAAACACAAGGATATTTTATAATCATAAATATTATTACATTCCCCCAAATCAGATGCAAAGCTATCTCGCTTTGGGCAGTTAAAATAATGAGCTACAAATAATACAATCACAAGTGATTGGACTCTTTCCACCCACATTTTAGTGTAGTATATAATTCCGCACTTAAAAACATTTATTAAATCGAGGTCAGTAAAATGTCATAATAAATGTTTAGTATTAAAGCGTCCGATAAAATCATAAAAACAATGTGTTGTCTAAAACACCCATGATTTGTTTATCATTTTACGAATCGCAGCAATTATCGACTTATGCTAGATTGTTAATATCAAGAATAAACTGTGGGCCTTACCTCTGACATATTCACATTTAGGGGTATGCTACCGGCTAGATAAGATCCGATCAGCATCACCAATACCAACAATATTAAAACCAGTGTCTCGTCCATCTTGAGGGTTTATTATGTATTACGCGTAGTTTAAAAATATTTTTTTACTTCATTATTTGCATAAACTAGGTTATATCAGGTGTTTACAATAACACGTTTCGCTTTGTATTCGGCAAAAATCGGGATGAAACGAGCGTACATTCACCAACATTCACTCTCTCTTTTGACAACTCGGCAGACGGTGTGGCAAACTTTTAATTCACCCGTCAAAATCAGTAATACCATACTGCGATAAATTTAATTTAAAATCCCACAGGATTTTAGATAATGCAATGTAGGATTCCTGCATGATTTGTATTAAATAATTGCAAAGAAAATATTGAAAATAATATATCATTAAAAAATAACAAAAATTAATTCTTGTAAATTGACTAGATTACTAAATAATTAAAAATGAAAATTTATGACTAATCCTGTGGCATAATTTTAAAAAATTGGGCCTTAATTCAAAATTAAAGGGCTTCTATTTGTATATTGTAAGTATTTATACGCAAAAGCAACAAAAAAAAACTTATTCACTGAAAGTAATGGTCTGCACCTAATCTGACACATGAGCGGGATATTACTTTATACATCAACAATGTTGTCTTTATATGAATTTGTAGAACACATGAAAAAGATTATTTAAATTTAATAATTTGATTTTTCGCCGTAGTTCATTTTACACAATTATTAATCCAAATTAGCGTTGGGAAAAGTGGGGATAGCCGCAAAAGTATGATTATTAATTGTATTGTAACCTTGTATTTGATGGTGTATGGAGTGAAGAAAGAAGGTAATGAAATATAATGTCTTAAAAAGCATGTTTAATTCGCCCTTGTTTTAAAGTTTGAAAATTATTCTAAAAAACAGTAAAATAAATATTTGCAAGCCTTGTTGGGCTATGTTGCTAAATATAGTAAGTACATTTTTACCATAATACCCCAAAATTAAAATATGGGTGAGATCAGCGAGGATAATGTAAGTCGAAAAATCATATATGTTTGTACAAACTTTCATATAAGAGGTATGACATGGGTATTGATAGCTTTCTACAAGAAAACACAAAGATAATCATTATTATTAAAATTAGTTTTCATTATCTAATCATCTTATAAAACAAATAAACACAAAGTAAGTTAAACTAAAAACATTATTTTGAAGCCCAGTTTTAGGACATAAAATGCAGCAAAGAAAGGCTTTCTCTTCTTGGACAAATTTGCTTCACAACAAGCAACTGATTGTTTTATTTTATATACCCTTTTTTTGTGAAAAATTGGCACCCACAGTTCCACCAGATCATGCACTAGAGTCCCCAAATCTGGGCCCACCGCATGGAGCAAGGAAGGGATGGAAGCCACAGGCCTTACGACCTGTCATTAGCAGGTTTAAGGATCATTTACACCCTCTCGCTGCCTCCTTAGGGCGACATTTTTATTAGTGTATTTTATGCATGTTCGGAGGCGTTAGGAGCCCTCAGAGTATTTTGCTTCTCGAACCTGCACAACCAGATACGGTATGATTCGGTAATTGCCTCCTTTATCATTCATTCCATGAATCCATTCACCTGTGATCTTTTTAGACCCAGGTCCCTGAGAGAGCTGTAAACCAACTTTATTTATTTATTAACGCCCTATAGGGCTTTTACAACAGATAGTTAAAGTGTACATTAACATATAGTTTAAAGAAAAAATAATAATTACATGTAAATATAATAATGACCAGGGTTTGAAAAAATCCGATTTTTATAATAAAAATCAAATAATCGGATTTTTTGATATATATCCGATACATATCAAAAATTGGATATATATCCAAACTTTTTTTTTCTCCTTTTTTGCACACGTCGATTGATACAATCTCGAAATAATTAGGAAATTTATTTTTTTATTTTGTATATGAATTATTATTTATTAAATAAATGAATTTCATACTGATAAAAGCTTATATATGCAATTATTAAAAATAAGTTATAAAAGTTAAGTTAAGTTAGTTAATCTAGTAATGACCGCAGACATTAAAAAAAAAAATTGTAGCATTTTTAAAAATACAACTAGCGCCATCTATTAACATTTGCAGAAAGTTTTCTTAGATATATATCAAAAATAAAAATCGAGCCATAAATATCATGATATATATCGGCGGATATATATCCTCGAACCCTGATAATGACATCAAATATATAAAGATAAATATAATATAAAGTAAAAAGCAAGTATATAAAAAGCAGAAGCATAAGAAAAACTTAATATAATAGAAATTTAAAAACAAAAAAGTAATAATGTAGAGTGAAAAGATATAGCACAAGCTAGAAGAGTAAGAAAGCAAGAAGTCATATTATAATAAAAAATATATATACAAATACAAATCAATTATCTAAGTCCAATTCGACAAATACTAGTAATCTTTCAATACACCTTTGAATTAACATGTTTGAATAATAACTGGCAATCCTCTCGCTCACACCTCCACTGCATAAAGTTTTGTCTTTATCCAGTGTCTTTATCCATTTTGTCTTAATCCATTATACTCTTGTATTTATTCAGTTTATATTTTATCTTTTTATTTTCTTTAATACCTCTAAAATCCTTCATTTGCTGTCAATCAAACTAGGTTCTTCAAATTGCAATTGTCATACATTTTTCAATGGTAGTGGCTGAGAGTTGCCATCTTATTAGGGAAATAAAAATAACGCAATTCAAAATTAATAATGTGTATCTTATTTCTGCCAGAATTCTGATGCTGTTAACTCATGTTTAAACCACTGTAATATAGCTGCTGAGCCTATTATATGGAGAGTAATAAAATTTTACATTCAAAATTATTTTGTCGTGGGTTTTGTTTAGGAAATAAAACAACATTTTTAGTAAAAGTTAATTTATTTGGTTTTAGTCATAAACTGTTTTAAAATATCAACATTTCACAAACATCTGATCAGACTGTTATTATCCAAAGGCACAATTTAAGTCTAAAAATTACATTTACTTCATTATAGATACATATGTCATTTAAAAAATAAGCAACCAACTGCTCACGTCCTGATGAAAATGCAGCGCTATCGAGGTTAGTTATTTCTTAAATTAATAATTATGTCTAACCACAAAGTTAATGCTAAAATCATCAAAAATACTTCACTATTATGTATGATGTAAAAATACATTACACTAAAAATATTTACATCATTTAAATGTAAACCAAAAGAAGAAAGTAGTCTGCTAGTTTAACTATAACAAGGCACATATAATATGGAAATTATTATATTCATGAAAATTAATTTGTGTTTGATACATCACTAAAACATATATGTATGTATAAATAATTCATGTTAATAAAAGAAAACATGCGATTTTGGTTAAAATTTTAATTAATTACTAGATAAAAAATATTTATAATACTAAATTAAATTAAACAGAGCCTGGCAAGTATGACTGTGCGCTTATGCAAACCTAAGAATTAAATTTGTTGTCATTTCCTCAGTTGCATAATTCTTGCAATTCTTAAAAAAATGATACCTATAATGTGCGAAAGAAAAAAGTAATGTAATGTATAAATCCAGACTAATGTAAATCTAATGTATAAATCCATGTTTGACAAAGAGTAATCTGTTTAGAAAAAAAATATTTTTCAACAAAAGCAGAAACAAATTTCTCGAATAGTAAAAATATTATAATATTAATTATAAGAACACAAATGGCAAAAATCCAAGGAGTTTTTTGTGCTTTTCAATTGAATCTGGAAAAGTCAAAATTTTGAAGCCGTTACTGTATTGTTTAAAATGCTGGTAATTTTTACAAGCTGTTCAAAATGGTGTTCTTTCCAGTTTAGGTAATTCGATCATTCTCAATGACATAAAATAATTACAAAAAATAAGTAGCTAGAAAATATTTATATTAAGAACCCCTCCTGCAGTGCTTGTAAATTCTTTCAAAAGAAAATAATGACCCGTGACAGTAAAAGATATATTTTTAAAAATAGGTGTATATTTATAAACTGTAAATATATAAATAAAAAAAATTAGATTTTTTCTTCCGAGGACTACAACTTGTTCATACATTCATAATATAAACGATATCATTATAACAAGATGATATCCAATCAATCCTGCATTAGTAAAAAAAATTTCATAAAGTTCTTTATTCAGTATTGCACACTCAAAAATTGTCATTTCGATAATTTTTAAAAAATTATCAGAAGCAAATAAATAAAATAAAAAGTAGATGACAGAAACTACCATTGAGAGACTGAGAAAATATATTTAATTATTTGTAGTTATATTTGTCTGGCTGTCAAAGATACAGTTGCCGGCAAACTTCTTGGACATTTTTCGGCGTGGTGGGGGAATGCGCAGAAGACAAATTTTGGGTCTCGTTGGTGGAATGGTACATGCGCAAACTCTCCCCCACTTCGCCGAAAAATGTTCAACATGTTTGCCGGCATCTGTAATAATCTTTTTAAACATTTGCATCAATTGAAACACTTCAACTCAATTATTCAATCATCATAAGGTATTAAAAAAATAATAATAATCCATTTTACCAAATAAAAAGCATCACGCAAATGGGAGACATTAATTTGGCTGTAAATGGAGAGAATGGCACATAAACTTACTGAATTTTGAATAGATAAAATTTAAATATTCTTGTACTTCATAAAGAGATTGTAGAGAACTCGCAGGGTTGATTTCAGATCCAGATTGACAATATCTAGAATAAAATAAAGTGTTTTAGGTAGAATAAAATATCTTTGAAATATTTACCTGTGTGATAAACAAGATTAAGAACAGTTTAATGGAACAGTTGAAATAGGTTTCCGGAATATAATGTTATTAGTAAAAAAACTAGCTCTATGATAACAAGATGAGTAGGAGATGGATGGGGACAAGGGAGGGTTTTAAACCAGGTTTTGGAAAAAGCAAAATTGTTTTAGTCTGCTTTTGAAGATAATTATGGTCTGTGATGTGGTATCTGTGCGTAGTCGATTCCAAAGATCTAGCCAACTGCACTTTGAATGAGGAGCTGAAGATGTCAGTATTATGAATGGAGATGTATAGTGAAGTACTGTCTGCTGAATATAATCATTTTATCAGTTTTAATCTAATAGGCTGATGCGACACTTGTATCATGGAGGAATGAAGCTCTATGGGAAGGTGTATTCATAGATTTACCTGACTACATCAACCCTGACTAACAGCTTACAGTTGGTCGAATAGGGGATGAAGAGAAAAATGTGGCAAACAAACAGTGAATTTATAGTTAGGAGAACACCGAAGCAGTTGATTGTCAGAAAAATGTTGTCATTTAAAACCAATCACTCAGAGAGCAGTTGGTCAAGCAATTAGCTAGTCAATAATGCTGGAGCAGGGGAAGGACAGCTTTACGGAATGTCTCGTCAACCCGAAGACGGCACTGACAGATATGGCAAAGTCAGTAGCTCCGTCTGCCGCTTCCGGCATAACATTCTAGGCTAGCGATATAGCGTGAACTAGTGTTGAGGTAGATTTAATGCTTTGTGTGGTGATAAATGCACCAAAAATAAATAGCGTGGTATTGGTTTTATTGGAAAGATAATCATATGCCATTAGTGTTTAAATATGATTATGATACCACGATTTTTGAAATGAATTTGCACAATTTGCAAGCGTTGTTCTGGCATAAGTCTATTCAAGGTGACATGGCAAACCAAACTAAGAACAAATCAGCTGTCGCTGGAAAAATATTGTCAATTCGAAAAACAAACCTCTAAAAAAAACGCTAACACTCATGGCATAAAATTATCTATCCAACAAAGCCAATATCATTTATGTATTTTTTTTAATTTTAAAGTTGTACATCTAAGTTCTATAAAATTTGTGTAGATCACAATATATAGTAGCCGCTACCAGTTACCTCCAATATGACCGTCGCACAGCGGCTTAATACTGCTGAGAAGGTCCTTGCTGTATTTGCATTGCATATAATACACACAAGCAGGTGCTAATATTATTAAATAATATGTATATGTGAGAGGAAGGTATGTTGAGGAGTAAGATTGTTTATTTTTAAGAACTTGCATCACTAATTCCTCATACTTCAGGAAGATAGGAAGCAATCACATGGTCACAGTATGCATGGTTGTATCAGTCGAATGGAAAAAATGGATACAAGGTAAGCTAAATTTCAATATTTAGTGTCTTCTAAATGAGTCAAATGAATTTGAAGAGATTAATAAATTATAAAGTGACTACCTTCAGGTCTGGCCTTAGGCCGGGCCAACCCTACATCTTGCATGAGTGTAAAGGCCAGCGCTACATTGTGCACCCGCTGTGCCGAATCCTGCGGTGTCAGATGGAATTCATGCAGGGGGACAAAGAAGCCCTCGAGTAGACCCATCAGCAGGCAAAGGTATACACCGTCGTGGAATTGAGAGTCCAGGTCTGTGATTTCAAGATTCAGCTTACCCAAGTGCTTGTTTACAAAAGTTACCAGAGACTGAAAGAAAGATATTTTATCATTTGATGACATTTTTTTCATTGGATATTGTATTTTTTAAGGCTAGACTACGTTTTCCAACTGTCAAATGTTGATGTATGGTGTCATTTCAAGAAGAGAATGAGACGTTAACCAACCTAATATCAGATAAACATTGTACTAGAGTGTATATTTACGTATTCGTTGCAAGACATGGAGGTTGAGAGAAAAAGAGACAACCATACAAAGTGCCGACTTCCGACTGAAATGTCAAAATACTCGTGAATTTAACTGAATTCTAATTATGTATTTTTGAAATAGAAATAAAAAAAAGTACTACAGTAATATGTATTGTATAAAAAAAAACAACCATTTTTTTTTTAATTTGACTTATAATTATATGCAACATTCACATTACCAATACTCGTAGTATGCGAGGCCTCGGATAGTCACCAAATTGGATAATGATGTAGAAATTTATGCCCATGTAAGGATGCAAAAATAGGCACAGATAGTAAATTCTTATAAAATCAGTTAAAAAACATTACATATGATGAATCAATTGCTCTAGATGATGTTATAAAATAATATTTCTAACTAATGTCAAATTTGACATAAAAACATGTTTGATAGTAATTTTTTATGAAAAAGGATGAGCGACCGTGAAGGGACGTCCGCCGCTCCCAATGGCATACGGAATCTGATTATAAAACTGCATCATTTGTTGCCATATTTTATACTTTCAAATTTTTGTTTTTACATATTAATGAATGTTTTTTAATAAAAAAACTAACTTTCAAATAACTCTTGAAATCTCAAAATGCAGGTGTAAACACAATATATTGTTAAAATCAACTTTTTATATAAAAAATTTATTGCAAAGATAAAAATTTATCATAATAACTTTATTAATAAATGAATATTTCTTAATAATTTTAGTACAGTTTTACAATCATATTGCTAGCTTTATGCTCGTATGAAAACATTCTATGTACATATAAATTCAGAATCTATTGAGTTTTTCCAAGACACTGAATACAATTTTTTTCGCCACGTCCTTCGATTAATGCTCATATTTTCTTAATTATTGCAAATAATGTTCATTTTATTACTTTTATATAAGAACAAAGGTTCTATTTAAGTAACTGTCTTAAAAATATTGTAGCCTAGAAAATACATTCTGATATAAATAAATAATAAAAACCCACATTTTCTTAAAAAAAAATATACCGAAATATGCATTTGAGTGAATGTCCAGCCTTAGGCCCGGTTGTATCAAGTTGGATTAAAATAAAAGTTCATTTAAAGCATAGATTTTTACAGAAACGGGTTGTTTTATTGGTGGAGAACGCAAATATCTATGCTTTAACTGTTATGTTACTACCTGGAATTTCTCAGACTACCTGCTATCCAAGGTACTCAACCTGGATGGACATTCCTACATACATTATTTTTGTTTTGTATCTCACAAATTGATATTTAGACAATGATCAAATAGCTTCATAGAAGGTCACTACTTCTCATAGCAATGTCCGTCTTCCCTTTCAAATAATTTATATAATAGAGATCCAAACGTATGAAAATTATTAAACTTGAAATCGAAAATCGGTATCCAGGTACCCGGGCAGTAATATAAGGGTTAAACGAACTTTTACTTTAATCAAACTTGACAAAACTGGGCCTTGA
Source organism: Agrypnia vestita (assembly GCA_016648135.1). Classification (NCBI taxonomy): domain Eukaryota; kingdom Metazoa; phylum Arthropoda; class Insecta; order Trichoptera; family Phryganeidae; genus Agrypnia; species Agrypnia vestita. Next base: position 26,369 of record JADDOH010000475.1, read on the forward strand.
TAATTTTAAATACAAATGCATTTTATAGAAACAAAATAAAACTAAAAAGCAAATGACAAAATTTATCTTTTGGGCGACAACCTGTATGAATAGAAATAATAAACTAGCAGCTAATGTAAAGGCAAATATTTATGTTTTGAACAGTTTTCAACAGATTTATGCGATTTCGAAACAAAAACATTTATATATTATACATCCAGAATTTTTAACGACTAAAAATTTGCATCAAAAACTGCCGGAATGTTTGATTTTGAATATTTTGAGCTGCAATGGTCAATTTGTAATAAAAATAAATCATTTAATTTACGAAAGGAATTGGAAAGAATCAAGAGAGTTTGGTTGATTTTAAATTTAGAAGTTTTTTATTTTTTTATTGATTGCATATCTGAAATTGGCTAGGAATTATATTTGTAGAAAAAGAAATTATGTGAGGTCAGGGTAGAAAATATTTTTTTATATGTGAAACAAGGATTCTCGAAAAGTATATTTTAAAAACAAGAATATTTGATTTTTGGGTACATGTGCTCAAAAATATTCACCGTCCTTGCTTTATGGCTTAAAAATGAATTCAACAAAAAATATCATAACTACAAATATAAAATAAAAATAATCTTTACCTTTTTAACAAGCTGAAGTTTTTCCGGAGCATGATCAAACAGGGAATCGAAAGCGTCCCTTTCGCAACGCATCCCTAGTTCATCGTAAGTGGAGGTGATATCTTCCTGCACTATCCTAAACAGAGAATACAATAATCAATTACTACCACTTCACAGTTTTCAAGTTGCGTTATCTTTAATTTTCAAGTCATATTTGATTTCTTTTTTATATCAACTTCTCAATAGTTGATCGATACCGTCATTGTGACTGTGTGATTGGTATTCAATTGTAATGATAATTATTGGTAACTGAAGTTTAACTTTTGGAGGTTTAGTTTCTAGTGTACCAGTGATTATAATAAGCACTTACAATTATCATTACAACTGAACTCATTTTTCACAAATCTCATTCATAATCACAGTGGACAACATAATAACAATGGTTTAGTTTATCACTGATTAACAGTTATCAAGAAATGAGTACAAAAACCACAGTCGCCATTGAAGTAAAAACTTTGGCTGTAAAAGCCAATTTGGCTGTAAAAATAATAGGTGAAACAATAATTTTATTCATTGTACATTGTTGCTGTTGTTGTAGACGGGCCTTGTGATCGAGGATCCCCTCGCTATTCTGACTTAGTATAGTTAGAAGGCGAAACTGTGCATATAACTTTGTTTAGAGTGGGAAAGATGTACATATATAGGTTTGTATTAGCATCCATCAGCAAAACTCTTATATTTTACATAGATTATAGTGTTAACATTAATTATCAATATAACAAAAAGGGATTTTATTTAATATTTTTTATATTTAATATATGTGAAACAATCATCATTATATGAAATTATAATAATGTGAAAACTGTTTTCACATTATGTATTATAATTTCACCTTCACTTTGATCAAACCCAAACGCAGTGCTCTAAAATACCAACATATTTTTTAAGCTGTTAAAAAGGTAATAATATATAAAGCTCTATTTACAATAGCATGATAGTTAAAGATAGGTCCAGATGCTCGATATGTCTGATTCAATCATTAAAATAATAGCTTTACTGAATGTAATTAAATTTGTATAAGAGATAAGGAATGCGGACTAGCAGTAGGCTTAGCGCACCTGTGCGACAGCTGATTGGATCCATCCTTCTTGACGACCACGACCCCGACGCTGACATTCTCAGGCAGGCGGACAGGAGCGCGGAAGTGTCGCACGAGGGCCACCAACAGGTGAAGAATAGATACCAGGTTTTTCGAGTGCACTGAGTCTACACTCCATTTTTGCACGGTCCAGCGTGGGTGGCCTAATGCCTAGAAATACTGATTTTAGTACACACACTTATGGGTATGATTTAACAGATTATTTTAAGAGTTATTAAAATAAATACGTTCTTTGTTCCACAAAACATATTTTTTGTGTATTACAATATTAAAAAATGAACATTAAATAATTATCCTAACACAAAGCTTATTTATTTTAATACACGTATCATTTAGTTTAGATCACATTATATTTAACATATTGCTCATTAAAATTGTACCCTCTACATACACGTATATTCAGTGATATTCTTTACCTCTAAATATAGAAGTCATTCATTATATAATTCTTCATAAAAATACAAATATTAGATATAAAAATCCCTTAAAGGAAGACACATCTACACACAAACCAGATGGAGTAAAACCCCATTAATTTGAACCCCGATAATTTGAAATCTTCCCAAAATGTTAATTTTGTAGTTGATTAACCCCGATAATCCGAAAACCCCACGTCTAAAACAGGTGAACAGTATCAAACATCTCAGTGTAATTACATCTCAGGATGGAAAGCAAGAAAGTGGATACGATAGGAGCCGCAAGCCAGGTAGCTCGATTCCTGTACTTTTATTATTGTACTGTGATACCCCGTACTTGATTATCCCGTACTTAGAAAAGCGGAGCTCAGCCAACGAGCAAAGTTGGCTTTATACAAATCAGTTTTCAGGCCAACCCTAGTGTATGGCCACGAGCACTGGATCTGGACCAAAAGAACCCGCTCAAGGCTATAGGCTGTTGATATGGGATTTCTACTAATAGTAGAAGTTACCAGAAGGGACAGAATCAGAAATACATAAGTAAATAAATAAATAAATAAGAGAATATCTCGAAGTAGAACACATATTGACGTTTATCGAGAAATCAATTACGGTGGCTGGGACATACTTGCGGATGCCGGCAGAAAGACTGCCAAATTCAAAGATAACTAAACATTTTCGATTACGAGCATCTAAAAGCGACAAAATTGAAAAAAATATTTAATTTTTTTCGCAAGTAAAAACAGCACATACGTCAAAGATACTTAAGTAATAGAAATGTCGCAATCTTTGCATTTGCATAAGAAATATTGCATATTTTAAATGATTTCATGACAAAAATACAGAGTTTTACGATTTTTGGCAAATTTCACAATCGCAGTGCAAAATTTTTTTGGTACCTTGCATTCCGAATTAACGAGGTTCTACTGTAGTTATCACCAGAAGATAATTTTAGCTATAGTAATCTAACAGTCAGCTCAAAAAATTCACCTTGGTGATAGCGGCCAGCACCACAGCCAGCTTCTGTCGCTGCCCTTCCTCGCTCTGCGTGACTTCTGGCACATCCAACTTGCGTTCAGCTAGCTTTTCAAGCAACTTCTGTAGCACTTGGCCATCATAGAGGTCTTCTGCCAGGTCCTGGACTAGAATACGCTGAGTGGCAAGCTCATCATTCACCCAATCCACGAGTACTAGAATAAGTTCGCGGAGCCGTGGATCATTCAGCGAGCCTGGCTGGATGATAGAGCGCTCTTCATTGTCGTCTGTAAATGTTATTACATTTAAATCATATTATTTATTTATGGCTTTGATGTACAACTGTGTGCAGTTCTTACAAAATTGAAAAATACTTAACTTTACATAAAAATACTTAACATAAAATCATTGGTTAAACAAGGGATTATTTCAGCTATAGAAAAAACATTGTAAAATGTGAACAAAAGAAAAAAAAATATCTATGTGAATTTCATTTTGACTCATGTATGAGAGGGAGACAAGAACTATGAATTAGAACTATCCTAATTTCGAATGTCCGTCTGCCAGTAACTTGCTGGAATTAGGCTAGAATTACGAAACTGACTATCCGCTAATGAAGCCCGGGCGCCCGAGTGTGACATGACAATCAGTGCTTATCTCATGTCACACGCAAGGGTCGTTATTAATTATTATTATGTCCTATGATTTTTCACAGGTTTACGACTAGTACAGAAATAAAAATCAATTTTTGCGTTTCATAATTATTGTTCCAGACAATGGAGTTGGCAAATGCCATATTTTGTTTTAACGTTTAAAAATGTTTTTATTTTATTTCAAAAACACCTAAGAGCTGAAAACTTTAGAAGCATTATAATTTTTTAAATAACTATAGGTATGTCAATTTTTGGGATATAAAAATTTGAAATGTGTTAAAGTAAATAAGTGTACGTCTTCATTAGTTAAAATTTTGTATTTTGTTTTTGAAAAATGATCTTTTTTGACCAACACTTGAGCCAAACATAAATGGCTGTAAATCAGATTCTATTGAAGCTCCCAAATTTAGAACGGTTTCTAATTGAGGTTATTATTTGTAATTTGAAGAACAGTCTGAAATATCTAGTTGGTAAGCAAATCAATAAACGGAAAGATTTGAGGTCTCTCAGATAAAAATCAACTTACTTAAGGCATACTCTTCCGGGGGAATTTCAGGGGCTGTAGGGTTTCCAGGAGAATCAATGGCATACTTCCCTTCGGCCTGAATTTCTTGAACTAGAAAAAAAAACTTTTTAAATAAATTTAAATATCTTGGAATTGAGGGCAAGAAGTGAAAATAACCTCCATACCTAATACTAATATATCTGAATATTTTGAGTTTGTCCAAATTTTTCAGTATAGTACTGGATTTATGTCACAGGGACATCATAAATCAATCAATATATTAAAGATGTCTCACAGAGATGAAATTATATATATTTTTTTTTTATGGGAAAGAAGGCATGGAAATCTTTAGGTGTTTCTAGGGCTAACGACCTATCGCATGGCTGGCTTAAGTGATCACTTTACACAATGTAATGTTCGCCATTTCTGGAAATGGCGAACGTTGCATTGTGTAAAGTGGTCACTTAAGCCAGCCATACGATATGTCAAAGACTTCCATACCTTCTTTCACATAAAAAAAATATATTATTTCTTCTCTGTGAGACAGACATCTATAATATATTGATTGATTAATATATCTAATAATTATTAGTAGAATACTAATGACATCTCTGTAAATCAAACTGAATCCCACAATAATGTGCAATAAAAACTATGGTGGGTACCTACTTACTCCGTCAGACTTTTCCCCTGTTCTGGAAAATCCTTTGTGCTTACATATTGATTAAAGATATAAAATACAATATTATATGCTGTAAAATTATGAGAAGGTAAACAAAATATTGAAATAAAATTACAATTACTACAAAATTAACCTACAAACTGATTTATAAGATAAAGATGACTGTACTCGAAAGTGTTAAAATACATGCTATTACACAAAAATAAACTTAATTGAGATACGTTAACATTTTGAAAATTAGAGAGAATAAAGGATAAAGCGTCCAGAATATAAGTTTGGAGCAGTTGAAAGTTCATATAAGACATGCCCTTACATGGCAGGCTCCCTCTATCTCATTTTTCTTACCTTCCTTTATGCGTTTCTTACGTCCCAGGGTCCCGAGCTTGTCCCAGAATGATTCCTCCTTGTCGTCTTTTTTAGCGGAAACTGGGGTCTTTGGGGACTTAGGGCGAGGAGTCGTCATTTTAGACTTTTGTTGACCAGGTGACGGGTGTGGACAATATTTCCCAAACAGAAAATTACGTCACGTCACAGGACCGCCCACAAATACACGAACATAAATGTTCCATTTTGACGTTTGAAATGTTGCTAGTTGATCAATTATTATTATATTTCATTGTATTTCATCCATACGTTTATGAAAAAAATGAGAAAACATGGTTTGGATTGCTAAAGGAGCGAGTCTGTCAAAAATCATGATTTAACGTAGTAGTTAATCATGATTTAACGTAGTAGTTAAAGACAAAAATCATACAAATATCTATTTTCATATTCATATACAATATGTCATATTGAAGAAATTTTTGCAGCCTATCCACATTCATTGTTTTTAGTTTTGATCCTTTTACCATTGTTCTGTACGACAACTTAACTTTATTTATCTTAAACCCATATAATGATAATCAAAATCGTTATTTCGTTATTTGAACCGATTATACAATAACCATTATTTGAGTTTTCAGATCATCTATACTCTATACAATCAGACACTTAAATAACGGTGTACGTTAGGGATGGGCGTTGAATGGACGGACTAGTTGAAATCAACCGTTAACGTTGCATCGACGCGTCGACGGTTTACGTTCATCGCATGGACTAGTTGAATTCGTAGACGGTGGATGGCGGACGCCGTGGTCGGTGGACGATTCAAGATTCAACGTAATACAAAGCAACGAGCGAGAGCAAGACAAAACGTCTCCGTTTATTTCTCTCTCATCTCTCGCTGTCGACTTGTAGATCATAGAGTGCAGATCTGTGTACATGAACTATTGAGACTTGACAGAGACTTGAAATTAACTGACATAGACTTGAAATTTGAATGCATGCGTAGGGCGAGATAGGCTTAATAAGCTATTATCTATTATTTTTTACTTGATTTGTGCGATGTGCACGTACGACGTTTCGGTGAATTCCCAATTTTGCGCTGTATAAAATAAAACAATTCTGTTTAATTATTTTATTTTTTATTGAACTAATATTTTACTGCTTACATCTGATATTGTTGTGTATACCTACTTCTTTCTTTATTATATAAAGAAAGAAGTATATAAAACAATATGTAAAAGACTATAATGTGCGTAAACAAATAAATAATAAAATATTACTTTTTACATATGAGTACAAGTAGCGGTTTTACTATCCCCGAAACTATATTCCTACGAACTTCTTTAAATTTTTAAAAATTAACGTAATAAAAATAGCCAACGATTGAGCCGTCGAGCAGCGTCGCGTCGAACCGTAGACAGTTGACCATCGTCCCGATGTTTAGATAGAACGTCCGCGACGTCCCCGTAACGAAGTTGACGCGTCAACTAGTTGACGAATTCAACTAGTTGATCGTCTCGTCGATGGATGGACGTGGACGGTCTCGTTTCGTCGACGGTAAATACGTCGACGACCCATCCCTAGTGTACGTATCGCTATCTCTATATTCGTTCATAAAAAAACAAAAAACAAGTACCTACATAAATATAAAAAATAACGTTGAACTATGGAAAACTTAGCTTTTAACTATAAAGATAATATGAAGTGATACATTTTGGATAGAATAGATTCATAATATAGTATCTTTATATTTTGTAATATTTTACCTTTCGTGTATTTTTTACAATATATTATTGTTTTTATCGAATAATTATAACTTTTAACCTCTAGATTTATTGCGTTTATCTTAAGATATTTGTATTTATTCGTCACCAGCATTATCATGGTTATCGTCTGCTGGTTGAAGGTTTCACAAAATATATACCACTTTTCCATTACTAGCTGCCAGGTTTTTCATCAGAAAATGATGATTTCGTCAGTCCAGCGGGTTTTAGGAGAGCGTATCGGTCTCTTGATTCTCAAAACGTATAGGTCTTTTCATATAAGCTTGTAATTGGTTAGTGTGGATATAGTGCGTAATACGCGCATAGTTACAGTAGCCGGCAAACATCTTGAAATTCTGCGACGTAGTGGGGGGACGTTTGCGCATCTACCTTTCTACCAACGAGACCCAAATTTAGTCTTCTGCGCATTCCCCCACTTAGCCAAAGAATTTCATGAAGTTTGCCGGCAACTGTACGTTGTGATTACGGATACGAGAGGGGCGTATCCATAAACTTAACACAACGAAACAATGGCGGCCTTCGTAGCGCAGTGGGTAAGACACTGACTTCTTACACAGAGGGTTTCGGGTTCGATTCTCGGTGAGCTCACAATTTAATCTGTGTGTTATTTATTGATATGGCATTTACTTTGTGGAATGACACGATAATTTATAGATAAATACAATACTTGCGTGAGACCACTTTTGAGTTCAATTTATACACGACTAGTTTCGAGAGCCATAGATGCTCTCATTTACAGGTGAAAATATAAACTCATATGTTTTTATTCTCACATGCAGATGAGGGCATCTGTGGCTTTCGAAACTAGTCGTGTATTTTAACTCAAAAGTGGTCTTAAACAAGTATTTTATTTATCTATTAATCTGTCTCATCAAGCATGGGTGTTTTTGGTGTGCCTATTTCGGTTCTGTAATTGGGCCCCCTGGCCTGTTGAAGCTTAAAAAAACTCCGAGCCATGTGGTCTGCCTATTGCCAATTCATATTCAATTAATATAACAATTGCCAATTCATATTCAATTAATATAATAAAAAAAAATTATACCCGAGGCCTAGGCCTCGGGTACGTATGTAGATGGTGTTGGTACGATACGAGCGGCGAGCAGCCGAGGGTCAATGCGCCAGAGTAGTGAGGGGTGTCGGCCACGATATAACTTAGCTCACTACTCTGCCGTCAATGCGTCTCTGGCACATTGACGCTTTGCCGCTCGCCGCTCGTATTGTACCGAGGCCTTTACTCTACTTGAAAAAATAATAAATATAATTTTAACCATTAAAAGTAATGGTTTTCATAGGCACATCACACATGGCAACACTGTAAACACTTTTGACAGATGGTGAACAATGGTGAACGAGTAAAGTGAGAGCGAGAGGTGATTCGGAAGTGTCAGATTAGTTATGAGTTCGTTAAAATTCTAGTCAAGTTTATATCACCATATCACGTAAGTATTTTAAGAATTAAAAATTGTACTTCAATGTTTATTTTCTCTTCCAAGTTAGTATTACAGTAACTCAGTTGACATCAATCATATAACCTAATTTCTTGTTTGTGTAAATATCCCTTTGTGTCTAGATATGAGATGTCCAATAGCGTAATTTTTCTCCTGCTGTTTAAATTGTAAACATATGTGACTTTTAAATAATGCACAACCACATTCAACATTCTGTTATGTAAATACTATTGATGTTTTGTTTTGAAAATAATTCCATATTTTTGCATCAAGACTGCGTATTAATATGTTGCACCGTTGTATACATTATTGTAACTGTTCCATTTTTTTTTAGAATTACTTTTAAAGGTTTATAAACAAGAGGTTCGCTCCATTGTTTAAATAAGTTTTCAACCAGCTATATTCTTGCTGGAGGATTCAATGATTGTAATTTTGCCAATATCTTACAAATAAGTGCTTGCAGTGTGTAGAAACATTATGTTTTTGATGTATATGATTCAAACACATGCATTGAGAGTAAGTGCTTGTGAGAAAGCTAATCTTGGCTGTTTGAATATGGCCGTGATGCAAGTACGTCTGTTATTCATGAAAAAAATTCTTCAATCAAGAATGTTTGATAACACAATTTTAATAGAACTTAACTGTTGTAATACAAATAGTCATTGTACTTCAATTCTGCCCTGAGCACCTTACAAATTAGACTCTGTGAGAAGAAGATGAGGTTGTCTTGTCAGAGCTTGTTATATTAGACAATTAGACACATGACGATTGTCATTGTGATGTTGTCATTGTGTCATGACGATTCTTAAAAAAACAATCCCTTGAAATGAATTATCATAAATATTCTTTTTAGTGTGCATTAGTGTGGCTATCTCAGCACAATAATTTAATTTAAATAAGACTTTGTGTGACAATTAACTTTCTTATTTAGAGGTAAATTTATCAATGAGACATTTTTGTTGATAACAATATTGTCAACTGATTTTTGGGGGTGATATGATTTCATTCTTATCAGTACAGAAAAATTTACCCATCTGTTCAAATATTTTACAGCTGAATCATTTTGCGAATGTTTTTTTTTAAATTTAGATGTTTGAATATTTTTATTTTGTATAGTACATTGAGTACAGTAACAATGGCGAAGTTTAGTGATTTTTATAAGACATGATGGCTTCTTTTATAATTTTGAATAGTTTTACTGTTTTACATGCAGGAAAATTGTTGTGTGAAAGAAATTTATCATAAAATCACAATAAATTTATACGGTGTTACTCATTGCTATTTTAATGATTTATTTTAAAATAATTTAGATGCACATGGGATACATTTTCTTCAATATTCTTACTTTTTATAACAAGCTAAGCTAAGGGTTTCTTTTACTGAATAATGGGCACCTGGAATCAAAACTCAAATCCCCAACCATGCTGCTCTAAGCAAATATTGTTCCTCTAATAAAGAGATTTAAGCATTATAGTAAAACCTCAACATAATTAATGACTTGAAGATCGAAAAGGCTTGAAGCCAAAAGTCCTTTATTCAATAAAGGTTTTTCTAAAGTTTACATTTAAAAAATTAACAAATAAGTTAGTTAGAGACCGTGTAATCAGATGCTAATCATGTGCTGAATATGGTCTATGAGCGGCGACTCTTAGATTTAAATATATCAACCTATAGTTGCAGACATCGCACTCCGAGTGCAATACTGTCTTCGTTACAAAAAAAAAAGATTTCGAGTTGAGAATGTCATATTTCAGTACATTGTTAATTCTACAACATACTAAAAAGATTACGTTAGTATGACTTTCCACTATTGTTTTTACAATCAAATTTGATACATTTTTTACATTTGATACATTTTTCTTTAAATTAAGTGCGAGAATATCCCTTTTAAAATTTCATTGTTTTTTTATAAGATATATGAAAACAGTAATCATATTTTGTCATTTTGATGTTTATTATGCTTATAGTACTATTTGAATTACGAGACCAAAAATCTTTAAACTACATTATCTCATAATACATATTTTGGAAAGGTGATAGGGTGCAATGTATAATATTTATTTATGTTGGCAAAATTACTACAGTGTTTTTTACAGCATTTTTGCTAAAATTTGCTACAAATAGCAGTGAAATAATAACAATAAAATAAACTGTTAATTGTGAGAAAATTTTAATTAACAACACATTTTAATTTTAAATATGACAGAGTGTCTAAAAATTTTCTCTTTTTAATCGAGGTCTACAAAATCAAGTGTTTACTTTATGTTTTCTAGTATATCGTTCACATTACACATTGTCAAGGTTTTAGAAGCTTTGTCTGTTATATCAGACTTAAAACTGTATCTATTTGAAGATCTTGAGAACAATACTTGTATCCATAACATTGGATAATAATACATCATGGCGAGCTTTTTCACCTGCTGGTCGTTTTGCTCTACTACTCGAGTCTAAGTCATACAATACATTACTTATTTTAAATGCAGCCCGATTTCTTGATTACTAGTGTCTTCCGCCTGCTCTAGTGACATGATCTAACAAAACATTGATTTATTCTATATTTATTGAAACAATACAGTACATTCATATAAACATTTTAGTTTACAAAAGTATAATTGCAAAATCATTTACCAATAACAAGCACTACGCAATGTTGAAAAATATTTCAAAATATGGTAATTAATAATTTGTATAAACGTAGCATATTGTAAAGTATTTATAAGCTGCATGGATGGTTTGAACACATGTGAATGTATTATAGACTTCAATTATCCTAAATTTCGAATGTCCCTCTTTCTATCTGTAACTCGCTGGAATTAGACTGGAATTACAACAACAATACTGAAGATGCCGCTAATGAGGCCTGGACGCCTGAGTCTAAGATATCAATCAGCATGCGGCTCAGGTTACATGCAAGGGTCCTTATTAATTATTATTTTGTCTTATCATTTTTCAGGGGTTTACAGTTTTATTTAAATAATTTATAAAATAGCAAATCCATATCTTACATATTCATAAACGTGACTTCATTGAATACAACCACTAAATTAAATTATACTTTTGCTTTGAGCGCTCTCAACTTATTTAACATAAATATCACATATTAAAAAAGTCTATGTACATATTTCAGTGTCCTCACCAAATTATTCTAGCATATCATCTACAAATACACTCTACCCTCCACATATGCGTAGGCTTTTCCTCGCCCAAACCATTCCCCGCCATCTTCCCCTTTTTCCTCGCATTCCTAATCCTATTTGCTTTATTATGTCTTATTTATTATTTTCGCTTCATTGTGTCTTATTTTGTTTGTTTAATAATTGTTCATTACTTCTTGCAATAGTAGAATCAAGATTCTACTATTGAGATTCCCGAACAAATACAGTAGAACCTTGTTAATTCAAAATTCAAGGGACCCAGAAAAACATCTCAAATTATGCAGAACTTCGTTAATTCGAAATTTAAGGTAAAAAAAAAATAGCGATGCAATTTCGAAATTCGTGTAACTCTCGAAAAAAAATTCATAAAAAATTCATTAATTTTGTGAAAAACGTCTGCATTTTTGCATATTTCAAGAAATCACAAAGATTGCAACATTTCTATTATTAAAAATCTGATATTAACAAATTTGTTTTTCTCACATGCGAAAAAAATCTAAATATTTTTTAAATTCTGTCAAATATCAGAAAAAAATTCAAATTATGTGTATTAAAATATATTGATTTATGATAAGTTGTTTCTAATTACGAATTAGCGGGGTTTTCGAATTATCGATGTTAATCTACTATGACATTAACATTTTGGGACTTAATGGGTTTGAAACATTACGAATTATGGCGAATTTCGAATTATCGGGGTTCGAAATAACGGAGTCTTCCTGTATGTATTTTTATTTTTTTAAATATACAAATCATTAAAACAATTATTTGTTCCTGTCACTATAAATATTTCTACTATACCATTGCTTGAATACGGGTGATAATTTTTTATTTTTTATTTATTCATAGAGTAGATACATAATAATGTTTTTTTATAATAAATTAATTCTATGTAATAACATTTTAAAGACATTATACTCCCCTATAATACGAGCCAAAGTTCGGGCTTATGGGAGGAGTATTTTCAAGCCAAATTAGAGTACAAAAGCAGAAACCGTTTAGAAGTACATATAACAGAAGTAGAAACATAAAGGAACCTTTTTATTTTTTTGCATTTGTCTAATAATTCTTTATTATTTTAGGATAACTTGATTTACTTATCGCTCACTGGAATAGTCAATCTTTTTTGGCACCTTATAGTTAAAGTTACGAAATAACCACACTTTTTGAAAACCATAAATACATTCATTACAGATTTGTTTTTACTTATCAGAGCTGATTGAAATTGAAACAAAATAAATATTATCAATCATTTATAAGCTGTTGTGTGCAGCCCACACTTGCGAGAATTGCTTTGCAGTTGTGGTTCCATATTATCAAATTAATAATGTGACTAATGTCATTGTTTTCTGAATTTATCGGTGGACAGTCGACCATGTTTTCAAACATGATTATTAATAATAGGGTCAAAGTGATGCAATGTAAGATGTTAGGAATCCTTTCCACATTTGTATATCTATGACATAATAATGTAAATGTACAATTTTTATTTTGATACTTTTTTCCAGATAATCTTCCAAATCATGGAGGATGAGCATGGACCATCATCAATGTAAGTGTTTTGAGTTATTTTGTAGGTTAACTAAGTTACTTTACAGGTTATATTAGAACAATATGGTGCACTGAACTTCGACAAATTTCTGCCAAAATTTGTGCTTCTTGACCATTTGAAGAATGAAAAATCTTGCTTTATTCGGGAATGTATTTGTTGTAATTTTTTTAATTTTTAGAATAGTCATAAAATTGTTTACGAATAATGCGCGCAATATATAAACATATACACATTTTTCATGATCAAAAAGAAGTTATACATTATTTATCTGAAAATAATGAATTGATCTAAAAAAAATATATGTAAATTATTGTTCATTAATTCACGTTGATATTTATTTCATTCCAAAATACTAATTTACAGTAAAACCTCGTTAATTCGAAATTCAAGGGACCCAAAAAAATTCCGAATTACGCGGAACCCCGTTAATTCGAAATTAATCGAAACAAAAAAAATTGCGATGCGATTGTGAAATTCGCCAAAAATCACAAAACTCTTGAAAAAACTGTTAATTTTGTTTGATTTATACTAATATTTAAAGAAATAATTTTGAAAACGCTATATTTATGTTATGTTAATGCAAAGATCGCGACATTTTGACATATTTGCTGTTCTCACTTGCGAATTTTTTTTTTTCCATGGATGGATGGCCATTATCAAAAATGTTTAGTTATACTTGAATTTATGGAACGCTTCTTCAATCTTCACACGAGTTTAACTTTTGATTTCGCCTTTTTTCCGACTCAAATCAACAATTGTCTTAGTAGAAATACAATTGTCAATAAATACGTGAAACAATAAGATACTACAACACTAATAGGTAACATCTTACAGAGAAATTTAAACATTTTAATACCACAAACACGGTTAATAGAAAAAAAATCGAACTAATTATAAATTTAAAAACATGAAAAACAATTTAAAACGCGTTTAGGTATGAGGATTAACGCAAACGCCGCAAACTAAACTATCCGCGCATGTCAAGGCAGCCAACTGAAGAAAACATACACAGGATTCCCGGTTTTAGGGATCGCGACACAATATGTATAGAAAAGAGGCATTCCATAAGGTACCCTGAATTGATTGCGAAATATGCCAAGAACCGTAAAACTCATGTAAAAGTCATTAATTTTGTGAAAAATGTGTGTTTTTCATATTTCAAGAAATTATTTCGAAAACGCAATGTTTATTATGCTAATATAAAGATCGCAACATTTCAAAGTACCCGATATTGACATATTTGTTCTCACCTGCGAAAAAATTGAAATATTTTTTTTCAATTTCGTTAAATTTCAAAAAAAAATCGAATTACGCGAACTAAAATGTATTGATTTATGGCGCAAGGGACTATAAAATATTTCGAATTACGATTTACCGGGGTTAATTTACTATGAAATTCACATTTTTGGACATGCAAGTTTAAAAAATTTCGAATTAACGGGATTAACGAATTACCTTTTTATAATATAAAAAGAAGATTTAAATAGTGCGTCGGCATTTTAAATAATTTTTCTGAATAATTAATCTGATTTTGTAAAAATCATGAATAATTATTGTTTTGTCATCAGGAATACGTCTCTCTGCCAAAATTCAGAGTGATGTTGGTCAAGAAGTGAGTCGAATATTGATTGAAAGATTCCTCGCTAATAGACAAGTGAAATCAAATAAAAGTTAATAAATAAAAATAATGGGATGAGGCATAATTTTCGAAATGGAAATTGCACCTCAACTTGTTGAAAGTAGCACTAAAACAAGTGTGACACAAGAAACTTAACGAGAAAAGCATGCACCAACGGTTACAAATAAGATCTTACAAGTTGTTTATTAAAATTTTTATTGGATAACAAAAATACTAACTACTTACTTACCATCGAACGTTTAAAACTGGGCACAATATTAAATTCAAATAAAATCATTTGGAAATTGTATATTTTTATTTAAATTTTACTATGTAAAACAAATAGGATGGCATATTTATAATTATGATTTATTAATGTTGTATGGACTCGAAACGTTATTGCAATTTTGGTCGTATATTTTAATAATGGGTTAACATTTGAGATCTATTTCTGCAATACATACATATTTTTATTTTCAAGTATCATTCATTTTACAACTTTATTAACATACATACTAGCATAAAAATTGAGCTAGCAAATATTTACATGTGTATTATGTGCTATCTTATCACGATGTTAATCTTACTAAAAATGTTACGATTTATAAAATGTTTGCATTAAAATATATTCATATTTGGTGAATTAGTGAATCAATTTTAGGTTTATTATATTAAATGAATTTAATCAATTGATATTGAATTGATCATTAATAAAAGTTCATTTTATATATTTGATTTTACATTAACTTTTTATCTATGATTTTGCGATTACAGTCATGGAGGAGGGCTCCCCAATCGATATAGTATTGCCCGTAGTCTAAAAGTATCTAATTTTTTGGGAATTTTTAACAATTCGTTCTTTCTTAATCATGTTATTAAGCAGTATACGACGCGAGACAAAAACATAAAATGCAAACCGACTCACATATAAATTTATCAAAATGTACATGTTGAGAGTCGGTGAGAGTTGAGAGCGAAATGGCATTTATTTAAAAATCAAATGAAAATATAATTTTCAGTAGAAAAAACGCAAACAATATTAATCCTTTTATTCGATCTCTCATAACTAAGGATCGCAACCTCCATGTTAACTCGGTAACACGCAAGGTACCACGTAAGAAACTACAAGCGATGCAAAAGAGGGCCATGCTTTAAACGAAATATTACTATAAACCAAGTTGATGCAACTGGTCTTTAGTGTGCGTAATAGTGTGTTCCAAAAACAAGAGATACATTTAAAAATATATTAAATGTTAGTACTTTAGTGTCGGATAATTCGTAGATGATAGAACATACAGCACATAAGCAGCCGTATATTATATTTACCGTCACCGTGTGTATCTGATTGATAAACAAGTAAATGTATAAAATCCATACATTTTTCACCTGATGACTCCCAAATCAGTCATCAACAAGAATTTTTCCATTAATCCTAATTTTTTTTGTGCGGGTGTAGATATTTTTGTTAAAATAAAACACAAATCACTTTGTTTTCATCACTTTATTAGATTATACAATATATGTACATGTTTCGAGAACAATGTTCTCTTCTTCAGGATTGTCTTACTAAATAACAAAGACAGCGATGATCCTATCATGAAATCAAGAGTTTATAAACTTAATTGTAACGATTGTCATAATTTTTATATTGGTAAAACAAAAAGAAAATTTGAAACTAGGGTTAAAGAACACATCAAAGCTTTAACTTGTAATATTGAGTCTGATTTTGCAAAACATTTAATAGAATATGACCATACATATAATATTAATACAGGTTTAAAATTTTTACTTTTTGGTTATAAAATCCCACAAATAAATAATGTAGAAATACTTGAAATTAGGAAAAGTGTTAATATTAGTTCAAATATAATAAATAATCAGACTAAATTTGTGCACAACCCACTTTTGAATATTTTTCCACTTAAGATTCCATCCCCTTGAGTTGATATTCCATAATTAACAGCTCCGACCCCCCCCTTCCCCTCACCAACTCTTGACCACAACACACTTGTATAGTTTAACTTTTTTAGTTTTATTACGCAGACAATCCTGAAGTAGAGAACATTTTTCTCGAAACATGTAGATTGTATAATCTAATAAAGTGGTGAAAACAAAGTGATTTGTGTTTTATTTTAATAATAATGTCACCAGAAAGTTCAAGCCTTCATACAGAAGAAAAAATATTCTTCGAACAATTGATATTTTTGTATAGTGCCACCACTATAACTTGGCGTGCAAGGGAGGGCGTCCCTGTCGCCTAACAGAAGTTGCCAGGATGTAAATTTATTACACAATACATAATGTACAAAATGTCCGGTGACCGGCGTCGTAGTATTTAACAGAAATTTGGTTGGGCAGCACTAAAGAAACCAAGCAATAATGGCGGCCGTGCTATCTGTCAAACTGTCAGACGTTAATATCTGTCCATTATTTGCTTTTTCAGCTTCGCAAAACTTTAATATTTCATTGGCAATTGTTCTTGCACCATTCCGGACTGTTTAGGATGTTTTGGACATAATAATTCAGTGTATATTGGTAATCAAGATGTCACAGCTCTCGAAATTGAACTGAATGACAGGGCGAGGGGTTACCGCCGGGTGCGGGCGGGGCGGGTTTTAGTTCCAAAGTCGCCGCACGCCAAGTTATTGTGGTCATGCTCTACCGAATTTCACGGCCACTTTACCCTCTTTAACAATTTGTGAATTGCTGATTCAGAAATGCCTGAAAAAATTGTATAGCAAAATAAATTTATAATTATGGAAAAATCATTATAAGGGCATGGCAGCACTCACCTGAAACGGCGGCAATGCGTCTCTTAACTTAATCAAATGGTATAATTGAGGCTCTGAGACGTTGTTTCTTTTCAAAAAACATGTGCATTTTCAAAATAATTTCTCTAGTATAACTTTAAATCACATTTGACGTGGTGACAAACAAAAACTTTCTTTAAAAACATTTGTGAGCTCACATTTAAACAAACACACACACACACACACTACACACGCACGAATATTTATTTTCTCACGTCAATTTTATTTTTTGACGTTTAATTTTTAGGTTAGAATGTTAACGGTTGGAAATGTGTCAAAGTCGTATAGTATGATTGCTTCAAAAACGTAGTATGCAGTGCGTGGTTTTGCCATTACCTGTTTAAAAAAATAACTAAATCTTATGAGAAATAACAGGCAATGGGCGATAGCTAATCGCAAACATTAATGGCTGCGCGGGGGCCATTGTCGGCCGCGCAGCGGACACTAGCTGCCCGCAGGGCCTAGCAGCAAGCATTCGGCGATAGTCGGTCGTCCGAATCCACCATCCCGTCTCGAACCTGGCACCTAGGTAAACAGGAACCTAATAAATAAGGGCCGATAATGCGCTTTGATGACATAGGGTCGATTATATCAACTTGTTTTATAGTAATATTTAGTTTACACCATAGATTATTGAGTTTTCCACCTATTATACAACCCGTTTTCGTAAAAATCTTTTTTACGGTTTTTACGAAAGATTACCATAATCCAAGAGAATAAAACCGGTCTATAGTTACCTAAACTGCCACTTTTGGAGAATGAAGAGGCCTTTGATGCTTGAGTTTGGGTTTTCCTCCTCCAGAACCTTCAATTCTTCGTATTAACATGCCCGTCCAAATGAAAATGACAATGAGAACAAAATGTTGTTAAAATTGGTGAACCGCTCGAACATTGTTTCAAATAATCTTTTTTGTGAAATCAAATCATCGGGCTTAAAATGTTGGCAATTTTTCTTGCACCATCCCGGACTGTTTTGGATGTTTTGGACGTAAAATTCAGTGTATATTGGTAATCAAGATGGCACAGCTCGCGCTCAAAGACGAGAATGAACTGAATGACAGGGCGAGGGGTTACCGCCGGGTGCGGGCGGGGCGGGTTTTAGTTCCAATGTCGCCGCACGCCAATTTACGTTGGGCAAGCAATAGCAGAACTCTTGCGAGTTATTAATTAGCGCGACGAGTTGGCACGCGCAGTCAACTTCGGGACGCCGTGTCTTGAAAATCACTAGTCTGATCGGAAAGGAACAAGCGTTAAACGACATCTTACAATCCCCTGGGTACGATACAAGATTGTTCAAAATATAATTTGTCATTGTTCTGATATTGTTTAAAATTGATTTATTCGTCTGTCGAATTGAATGAATAATATATTATTATATAAAATATATTTTTCAAACATTGACAAATCGCACAATGAAATTTGTTTCATAATATTTGATGCTTTCAAAATATAACTGTTTATTTATCGTACCGTGCATTCGTTATTTATTATTTTATTACTGAGAATCATTTTCATCGAACATTAACAAATATGCGGCAAACATCGCTCAAGATGGCCGCATCGAAAAGTGAAGATAAAACCGTATTTTTGTTGTTGTTGATAAATTTGTTTATCCGGTATTTCTCGAAATTTCGCATATGATTGAAGAACGTTGTCACATTATTTCGTGATATTGAGGAAGCTTTTCTTGAAGTTTGGAAGCGCAAGTCTTGGAGTCTAAGAAATTAAAGACGATACACACCAGTAGATGGCTACGATGAGACTTTATTTATTTTATTTACGACTTTTTGGCGGGAATATCACGTATCCTTACTATAACTTTATTATACTTCAAACGCGAGCACCGTCCGTGTCGCAAGAAAGATAGTTACTGCGTTGGTTCTCTCGGCAGACTCGACGATTGGCGTGTCACGTCATCGCCAAAACGGTACGTTACATTCCTATAATAACATAACGCGTGTTACCTTCAAATGTAGTTTTCTGCTTCTACGGTAGAAGACTACGATGATATTAGGAGTATAAAAACAAAGGCAGCAATACCACACTGAGATAAATATACAGTTTAATAGTAACGAGTACAGTTTACTTATATGCAGTTTTGGGTTTCCAGGTGTTTCGCGAATTTATTTCACATTTACAGCCTTCTACTGATTTCTAATTTACTGTAAAACGCCCGGATTGCTGGGAAATCCTCGACTATGCGTAATTCCCTCCGTTTCTACAATCTCGTGGCAATATAAAAGAAAAGAAAAACGGTGAATAGGACCCACCGCTTGCCCAGGGCCGTTTAATGAGCAATAGTCCCATATCGGCCATTCATTTTCGCCACCCTATTTGGCATTATTTTAATGCTAAAGCGGTCATCTTCGCTGCGCCGCTGACACACTGTGAGTGTAAGCTGCGCGGCGAGGCGACCACACAAAATCTCTTCATTGTCTCTAGGTGCTGATGTAAGAAGTGTGATTTATTATAACAGGTTAAACAAAATAAAGGTACAATGATACATTATACATAATTAAATCCACTGCAAAGAAAAACAGTATTAATGGTGTATACTAGTTGATCGTCCCGTCCATCGACGAGACTATCAACTAGTTGAATTCGTCAACTTCGTTACGCGGACGTTCTATCTAAACATCGGGATGATGGTCAACTGTCTACGGTTCGACGCGACGCTGCTCGACGGCTCAACTGTTGGCTATTTTTATTACGTTAATTTTTAAAATTTAAAGAAGTTCGAAGGAATATAGTTTCGGGGAAAGTAAAACCGCTACTTGTGCTTATATGTAAAAAGAAATATTTTATTATTTATTTGTTTACGCACATTATAGGCTTTTACATTGTTTTATATACTTCTTTCTATATATAATAAAGAAAGAAGTAGGTATACACAACAATATCAGGTGTAAGCAGTAAAATATTAGTTCAATAAAAAATAAAATAATTAAACAGAATTGTTTTATTTTATACAGCGCGAAATAAGGAATTCACCGAAACGTCGCACGTGCACATCGCATAAAGCCATGTATTCACTAGGGGACAAATTGTCCCTCAACCGCACGCGCGGCATAGAGTCTACGTGACGTTGCAACGTCGTGCACTGTTCCGCGACCTCGCGCACAACATAGCGCGGCATTTCTACGTGCCGTGGCAACGTTGCCATGCGCACGGTACCCGAGCGTACTCACTGCAACATTCCGCGGAGCGTCAGTACCACGTGGTATGTTTACAACTGAATACGCATGCGCTGTATCTGTCAAGATGACAATGCGGGGAAACGAAATCGTTCTCGAACTCATCGAGCTATATCGATCGAAGATCGCATAGAATGTCCGTCCTTCTTTCTCTTTGCAGTAAATAATTTCGCATTCTCCTTTTTTCTCCTCTTACTTTTCGATAAACTCATTAACATAAACAGATACGCGGCTATCATCATAACCTCATAAGGCGATATATTTCCGCGACGTCTGGAAAACAATAATTATTTGCAAAAAGGACCTTGTTTTTAATAATATTCAATTTACTACAGTAAAACCTCGTTAATTTGAAATTGCGACCCAAAAAAAACATTTCGAATTGCGCGGAACCCCGTTTTCGCCAAATGAGATACCGCAGCTGTCATCCATAACCTTATCGGATGACATTTCCGCGACAAGATATGCGAGTCCCGGTGTGTACACGTCAAATGACCGCGTCATTGTCCCCGAAACATGAGCGTAGATGTTGATGCGACATGTTGAGCGGAATGTTTCGCGATTTGTCCCCTAGTGAATACATGGCTTAAATCAAGTAAAAAATAATAGATATTAAGTCTATCTCACCCTACGCATGCATTCAAATTTCAAGTCTCTGTCATAGTTCGTGTATACAGATCTGCACTCTATGGTCGTGTACTTTAGAGTTGAAATGAAATTACCCGTCGAGCCGTCTATGACGTCTATGGCGTCTACAAGTCGACAGCGAGAGATGAGAGAGAAATAAACGGAGACGTTCTGTCTTGCTCTCGCTCGTTGATTTGCACTATGTTGAATCTCGAATCGTCCACCGTCCACGGCGTCCGCCGTCCACCGTCTACGAATTCAACTAGTCCATGCGATAAACGTATATCGTCGACGGCAACGTCAACGGTTGATTTCAACTAGTCCGTCCATTCAACGCCCATCCCTAACTCTGTATTGACAACTAGATTCTCGCTAGACTCGACAGTTGGAAGGTAGGGCGTGTGTGTCGCGTCATTGCCGGAACGGTACATTACTTGCGCGACCTTGCTCCCTGCTAGCGACAATACTCAGTTGACTGGTTTGGTGATTTCTCGCTGCGTTACTCTACTCATGGAGATTGAATTTCACCGACGGAATTCCCATTGTATGATAATAACGCATCGAGCTGGAATACTACTTGTTATCGCGGATTGCGTTGCCGCACCACGATATCAATTGTTATGTTCACCGATTTGTGATAAAAGTACTTGACACAAATATCTCTCTTTGACCCCGTGATGCGCAAAACGCTCGTACGGTTACATTTATCCGAAAATTCAGTACTGCGGTCACAGATAAGAAACGCGTATAAACACAGTTTAGGTGTCAGAGAGCAACAAACTTATGCATGGATGGTTGCGGAAAATCGTTTGGTTACGGATAATAATGTTTTATCTCTAAAATTTGAAAAAAAATAGTTAGTCATATTCTAAATTGAATGATCATATTATTTATTTACAAACTAGTCTTCAGAGTTAATTGAATGATCGTATTCTTTATTTACAAACTAGTCTCCAGTCTTAATTGAATGATCATATTCCTTATTTACAAACTAGTCTTTAGTCTTAATTGAATGATCTTATTCCTTATTCACAAACTAGTCTTAATTGAATAATCATATTCTTTATTTACAAACTAGTCTCCAGTCTTAATTGAATGATCATATTCTTTATTTACAAACTAGTCTCCAGTCTTAATTGAATGATCATATTCTTTATTTACAAACTAGTCTCCAGTCTTAATTGAATGATCATATTCCTTATTTACAAACTAGTCTTTAGTCTTAATTGAATGATCATTATTCTTTATTTACAAACTAGTCTCCAGTCTTAATTGAATGATCATATTCTTTATTTACAAACTAGTCTCCAGTCTTAATTGAATGATCATATTCTTTATTTACAAACTAGTCTCCAGTCTTAATTGAATGATCATATTCCTTATTTACAAACTAGTCTTTAGTCTTAATTGAATGATCTTATTCCTTATTCACAAACTAGTCTTAATTGAATGATCATATTCTTTATTTACAAACTAGTCTCCAGTCTTAATTGAATGATCATATTCTTTATTTACAAACTAGTCTCCAGTCTTAATTGAATGATCATATTCCTTATTCACAAACTAGTCTTAATTGAATAATCATATTCTTTATTTACAAACTAGTCTCCAGTCTTAATTGAAAGATCATATTCTTTATTAACAAACTAGTCTTCAGTCTTAATTGAATGATCATATTCCTTATTTACAAACTAGTCTTTATTTTTAATTGAATAATCATATTCCTTATTCACAAACTAGTCTTAATTGAATGATCATATTCTTTATTTACAAACTAGTCTTCAGTCTTAATTGAAAGATTATATTCTTTATTTACAAATGTATTTTGAGTTATATAAAGTGGGCCATAAATTTATTCACTTTTTTGTATTTATGAGACACTAACAGAATAATGGATACACGATACATAAAAAAACAATACGTATTATTTAAGACACAGCCCATTATCCCAATTACAAGTGTCTTCGACTCCTCTAGCATAAACATGCGTATTATGTAAATTAGTGTATCAATGTAGTGTGATGATGTATAAATGTGTTACTTAATTTATTTCATGTGTTCTATTGGTTCAGGGTACTGTTAAGAAAATGGATGTTGTGTAGGAATGACTTTTTGAATGGTGATAGGGTATCTGCAAGAATATCAGTGTTAACATTAGGAGCACAATATGTATTGTATGTACGACACATTCTCTTGATGGGAGAAAAATAACCTACATTATTAGAATGCTGGCTTATTCTAAAGAACTCCGGGTTTCTTTTACGGGGTTTAACATGCAAATTTATGTCAGATAAAAAAAGAGAATCTATAGCTCCACTGAGAATCTTGTGTAGCATAACAAGATCGGATATTTTCCGTCAGGATTCAAGTTTTTGCATTTAGAAAAAGGCAAGACGATCTTCGTAGCTGTGAAGATTACTGTGTTGACCAGCTTTGTAGCAAAATACGTCGAAAGTTTTTCTGCACTCTTTCGATTCTTGCAACACGTGTTGTATAATAAGGTGACCAAATAACCGAGGAATATTCCAAGATACTTCGTATCAGTGATATACATGTAGAGAATTTTCAGACTTTGAGGATTTTTAAAGTGGTGAGTAACTTGATATAAATCCCAACATAGTATATGCTTTGTTTATGATACTATCAAAGTAGTTTCTAAAGTGAACAGTGAATCTAGAATGACACTGATTGAATTGACTTAAATGAAATTAATTATTTATATATTGCCCAATAAATAAAGGACAATTAAAAATAATAACTCCGATGACATCAGCAATCTGCGAACATGAATCCAAAGGGATTCTCAGTCATTTCATCAGATTTGACAAGACAAAAATCTTATCAACAAAACCGCACCATATACTTAGATTAGTGAAAGAGTCCATTGAAATATACAATCATCTATTAAGTGTTGGGATAACAATCTTAAGATCCCGATGTTGCTATTTTCAGAATGCGCCGAATTTGTACCAAAAATGTACTCACACACCTGCCAATACCGTACTCACATCTATGAAATACAGTACAATACAATGGAGTCCATTGATATATTTTTTTTAAATAGAGATGTGAACACGGAATACGTGTCACATCAATATTCTTACTATTTTCAAACTAAGCTAAACGCTTGTGCTATGAAAATAGGACTAACTTGCTAGTCTGGAGTGAGGTTCGAACCCGCAACCTTTGGATCACGAGGCCAGTGTCCTAACCACAAGACCAATAAGCTACTCCATCCATAATAATAAGATATTCCATCACATTTTCCAATTAGAAAGTAATATCAATAAATAAAAAGTATAGTCCTACATCTTTTGAGTTTGAAAATTAGTTTTATATTGAATACCATCCGTCATCATTTTTCTCACTTGCACTCTGGGACCCTGAGAAAATGTAGTCACCCCACACCACCCCCTTATCAGATCAACCAACCCTGCATGGAGATTTTTTTGTATACATCGTTACTCTTTAGGGTCTGTGAAAAAGCGCAGTCCAAACTCCAAATGCTTTAGTATCTATGGAATAAAATATTAAACAATTATATATGTGGGTATTTGGAAACTTTCTATAGGCGGTAGCGGTTAGGTATTATCTTATCATTTAAAAATATGAATGTAATTGCTAGTGCGACATCTGGCAAATGTCGCCTAAATGATTATTATTTATGTCGGACGTATCATGGAGTGGTTAGAAAGCGAGCATTTCTTCGCTGCTCCTGCGATAATACAGAAACCAGCAGTTTTTAGTGAAATGTTACGAATCTAAAACGTCTCGTATATATTTTTAAATGTTGGCTATTTTTTTTCCCATCACAAGAATGTGTCGTACATACAGGGTGTACCAGTTAGCTAGAACCGAAATAAAATAAAAGAACCTCGTAAAAAAAACTTTTTTCATGTTTTTATCATTATAATATGTACTTTTTTCATTGTAAGATTGATTTATGCTCATATAAGATAATTATAATATTTGAGTTATCTTGAGTTATTGGCGCAACACTAATTCGGCCCGTCTAGCGAGAAGAAGCGCGGGCGATAGAAGAAAGTGTGGATGGGACACATGATACAGTATTCCCTTACTTGACATTCGTTTTCTCTTTCTGTGAGAGCCATCGTGTAGGACTGGCAAAAATGAGCCTTTGTATCAGAAAAAGTAAAAATACAAAATTGTTTAATTGTGCCCATACTTTATTAAAGGTGCGATACGCATTTTGCTGGAGCGGACCGCAGACTCTTGTAATTGGGTATTGGCTTGCATTTGGAATAAGTAATGTCTTGTTGTATTTTTTATCTAGTGTTCTGTTAGTGTCCCATTAAAAAGAAAAATAAATTATGTCCATGACAAGTTCAATTACCCTATTGTGTGTGATATCGTAATGTCAACCTTCTTATGAAAATATTGTTTGCAAAATGGCGCACGTGTCTCGAAATAAACACACCAGTCCCGTGATAAATCAAAATTGTTTATCTCTCCGAGTCATTAAAAAGGTCGCAGAGAGACATTTCGCGTTGCAGTTTTTCAGGGAGTCATTTCGCGCCTTGAGGGTGATACGGCACGTTTTGTTTACCAAAGTGCCAGCGAAAACTGATCACGAGCGTCGATTTTCGAATTTCTCGATCTTCATACGGGAATTGAGGTTGAAACATACCACTAAGCGCGACGCGCCGCCACACCACGCCACGCATTTCAGTACTTATCAATCGCATACACATATTTAATATGGTCAGATTCAAATAGACAACACGCCATGTGATGAAACGCAACCCCACGCGGTAACATCCAGTCGATCCAGGTCGGCGTGTTGCCGGGAGAGGGAGCGCACACGCCACCCGACGCATCGCACGCAGTGTGTTTCCTGTTAACACCCGACACCACGCGCCAGTCTTTCAATAACATTCTTGGTTTATATATATATATATATATATAATATATATTTATCTATATATGTGTTAAGGATACGATAGGTACGGAGATTTTTGAAGAACTATAGTCCAAGGGGTTCGGAATGTGAAGAATACTCAACTTTCTGGTCAGAATGATGTCTCGGCTTCCCAATCAGACCTTTGGACTCGGTACAAAAAATATCAGGAAATTAATCTCAGCCTGATGAGAGCTATGGACTATCCACTATCCAGTGAGTGACTCGGCGGTGCAAAGGAAAGGTTAAAACAATAATTAATTGCCAATAGTTAACTTAATATTTTAAATATAATAATGGGAGACAAAATGAAACACTTGAAAGAAGTATAAACGTTTATTTATTACCAAAGTCACTGGATACGAATTTAACTAAAGCGCTATTCTGTAATTCATAAGAATTTTTCTCGAGAATATTCCACTTGTCTCTGGTATATTGATGTACGGTATTTGTAACGCTCAGGTTTGCATCAGAAAATTTCAAACATAGGTATCCCACTTGCATCGTTAGTCAGCAGTAGTATCCGATGTCTATGTCGCTTTCCGTGGCTTCACTTCTGTCAAAATAACAATTGACTTGCCCCGTCCATTTATTGGTGTGTTTTTTTAAGGTATAGAATTTGAAATGAAATAAGAAACATGAAAATCATGCTAATGGTCATAGTATTTAGCTTTATTGTAAAGCTAATTTTATGGTATTAGTGTTTAAATGTAGTGTTTTTTTAGATGTTTGTTCTTAGAATTGGCAAATCTTTTTCCAGCGACAGTTAATTTGACAGCTGAAAGATGATTATTCTGATGTAAAATTGTCTTTCCAATAAAGCCAGCACCACGATTTTAATTCAGTAATAAGGATTCTACGTTTATGTGTTTTATTTCATTATAAAGTTTAAGCTCTAAAAAAACAGTTGTATAAGGTCCTAGATTTCCGAAAGTTTCGCGAATATAGTCGCATTTTTTACTGATTTGTAGTTCATTCCAAAACCTACATTGTTCGGGAAACTTCGGTTATGTGCCGTTTTAGGGACAATATTGTTATTTACTTATAATTAAAGTCAAATCTTCTTCAAGGGAGAATTCTGAAAAATGTGGACTTAGGAAGAGAAAAAGCAGTCCACGCTCTGAGAGCTGATTGTCAAATTTCGTCGCTAGGTTCCAGAATATTAAATAGAGGACATCTGTGATAGACTCGTTGTGATGTTTCGTTAAGCTGGCATTAATTAATCTTAATAATCGAAGAATATGCACACGATGCATGAGCGTGCAACGGATAGTAATGTCTAGACGAAACAATGCATCGTAAGTAAGTATAAGGGATATTTTAGGAAATGTAATGAAGTTCAATTTGTTCCTTACACACAGACATACGAGTCATGAGCTAATTCTGAAGACCATTAAGTGAAGATTGTATTGTTGATTGTATGCTGTTGTTATTAAGGCAACGTTCAACAAAAAAATCGCGTGATGTCTCGAATTTTTATCCCAATTACCTCCAGCTTCTACGATCCAAGACATCCCAGATCTTAATTGGCCGCTAAATATTTCAACGCTTCTGGGTGACTGAGCCATAATATGACTATACATAATGTACATTTTTAAAATTAATAAAGTAGGTATATATATATATTGCAATAGAGATATTCTGCAATACGTTGTGCGCTTTTAAAATTGGCATTTTTTAAAGTTTTATATTTTATAGTTTGATATTTAAAGTTTTATATTTATAGTTTGATATTTATAGTTTGATATTTAAAGTTTTATATTTTATAGTTTGATATTTTACAGAACATTAATCATTTGGAGAAAAGGCAATATGCAATATACAAAGAAAATATGTTATAATTTATAATAGAAAAGTAATTTTCAAATCTATTATAAATGTTTATTGGTTGCGTTTATATATATAACTATGAAATATTTAATAAAATGTAAAATTAGTACAGCATATATTAGGTTTAAAAGCAATTCTACATAAAAGCAGGAGTATTAGTAGTAGTATAGGAGAAATAAAACTAAGCAATCACAAATCATAACACAAGTGAAAATAGGAGCGTCCAGGACATAGAAGTGAAATATTAAATATGTGAATTAAATGAATATAGCAATATTTAAGCCAAATATAATAATTAATACACCTGAGAATAGTATTCAGGAACATAAAAAAACAAAGTATACAATAAATACATAAATGATTAAGCAGGAAAGCATAATACATGTGAAATGAGGAGTATCCATGAAGACAGAAATAAAGCACAGATGATTTTTAATAAGATAAATATTACTGACATAATAATATCTTCCATAAAAACAAGAGACTATCGTATGTGGGGTATACCTAAAAGCAAAGGCAACAATATCCAAAAAAAAAATTGAATGCAGTTATCGAGGATTAGTAATTTATGATGTACTAAATTCGAGATTTTATAGAAAACATAGTAATCGTCGGTGACTGATTTTTTTGGATATTGCTGCCTTTACTTTTACACCCCGCATATCTTATATCGAATATTAAAATTTCATTCGCTTTAATACGAGTAAAATATATTTTTTTGCAATGTACTAATCATTTTATTTGTATTAAAGAGAAAGAATTTTTAATATTGGATATAAATTACTTTAATGATATTCCAACTTTTTACAGATGATAAGTCGAAGAAATATTAAAAAAATCAATCTTTTGAGTAGCCTATCTCCATAACTATGGGTATTAATTAGGACATAATCTATCAGCAAAATATTGTGGATTGTCTGTGTTACACACACCCTGTAAAAGTTGACCCAAAAATATAATATTCTGCATTTATATTATTTATAAAGCTCGCAGGGAACATCGATCACCAAGCAGGCTGAATGTTGCAGTAAAGACACTATGAGGTCACAACATGAGAGAAGGTCAAGACATTACAACATACAGTACACTTATTTAGAATTCTTGAATACACATAATCTATCATGTATTCAGAAGAGTACTAAGTGAGCACGAAGCGCATTAATTAATACTACAAACATCTAGCTAGTGATGAAGTAAACTGTTATCTTTAATTGTGATTGTGATTATTACCAGATAACAGTTACCAGATGATTGGTAACTGATTATTCTTAATTTTGCAAGCAATCACTGACACTATAATATGTAGGTAGATACTAGAATTCGAAAAGTTAAAACTCACTTACCAGTCACTGTTACGATCTAATAACAATCGCCCAATCAGTTACAATGATGGTTTTTAACTCATCACTAAATCTAGTCTTCTTCTTCTGTCACGAGAGTCTAAAACAATGGTAATTGCGCATTATCGAAGTCTTTCGGACGGTCCACATGAATCTAAAATCAACGAGGAAACCATAAAACACTAGAAATATGGAGAATCAGGTCGAAAATTTGCGAAATTATTATTTATGTATATCGTGACGTTTCTGTGATTACACAGATAAAGCGAATCCGTGCGGCGGCGGTTCAGTGTGTCTAGCGCACGTGGTCAGCGACAGTAAATCAAGAAAGTAACTATCGATGTGTGAGAATTGTTCATAGTAATTAGTGACCAGTTAGTCAGAATTTCTAGGTAAGCGTGGAAGATTTTCAAGTGACTATTGCGAAATTTAGTGTGAATAAAGGAACGACGCACCGATTAAATTCGTATCTCGGCTCGGCTTTTTACGTTTATTTAATTTGGAAATCTTTTATTTATCATTAATGCACTCGGCTATTTTAAACTAAATAATATTGAGTATACTTTACAAAGTATATTATTATGTATACTTTGATAAGAATACTTGAGATGTTGTTTTAATGTGTACGGGACTTCATTTTGATTAGTTAAATCCAGTTTATGTTTCAAGGGTTCAGTAGTACAGCGGAGTAAGTCTGATTTACGCTGAATTATATGTATTCTTTATATTTGAAATAAAGTGCCTCAAAACTACAAACCTGGGTTTTTTATTTTACTTCCCAAATTGTAATATTTATTATATTTCTGTATGCCTTCTAGAACTGCTAAACTAGTTCTCTGACGAATTTATATTAATTTTACAAAAAACGTCAGTAAAAAGTTGTAAGTGTTGTTGCTTTTTTACTTCCTTTCTTTTAACTCGTGGCGTTTGCTTGTTTGGTTTGATTACTAGATTACTAGCAACGGCGGCCCGATAATGTCGCGGAATATTTTCTAAATTGGAATTACTCCGTCGGTATACATAATAGGTACTTCACTACGAATATCCGAAAATCTAAATTGACTAATGAAGTGATGAAGCATGAAGTGTCTTATCAAAGCTCAAAACATCTGACATTTAAGAAATATATTAAATTACTGTAAGTTTAGTGTTATGTTATATGTTTTAATTCGTCTTTAATTGTTGTTATATTTTACAAAGAAAGGGAGTATAATAAAAACTTGTTTTTTATGGGTTAGTTTTTTAATAATATTTTTTTTGTATCGCAATCCGCGAATTTTTTTATTTATAAGTTTTCAGTCCACAATCCGGGAATAAATTATTTAAAATTTTTAAATAAATTAATAAGTATATTTTCTTTTTTTTCTTCGTGTCATATCGGTCCTGGGCCGACTTCACAGCTGACTTCCCACCCACCTCTGTGGTATTTTGTCTGTATCTTCTTCTTCATAAAGTTGCACTCCGAGTTTCCTATTCTAAAGTGTCATATCACTGCATAACACGGCCGAAAAATTGGAAGAACATTTTGTTTACTCCGATTTGTTGTAGTGGGGGGGAAGTTTGCGCATGTACAATTCCACCAACGAGACCCAAATTTTGTCTTCTGCGTATTCCCCCACTACGCCAAAGAATTTCAAGAAGTTTGCCGGCAACTGTACCTAACTGACATATTTATATAGGTGCTTTTATTCCTGTGAAATTATGGTTTCTTGTAATTGGCCAAAGGCTCTGTGTATTGTATCACCGACGTACATGATAATCAATGGTTGTGAACATGACCTGCAAAGTAAAAATAAAATAAAACAAATTTATTGAACTACATTTTTTAATCACTTGTAACTCTTTCGTTGTGAACCTCGTTCGTAGGTTATTATTTTATTACTCAAGATTTGACATAAATTATCGCAGTAGACTCGCGGCCACCGCGCGCGGCGGTCGTGTCCCTGTTCGGTTGGTCTGCATCACGGTAGTCCGTGTAACTTTCGCCGTCGTCAACTTTCTTTTATGTGACAGTCGGTGAGTGCTTCGTTCTCGAGATCTCGCTGAGATTTCCGCTTGATCTCGCCTCGTGTCGTGTTGAATTGACTCAATAAGCATTGGTCTATCGACGTTGCAATGGTGATGAGTGTTGTTGTGTTGTTATTTGATTAAGTGTTGATTATTAACTTCAGTTTAAAGTAGAAATGATGATATTTATTTATTGGCTGACTGACGTATGATCAAATTAGCGAAAACATAATATTTTCATATAACGTACTTCTTTAAAATATACACCTTCGTACTTGTACGTCCGTTTTAATAAATATCTTTGTGCGAAGTAGGTACACAACTCTTGACAGTGACATCTTATCTATCACACTCATCTTCATATCATCATCGTCTCTGCCTCGTATTTTCAATATATTTTTCTCAGTGGCGTACCGTAGGCATGAACTTAGGTTATGCTGCCAATGTCGATGCTATAAAAGTATCGTGGGCTCTATTATCACTACAGGTTGTATTCACCCGAACAAGCGCGTGCAGTCACAACATTGAAGCACGAGTTGTACGTAAACATATATTGTAAAAAAAAGTGAAATTAAACATTCACTTGACAAAATATTACGATACATTAAAATCTGAATAATATGATAACAATTATGATAGGAATAATGTGATTTTGTGATACTAATAATTGTGCATGCTTTTTTCAGAATACAGTTTGCGTACAATTTCTGCTAAATGTTCTTTGTGAAAATATACATTTTTTTTGAATGGTTGATGCAAAATTTTTGACGTTTTTTTTATGACATTTACAAAAAATATTCTCCGATCTGACGGCTAAAAATCTGTTTCCAAACCATTCTATTGTATAAAGAAAGCTTTATTTTCACTTTTTATTTAGTTTTGGACTAGCCAGCTAACAGTGGAGACCTCTGTGATTTTTAAAATGTCTATCTATAAATTGCGTTTACATCCCCATTTACATTACGATTTTTGTAAAGGCAATACCGCAATTGTGACAATCAAAAGCCTTTGCGACGTGTACGGAAAAGATGCTACTTATATTAAGTTCGAGTGACATAGAGGTGGTTTTCAAAATCCGGATTTTTCATTGGCGGACAAACCATGAACCGGACTTTTTTGGATGGTCTGACGATGACATGTTGATGACCATAACTGATGCTGAACCACATCAAAATGTCAGAGAGATCATGTTGGAAGACAGGAGTCGTCCAATCAATTGTGATGAGGCATCTGAAGTGCATAGGAAGAAATGATTTCGCGGTACGATGCTTGTATTCATTAATTGTCAACTGTTAATTTAATTGTTTCAGCATATGCGTGCTATACCTACGAAAGCAAGGATCTTTTACGCGTCCATTTGTAACATGAGATAAAAATGAGTAGTCTACAATAGCGTGACGTGAAAAAGATATTGGGCTAAGTCTAGGAAAGCTCCACTGACCAAAATGATTAAAAGCCGAAATGCATAGAAAAATAATGGTGGAGTTGCAAGGATAATGTTTATTATGGGCTTCTATACGATAACCAAATTAAAGCTGAACTGTATTGTGAACAATTAATGAAATTAAACATTGCACTTAAAAAGCATAGGCCTCATTAAGGGGGTCCTGGGAAAACTGGACAACGCGCGACCACATGTGGCGAATATTTGCCCGAATTTGCATTTTTTTAAACATCTACTTTGCATCAAGAATTCGCCAGAAGTAATTATTACATCTACTTTGATTCGAATCTCAAGGTTGAAGTCAGGCAACCAGTGCTGGACCACGTGAAATGGATTGCCCCGTGTGTATTTTAAACATCCTTAATAAAGGGTGACGGAAAATTCTATTCATGTGCAGTCAATCTCAGGTTAAAATTTGCCTCAAATTATGATTGTGAAAACATGACGACGCGCGATGAACGTTTAACAAGCATAACGGTGTTTTCGACACGGTATTGCAAATTTCAGCATAACAACACCAAGAATGAAACATCGCATTTATAGCATTGCAAATTTTGTAAAAACGAGTTAGATCAGTCAAAATAAAATTACGGTTTTAAAGTCTCAATGATACGGTGAAAAAAAAAACAATCTGGTGTCAGCGACATTAGCTTTGATGGGAAACCGAGTTCTTGAACTGCTGAGAACATTTCTAAACATAACATCTGTTATCTTCTGTTTACAGCGGTGAGATTGATTCCAACACTTTTGAATTTGAGTCATTATTGACGAAACGTTCGATGTTATATAATAGCAATTAAAACATAATGTTCATGCAGACGGCAATTGAGAAGACGTATGATTATCATAATACAGACTTGATTAACATATAACAGAATAAGTGAAGACGCTCTATTTAATAGTTTATTCGCCCCTTTTGAAGCACCGGAACGGGGCACAACATAACCTCAAAATTCTTATTTATAAAAACTATTTAATAATTATTAACGATATTGAGTTGGTATTCTTTGGAATCCTCAAAGAATACAATAACCAAAGAAAATTAAATGATAATGTATAGTTAGACAGTAAAAAGTAGAATAAAATATGTTTTTCCGTAGACAATCGGCAATATTCTACTCGATATGATCGCGTCATTCTGCTTGCACAGCTTCCGCCGGGTGGACGCTTGTCAGGGATGAGATATATTACTTTTATGGTAAAATGACGAAGTCAAATTTCATAATATGATGAATGAAGACAAATCTAGCTAATCAATCAATATACTATAGATGTCTCACAGAGACGAAATTATATTTTTATGGGAAAGTAGGTGTGGAAGTCTTTGGGTGTTCATAGGGCTTACGACCTATCGTACAGCTGGCTTAAGTGATCATTTTACGCAGTGTAACCGTTCGCCATTTCCACCCATGATAGAATACCATGTCTACTAAATTTTGGAAGTAGTATAATATATTAAAATTATTCGGTATGTTTCGTATATGCGTTGCAACAATCCTCACCGCGGCCGGCATCCAAAGCTTTTTCATTCCCCTTAAATGACCGCAGATGTCACTAATGAGACATTTTTTTTTGTTGATATTTTGGAATTT
This sequence comes from Agrypnia vestita, assembly GCA_016648135.1. Taxonomy (NCBI): domain Eukaryota; kingdom Metazoa; phylum Arthropoda; class Insecta; order Trichoptera; family Phryganeidae; genus Agrypnia; species Agrypnia vestita. The sequence continues at coordinate 60,998 of JADDOH010000475.1, forward strand.
TTAGCAATATCCTTTATATGTGTAATTAGATTATTAGCATTACACTAGAATACGCCTGAAATATTATTGAAAAAAATTTTTAAACTCCTTTAGATCAGTATTTTCATTCAGAATATTTTGAGTTTTTGTTCAAATTTTCAGAGCAGAACAGTAGCCGGCAAACATCTTGAAATTTTACGGCGTAGTGGGGGGAAGTTTGCGCATGTATCATTCCACCAACGAGACCCAAATTTTGTCTTCTGCGCATTTCCCCACTACGCCAAAGAATTTCAAGAAGTTTTCCGGCAACTGTACTGGATTTTTTGTCACAGGGACATCATTAATCAATAAATATATTATAGATGTCTCACAGAGACGAAATTATATTTTAATGGGAAAGTAGGTATGGAAGTCATTGGGTGTTCATCTTCAATCCAAAGATTGAAGATAGCTAGTACAAGAATGAGGATGTGGGGGTCTAGCAATTCCATTATTCAAGTAGCTGCTATGTGGTTTGACTCCCCAATGCATAAAAGATGGATACTAATCATGCAACAGCGACTGTTTTCAATGGTGTTCAGTGAATTTTCTATTTTTAATTTTGAATTTGTTTATATTTTTTTCTAATTTTACTTGTATATAAGTTATAGGGCAAGGTGAGAATCTATTCTCATACTAACTGAAATCAAGACGTACTATTATTGTAATTATTTAGTAGAATCTTATTCGCATTGTAAAAGAAATGTAATTAAAAATATTATAGAATATTTCCAAACCAATATACTTCATTAAAACGCAAATTTGCCTGGGGTCACTTTGTACCCCACTCCGGCCCCCGATCCTATTTTCCATCTTCCGGTGTCCGAAGGTTGAAAATATCATAATATTCCTTTTCCTTCGAAACTCGTTTTTTTTAACGAATCTTCATTGAAATATGATAATGCTATATGTAAAGTAATGAATCGCGCAGATTGAAATTTTGTATTTAGTCGTAAAGAAATTGTCCCCTATTCTCAAGATAACATTATTATAATATCCTAAGACAAAATAGACGGAACGTACTTATTTATGTAAGCGTAAAATTCTTTTTGTCAAATGTCGTCACGTCAACATTGACGATATGTACAGCGTTATATGTATATTAGCGGTCAAGATACGATTGTTAATATAACGCAAACAATGAGAAAAGATACGAATATCGTAACGCAACAACACATAATCGATTGTTTTCACAAAATACATGGTGTCTCGTAGCTAGTAACAAAAATTTCGAGGGAGTCTTCTTCGTTTAGCTTTGAATAGAAAATATTCTTTACACTTAGGTGAAATGTCGACAGTTACGGAGATAAGCGACATCTGAGTTTGCATTTATTTTTTCAATATATACACATTTACATAAAGCAACGTATTGAAATAATATTTACATTGTTTTTCATTATTTTTTCCGCTATTTGTGATGATTTTTTCCTTAGTGGTGGTATTTTAACTGGTTCCAAAATAACCGTTATTTGCGATTTGAATCTGATTGTATGGATGATTGGTAACTTTTTTCGCAATTCGATGGGCAGCCTTGGGTACTAGACGGCAGTTATTTTTTATTTAATATTTTTTATTACATTTTTTCTTTTCTATTATAAAAATGTTTCCAATTAAAATTATTATTTATATATGATATGTGGGGTATAAAAAAAAAAGGCGGCAATATCAGAAAAATTGAATGAATTCATCCGATGATTACTAATTTATAACGAACTGTCTGTAAATTTATAGGAAACACGATTTTGGGAAGGATAGATTCATAAAATCCAGAATTCAGTACATTTTAAATTAGTAATCCTCAAATGACTGCATTCAAAACATGTTTGTATATTGCTGCCTTTGCTTTTATACCACACACGAATAATACATATCTGTTATCTGATATATTTTATACATCTGAGATTATATCTCAGTTGCCAATCATTGATAAATAACCGTGCCATGAATAAACGTTTAATAATGGTTTGACCATCACTATTTTACCTGTTCTAGAAAATCTCACTCGCGTGTTTATTACTACTGTAATACGTAAGCGCGTGGATAAATTTTTTATCGTTATCACAATCCCTTGATAATTTTTCAATGGCGTTATATGTATTGATTATTATACGTTAGATATATATTTTTTCTCCGTCACGGTGGAGAGTAACATACTTGTTTCCTGATTACTTGTGATAGGGTATTATTATATTAACGTTGCCGTACTAGGTAAATAACCGTATCTTGATGATTTTTGATCATGGTCGACGACCGGAAGTTAATTGTCACGACTCTATTGTAATGATAGTTCATTTTTGGCAAATAATAATTCAGAAATATTTAAAAAAATGCAAACAAAATGCATGTTCTACCTGATATCCATAACTATTGATATTAGGTCATGGTTTCTTGAACATTTTCGACTCATAAATGCAGGAATCCATCTGTAAAGTTTTTGCTACTAGCTATGAGACAGTATAGGTTATCAAGGTTCAAAGTAAAACTATGTTTATTTCTGGCAGAGGGTAGACAACGAATAATCACTTTTTTATAACCAGTTTGTATTAATTAAACCTAAAATAAATGCTGATTAAAGCATTGAATAAATACAATATTTTTTTATATAAATCTCGAAAGGTTATACGCAATATTTTCGTCTGTTGATTTGATTGGGTACTAGTACTTCTTTGAAGTCTTCTGTGCGATTTGGTAGGTAAAACTCAGGTATACCAGTGGCGTGCAGTGGGTATAAACTTAGTGTATATTATAGATATCTCACAGAGACGAAACTGTATTAATTATGGGAAAGTAGGTATAGAAGTCATTTGGGTGTAACAGGACTTATGACCTGTCTTTTTATGGTTGGCTTAAGTGATCACTTTACACAATTGTAACATTCGCCATTTCCACCCATGATAGAATATACCATGCTTATTCATTTTTTGGGAAGTCATTTGGGTGTAACAGGACTTATGACCTGTCTTTTTATGGTTGGCTTAAGTGATCACTTTACACAATTGTAACATTCGCCATTTCCACCCATGATAGAATATACCATGCTTATTCATTTTTTGGAAGTCATTTTGGGTGTAACAGGACTTATGACCTGTCTTTTTATGGTTGGCTTAAGTGATCACTTTACACAATTGTAACATTCGCCATTTCCACCCATGATAGAATATACCATGCTTATTCATTTTTTGGGAAGTCATTTGGGTGTAACAGGACTTATGACCTGTCTTTTTATGGTTGGCTTAGAGGTATAAACTTAGGTTATGGTGTGACCGACAATATATCTATATTTATCTACGCATATACCTATATGGGTATATCCATGTTTTGTATTCTTTTTAATCCACAATAATAACTGCACTATAAAATAAGTATTGTAAACAAGGATTTTCTAAATAAATAAATATTTTATATATAGGTAATACGGCAAAATTTTTCAATCTATGTCGAAGACGATTTAAATCGGGAATAATACTTATTTCAGATATACGTTTTTTTTTACAAAAAAAAATCAGACATTTTATATCATCGAAAAACCTACATTTTACGAAGTTTCTCAATAAATAACCATAAACTAATTCATGTTAATAGAAAGGGATTGAATTTGTGTGATTGTTGAACTCAGTAATTCATATAAAAATAATAAAAAAACAAGAATAAACCCACTCAACAAAATCATGATTTGACAGATGGAATTCACCATAGAAAAGAGAAATAGAATTTACACAAAAAGTTTTGGATGGAATTTGTAAAGATCTCTTTCACGTTTGTAAAAGAGTATTTTCAACGATTTCGTCACCATTATCAATTCATTAATTTGTTCAAAGCTCATTAAAAAAAATTGAAAATTCGTCTATTGTCATAAGATAAAATTTTGCATGGATCTGCTGTCCATGGACCTTTTGCCGTAGCAAGAGTTGGTGCTGCGTTCGAGAACTGCGCGTGAAAAGCATTTTCTTGTCTGTTGGAGTCGGACCTGAAGGTAAAATAGGAGTCGGTAGATTTTTAAAAACCTCCACTGCTCCGCTCTAGCGTGTGAAAGTCTGAATACGGTGCAGTGGAACGTGAACAAATTGGCAGCGTTTGTAGCACTGTTGAGAAAATTAAAATGACCATATTCGGTATCGAGAGAATGGTAAAGATTAATTAATACGTCGCTAGAAGTCGAGGCGATTGGTACACAAGTCGTCAGCAAAAGACCTGAAACGAAAGTGTACCAGACAACGGAACACGGTTTTATTGAAAGTCTACGAACGTCCATGATCATCTTCTCCATCCCCTCGTCTTAGTAGGGTCGGGGGCCCAATGCACGACTAGGTGTTTCCATATTCCCCTGTCTTGCGCTGCTTCTGCGTGAGCCAACCAGTCTAGACCCATTCTGTTTTCATAAACATTTGTTTTGTTGCTTCTCCCAGCTTAATCTGGGGCGACCAATCGGCCGTCTTCCTTCCGGGGATGCCAGGAGGATTCTTCTTGATATTCGCTACGCTACTATGGTGTTTAAATAATATCGAGCCTTTATTTTTTCCGCCCAGAAAATTAAGCCTGGCAACTTTTGTGGTGATGTGTAGGAGACATTCATGCGTGTGCGTGAATTTTCTCCGCCCGCAGAAAGCATCAGCCGTCGGCAGTCATTCTCTGAGTGAAGAAGTTTAGTTTAGTTTTAGTGCCCGTCCGCCCATTTTTACAAATTATTTTTAGATTATTTAAAAAAATGTTTGTTATTTTATATCTTTTTAATTGCGGTCATCCAATAGCCATTTCTACAAGACCTACTTAATGAGAAAACAACTCAACATTAACAATAACAAGAAATTATTAGTTGTATATGAAGTAAAGTGATTTATGTCTACCAACTTAAAAATAATATTTTTTCTTATTTTGTATAATATTCGTCACGACAAATTGGAATAAGTGTACTTCTTATAAAATAATCTTATATAATAGCTGTCAAAACTTGATTGTAAGATACCAATATAGACCCGAATATACTACACTATTAGCGCATATTTGAGAATTTCTATTCCTCTGGCTACGTATTTATGGCACACGAAACAAATAAACAGACATACATTGTTTTGTTTTATAAAATTCTTGATTTTTTTTATGAAAGCCTTTTTTTCATAAACATATGTTCATAATGTTAAGAATAATTAAAGCTACAGATAAACATGCTTATTTAGTGGCACATGAGCATGCGCAGTATCGATCTTCTCTAGGCCTTGCTTATTAGTGGCATGTGTGTACGCACATTGCTAGTAACGAGCATGCCACTAGCCATGCAACCGCCGGTTGATTTATGAGCATGCCACTAAGTGGCATGTGTATCTGTACCTTAAGCCGTCCACGGTAGACAAATAGATCCGTCCATTGGTGGTCAAACTGGTTCCAGTCTGACGTAAGTATATTTGATAAAAATACCAACATAAACATAAATAAACTAATCCTTTGCTTGCTTCGTTTTCGCGCTCCCATCACGTATATTCAAAATGATCCATTAATCTTATGGTATATTCAAATGCTTCTTTTCTACTAATCAAACATACGATAATAGGTTCGTCATTGGGGTCCGAATAAAATACTCGTAAGCAATGGCCAAGGATTTAAAATTTTCAAACTTAGTTTCATATTGTCTTATTAATTAAGGATAAATTAACTACTCAATGTACAAAGTCATCAATTAAACTTGACGCTATTCTTTAAATTACACCGTTTCGCAATGATTATGTTACTCGTATATGAACACTTTATTATTGCTGGGTAACACGTATTTAACATTCACTAGAACATTCCATCCAATTCTCGCGCGTATTATTTATCGCTTTTATTTATTTCGCCAATCAGGTACTTGGCTCGATTGTTTCATTCGATATCGAATGAAATCTGTCGCTTCGCAATTCATGACTGGCCACCCTGGGCCTGGTCTCGCGTACATACACAGACTATGGAGAGAATCATCCCAATTATAATAATTTCTTTGTCTGTTTTATTAAAATTAATTGTTTACTTTGTAATAGAGACGCGTGAGGCCCACAAAGTAGGGCGATTTTCTACTGTTCTTAAATATCGTTGGCTTGGTAATTTATTAATTGATAAATAATTTAGTATCGTTTTATAAAAATTCATTCATTTAGAATATATGGAACTAAATAAATAACATTTTAATTTAATACCTTTTCATGCAAAAATGAAGTACAAAATAGGACAGAAGCAGTGAGAAAAAATACTGAGGTCCGTTCGCATTTCTGGACCATCGCGCATCGCCTTAATAACTGTAAATACGTGGTGCAGTATTTCTCCACTCTTCACTCCACCATTCTCCACCACTCTCCACCATTCACGACATTCTACTCCGAGTTTTATCGTCGCGGATCACTTGCAAGTCATCCATTCAACCCAAGGTCGCGTCTTATCTCCAGACAAGGTGCATCTTAGTAACGGGAAACCATCAGCGACATCAGTATCACGATGGTGGCAACGAGTTCAAATCCGTTAATTCGATAATATACCTGGGTGTTATTTTAGACACTCACCTTCGCTACCATTTACACATAAACATATTAGTAAAGTGCTAAGTATGACACGCTTTGTACATCGTTTTACAAACATTGCGAAAATTCTAAAATATAAATGCATTTGTTCATAAATGCAAACTCTCATCCGACCACACCTTGAATATGCGCCCAGCATTTGGAATCCCTACTGTAATATATGCTGAAATACACGCGGATGCTAAACTTTATATTACAAATTCCCCGGCAGCACTATGCAGATTCATTGAAATATTTCAACATTTTAAGTTTAAAAAAGAGACGTTATTTTTAACTTATAACAAGATCTGTCGAAATCAAATTATTTCTATTATTCCTTATAAATTTCCACATCCTGGCAAGGGCAACAAGGTCACACTGCCTCTTTCATACTCTTGTAGATTGCGCAAGGCGCACTCACCCATTAAGGGAATATGCCGAGCTTATAAAATCTTCACCAAAATTTAATTAATATTAAAATATGTACGTAGTGTACTCTATGAGACGAGATGAAGTTTCACTTATCTTAATATGTTGTTATTTAATGTTGTCACTTATTTTATTAATTTTATATTTACTATCATTCTCTTATTTTAATATGTTTTATTGATTATGTTACTACTCTTGTCTATTATTTTTTATTTACTTTTGTTATTATTATGTTATGTTATTGTCATTATTTAAAATCATTGTCTAGCTGAAATATGCTAGGAAATAGTTAACGTGTTTGATATTGTTTGTTTATAATCTTGTATATTACTAATTTATATCTTTTCTATTTCCAAAAAATAAATACACAACTACAATAGACATAATAAAAGATTAACTGTAATAACGCGCGCAAATGACAGTGTTATGTTTTTTCACGAGTCATTGCTGCGTGTATTTTTTATGCAGAGTAGAAAGACGCGATCGATATAATATACTGAACTTTACCAACAAATCTGCGAGATGAAAAGTCTCATTCGTAGAAGTCCACCATAATACAGTAACCCCTTGATATAATGAACTAGTTTGGTTGAGGGGTGTCAGTTATAATGGAAAGTCCGTTATATAATATGGTAGGTATAATTCTTTATGTTCTCACAGTAGTCGGAAGATTATTTGTATTTATTTAATAGTTATATATGATGGTAACAGTCTTTTTTCCAATATTTTTTCCATGGAATTTTCCAATCAAAATTTCAGGAAAAAACATTTCAAAATACGAGCAGTTTAAGAAGGAAGTCAAATCCTTGAATTTGGATAGCGATATATTGTAACATTGTCTACGTGTTTCAAATGGTTTATGTAGGTATAATAAGAACACCTACTTCTAAAAGGTTTCTGTTTAATATAAATACAGCGATGTATTGTAACATTGCCTACGTGTTTCAAATGGCTTATGCAGGTATAATAAGAAATACTACTTCTAAATGATTTCTGTTAAAATAAATTTCTATTTTTAATTTGGCTTGTAAAAACTTCTCCGTATTATGGGGGATATAATGGAATGTTTAGAATGTAATAACATACATATAATTTATTTTATAAAAATCATTGTAATGTGTCTGCTGTACAAATAAATACAAGTGGTTTATTCGACAAAATTTGTTAAAAATAGCAGTGAATTAATATCCAACAATAATCCACTTATCCCATCTCGAACCTGGTTTCACAGGATCAGATTGAGCAAGAGGGAGACTTCAATGGTTTGCCGAATGCGTCTGGGTCATTGCTCTATCCGCTTACACCTTGCAAAAATTCATGTTCTTAACTCCTCAATCTGTGAGTGTGGACAAGAGGAGGAGGATTTGAACCACTTGTTTTTCAATTGCATTTTAAATGTCGGTACTCAGTCCCTACTCCAGGATCTTGCAGATCTTAATGTCCCTTTCCCTACAAATATCCAGCTCTTGCTTACAGACTGCCGACGGGAAGTATTGAAAGTGTTACTACGATTTTTAGAGAGTAATTGCATTGAGCTGTAATGTTTATGTCGATGACCTATTGACTAGTTTTTGGCACTAACATCCTTTTACTGGGTGACAAGCCATTAAATTTTAAAAAAAAATAAATAAATAATCTGTTCATTTACCTAATTAAAATCAAACCTTGTTTAAGCATTTTAAAAACAACAGTATGTTCAATTACATGCAGACCGACATTTTCTCTATTGAATTGAGGTCCGCGAAATCGAGAATTTTTTTTATTCACAATATTCACAAAAAATTAAAAGTGTAGTTCCTCATCGCACCAGGATATACTTGCATCGAGATGAGTACCTTTAAATTAGTTAGGTCAATACAAATACTACCTTATCTAACTTTGAATTAAGTTGCGTTTATTTTTTCCTTGCTTTATCTTATCAAGGAATTATGAGTATTTTTTTTGACGTTTGGTAATAGTAAGTTCGTATAGTAAGTAATCATTATAAAAGGCCTATTCATTATTACTTCCTGCATTTTTTTACGTCTGCTCACCCTGTGCCTTACGTATTAACAAAATTAAGCCTTACTTTTAATTAATTAAGCCAGTTTCTGTATGGTTATTAAGTGTACGTGTATTGCACATTGTAATGGTATTATGGTAGTTACGTTTATCAGTAGTGCTATTTCCAACTCTCGCAGAGACGGAGTAACAGCAGAAAAGTGGCGAGCGATTGTTCTCTCGGGTCAAGGTGCCACGGATAGTGCAGTGTCATTGGCTGACTTTGGAAGATAATATTGTGGTGGCGAGTAGAACATTTTGATATGTAATTCATCGCTTTCTTCTTGTGACTTGTACCTCAGATTTTAGCTTCGTTCACCCGTTTTGGCAATAGGAGAAGCTTAAATTTTTTGAAATTCTTACTTGGCGACGCTCGTAGTCCCATGTGGGGCTTTTAATCCCCTAGAATTTTTTTCAGAATCGTTAATCCGAGATAAGGACACTCTTAAATTGGGAAATATAATTGCCCCAACACAAGTTTCACCTAAATAAAAATAATAATAAATAAAAAACAATTTTATTATCCGGAGATTGGGGTGGGGTTTGATTGATATACAATAATGCATGAAGCTAATTTAATGTAAGCGATTTTACTTTTTTCAGTCCCCATTTAAATCCGGGATTAGGTTTAACTTCCGTTGAGCCACTAATTCATGAACAATAGTTCCGTGACTCGGAAACAAGGACACGTTGATTCAACAGCCAAGGCTGCGTTACCATTACTTGGTATTAACTAACACGGCATCGCAGAACTGTAGATCTCGCGTGATCCGACGCAGGTGTTCGCAGCCTCCGAGCCGGTATCCATGAATCAAATATTGTATATGTCTGCCTTGTAAAAATCCAATAACAAAGTGGAACTATTAAATCTGTTCTACCCACCCCAAATATAAACTTGATTGTAAATTTCCCGATGCAATTGTATTTATGAAAAAAAAAACAATAGTGACAAAAAAACATCGGTGATGATATCGAAATAATATGCGAATCTGTGTATTTTTTTAATGGATTTATATCAAAGTATGCCATATTTATATTCTTAATATTGTCGCTGTTTGCGGCGGCTGCATTTAAATGGAAAATTAATTCAAGATCAGTTAAATTTTTATTTAATACAAAGTATTTATACAAATTTCATCCTTCAATCCAATTCAATGTATTTCAAAATTCCGCGATATTATGTCTTCGTAAAATTAAATGTAGTAACTTTAATAGCAATAATATATGTATATACGTTCGGGTATTATATGAAAAAATCATTTTAACAAAAGTTTAATGCAATAACTTATTTATGTTATATTTAAATTATTTTTTTTTGTAATGACAGCTTAATTGTGTAGACTTTAAATAGGGGTTGAAATAATTAATTATATTGTACTTTATTTTACATGTTACTCTAATTAAATGAAGTCACGGTAAAGGCCGCTTAGAATAAATCAATATATATCCTTACTACGTTACTTTAAAAATAAGATTTTTTATACCTTATTGAAAGACATTAAGTTAATAATAAACTATAGATATAGATCTATAATAAACTACCTGTAACCCGTCAAAAATGTCGGTACTTTTTCATACCAGTTCCTAAAGAACAAGTATTTGCTTAATTATAGTTGATACTCGTGAAATAGAAATAACGACATTTTTTTCAAAATATTTGATTTTTTTTATACTTCCCCTGCCGGCAGTTAAAGGTACTATTCTAAACGCTGGCGATTGGGCGGAACATCAAATGGTTTGCGTCTTTATTAAGTCCTATGTGTTCTGTATTTTTGACGGGTAGTGCAGGCTCGGCGATAGCAATATCGCTGTCGTTGCCACCTTCGGGTTTAATGGCCTGGGGTTCAAGCTCCATCTCCGGCCGTTTAATTTGCTTTTTTTAGTCGTGAATTCGAACGAAATTTCGGACGTAACACGAAGTTACAGGGACAGACATGCGGACGGACGGACGGACAACGAAATTATTATGTTTAATCGTCCAAAGATAGGACTCTTGTTGCATTATTTAAGAACTATGTATTAATAGATGTATGTGATTATATTTACATTGTCTTCTCAAACAAGTGTATACACTAATATATTGCAGAACCATGTTGACACTAACCTGGCTCTAACTAATTACTATGTCATCAAGGATCGAATTATCTTATCTTATTTGTATTAACTCTAGGGATAATGGCACAGTTTGAGATAAACGAAAATTTGCGCAATTATTCTGCTAGCCAAAAAGTTAAAACTATTTTGGCTGTTTTTTCAATAATTACTACCAGTGTTGGATTAAGTTTGAAATTAATTTACATGGCAGTAACTTTATAGTGACAGTAGATTTTTTATCAGCCAACCTTTGCACTATACGCCACACCTAATTTTATTTTTTACTTTTTGACATACATATCACTAATGACCGCGATGGGGATGGTACTAATGTGACATTAAAATACATTGAATAAATATTTTACGACAAGCAATTAATACAATACATTTTTTATGGTTGAGAAATTAGAAACAACCTAGAAAATGAAATTGAGAGTTTTATTGAACAAATAAAATTATGCGTTATATATTGGCGCATCCGCTAAAGAATATCGTCAAATAAATACATTCATAATATATATTATTTATGTCAGTTCTTCCCTTATTCTCAGTGTAAAAATTTCGTTTTAATATTCTAAGATGAAATTGATGGGACTTAGTAAAGTTTCCTTGAGAAATGTCAATACATATCTGTCTGATGTAATCACGTCAACATCGACGAACAGTACAATGTTGGTACAATGTTACATAATAGAGGGTAAGATATGATTGTTAGAATAACGCAAACAAATAAGAATAGGCCCGATTGAAAACACTTCAGTATTGAATTTTTACTCGACCAAAATAATGATTTAAGTATGTATTGTTGAAAAACCGAAAATTTTTGTACTTTGATATATTTTTTTATGCGAAATGCGAAATATATTATAGCATTGACGTAAAACGATAATGTATATTTGTATAAAAAATAAGTAAGTACCTATATACTTTGAATAACGATTCATTTATTTCCCGCACTCAGTCGTAAGTTTTTTTTTATAATTACAATTAGTTTTTTTGTCTAACGGCAACATTGCACCTGGCGCTGCCTCTCGAGTTTTTTCTTTTAATCTTGGGGCTTTATTTTTTGACAGATTACCAACAGGTCGTTAATGACCCCGATAGATAGTCCTAGTATCATGTTAGAGCACAATGAAAAACAATTTATGACTGTCAAAAAAATAATTTGTTACGGAATATAACTTTTTTAGTTAAAAAATTAGAAACACTGTAAGATAACGCGAAAAATTATGTTGTCAACTTAAGTTATAATTACGAGATAATTTTTTTAATTTAATTTAATATTACACGAAGTTTTATTTCATTTTTTGCCCATTAAAACTCTAAAGGTAGGTACATAAATGTTATCGCTGTACCCCTCTAAAAAGAGAGTAACTCTTGTCCTTCGAGAGGGAATTACCGCACACATGTAGAGTGCGTGGGTTCCAAGGTCAACGATTGTTTGCTTTAGAGCTAGTTGTATCAACTTGTATTTAAGTAATCTTTTGTAAAAACCATAGATTTTTACGAAAAGGGATTATGTGACTGGTGGAAAACGCAATAATCAATGGTTTAAACGAAAGATCAAGTTGATGCAACTGACCTTTAGACTCCTGAATTTTTATTTAGGATTGTTCGCTAAGGACCACAGACCATCATATAGACATAAACTAACGCAATTTTCTTGGTAAATGGTCTGGTTCCAATAGTTTTGACTTGTTTAAAAAATTACTATGAAGTCTAAAAGGTCAAACTAAATACTCTGAAAAATTATAAAGTCTTAGTAATTTCTTCGCTTTATTCATCGCGCTTTATTACAAAAACACCTTTTTACTTGAGGACACTCGGTTTGGAACGAAATTTTTAAAACTAAATAAAAACAATATCTTTTGTAAAAATACGTTTTTGTATACTAAATTTATGATTTATATTATGTAAAATAAGTACTTAAATTGTTTTAAGAGTTGTTAGAAATTATTTTGTTTCATATGCATCTATTAATTTCTTTATGCAGTGTTGAAATATTAAAATATTTAATTATATTTTCAAATATAAAAACCGCAATTTTTTTTTCACCATTATAGAAATGTTGACAGTAGCCACGTGCACGGGTTTTGACATTTCTCTATTTTTAAATGTGTAACGATTACCGAAAAAACAATATTGTTATTCTCAGAATAGGTCGGTGTTTTACTTACCTATCACGGGCGCGTTCATATTAAACCTCGGAGCGTTAACGCGGCACGCGTTCACGCCCCTTTACGGTCAAACGTTTTATTATGACGTAATAAATTATAAAAATTACGACGACATGTAGGGACATATTACGCGTGTATGAGCGTCATTTTTCTATCCGGTATTATGGTGAAAGTTACACATTGCTGTTGCACTGCACAATAAACATTTTGTCGGCCTATTTCTAACTTCACATAAATCAAGTTTGTTAGCATTTTCATTAAACTTGTTCTTATTCATGTTATTAACAAAATGTAATTCCACTTGGTTAGCAAACAAGCAGAACTGACCAGTGAGATTAGACTTAGAACGTATATTGGAATTAGCTGTGAACACGAAAGTTATGGAAACGTACGCTTTCGTGTTTTTATTTAGCTTTTTACTTTATTAAAATTGAGAACTTATATTGAGGTCCAGAGAATTAGAATTTGAAATAAAATAATCTGGAAATAAATAGAACACGCGAGTATACACGGGGACGTCCGAGAAATCGAGGACCATATTAAATAAACAGAGACGCCATCACACGTGAAGACAGTCTTAGTTTGACAGCTGTCATTGAGGTGAAGTCGTAGAAACAGCAAGAAACAAGCGAACTGTCGAACAGCGTGAATAAAAAGTACCTGCATGTGGAATTTTCAAGTGGCGAATCAGTGCGAATTACAGAATCGTGTTTCAGTTAATTTTTGTCCAAGACATTGTTTATAAACAAAAGTTTAATTGATTTTAAGTATTTCATTTGTTTCCCACCGCGGCGAATCTGTGACACTATTTATTACATTGTTTTTCGATTAAATTTAAAAAAAAACTTTTTTCATACCTATTGTTAAGAATGTTCTTAGGTTTTCACGCCCACTCAGAATCTTCTGGTTCGTGTCTTCTGGGGTATTATGCCGTATTTTTCGACCTTTCTGACCGACGTTTTGGATCCTATTGCAGGGTCCATCAGCCCCGATGATGGACCCTGCAATGGGATCCGAAACGTCGGCCAGAAAGGTCGTAAAAACACGGCATAATACCCCATTAGACACAAACCAGAAGATACCTATTGTTATTTAAAAATTGCTCTATTGAATGCCTGCCCGCAATCTTGAATTTAATTTTTATCTTAATTTGGTCGTAAATATAAACATATTTTTGTTATCAAGAACCACTAGGTATATATTATCGATTGGATTAGATTAGTATTTTAAATATTTGTGATTTCTTAAATCTACATAATTTACGTAAACCAACTTGACGTCTTAGATGTTTCTTTACATATTTCGTATATTTTTTGAAGTTTTTGAAGTTTATCTTTATTAAAAAAGAAAATTTTGAATTTCGAAAAGGCGGGAGAAAATCTAAATCTGTTAAGAAAATTGTAAAAGATTGGGTTAAGTAGACAATGACAATGTATAGATAGTGAATGTAGCGTGTGTTGTAGGTGATAATATTTTCAATACCTACTGTGTTAGAATCTCTGGTGACTTCAATGTGTTGTGATCAAATAGTGTGTGGTAAAGGAATCCCTACATCATGAACAAGAAAGTGAAATACCGTCTCCTGAAGGAATCCGATGCAGACTTCTGGTAAGAAAATGATCTTATTTATTTACCAAGACACGGTATAGATGTCTCAAAAAGCTAAGGCATTTTTTATATGGGAAAGTAGGTATGGAAGTACTTTTGGGTGTTCTTAGGGCTTTCGACCTATCGTACGGCTGGCTTTTTACAATGTAACCGTCGTTATTCTAATTCGTAATGGTTAACTAATTCCACCCATGGAATATTTTTAGTATGTTCAAATTTTTCGATAACACAATACTGGATCTTATCGCAGGTAGATATCAGTAATTAAGATATTTTTATAGACGTCTCATAAAGACGAAGCTATTTTTTTATATGGGAAAGTACGTATGGAAGTCTTTCTGGGTGTTCATTAGGCTGGAGTAAGATGAATAAGTTAAAATATATACAACTTCCAAAAATTTGATAGATGTTATAGTGTATCATGGGTGAAATTGGTGACCGTTACATTGTTTCAAGTGATCATTTAAGCCAGCCGTAGGATAGGTCGTAAGCCTTATGGACACCCAAAAAGGCTTTCATACCTACTTTAGCATATAAAAAATAGCTTCGTCCCCATGAGACATCTCTAATAAAGGTATATCTTGATTAAGTTGTAACATATATATGTTTAACTTGCACGCCTTGTTTCATAGGTGAGTTGTATTTTTTCTACCGCCACCTGTGGTCGAAAATTTTCATTCCTATAAACCAGTACAGATGTCGACGTTGGTAATGAGATATCTACATTTTCTTTTTTTATGTGTATGACATTCTTTCTTTAAACCTGATGCGTCGTCAATACAAATATAGAAAATATAATCTTGAATGATTAATGTTTCTTTTGTCATCCCTCCGAATCCTCACTTTTCATACCACAACATGACGATGTGTATCTACACCATTGCCTTATTTGCGGTTTATATTTTTTGTATATATTTTTAAAAGATAGTCAGCCGGTCGTTATACTAAGATGATAGACCACCACCGAAACACAAAATTTTTTCGGGAAAAAATTCGACGATTTTTTTTTTGAAAAAACCCTTTTCACGAAATCACTGCCATAGATTGCAGGAAAGCAAGAGGAAAAATGTTACACATCAAAAAGAAAATTACTCTGTATCAATAACCATCACCACTTTTATTTTGTTTGCTTGTTCACCACGTGCACTGTATACGTCAATCGTTGTGCAGTACATGGACACATTGCATTTATACAATGAATATACGCGTGTGTTGGAGCAGGCCGAAGACACATGTAATTGGGATATGGGGTGAGCGTGTAATAAGTTATGTATTGTTTTTATGTATATTTTGCACCTAGTGTTCCGTTAGTGTCTCATTTAAAATATAATGAAATACATATCTCAGTTTTATCTAAATATCAGATGATACCTTGTTGTTACAAGGGTACAATATAACATTGTGATTCAGTTTAACTGTAATTTAAAATATGTTTTATTTTACTTTGTGTATGTGTATTACGAAGTAAAATAAAACACATTTTAAATTAATTAATGTTGCACCACAATACATACATTAATACATCTTTGTATAAATCTGTATAGATAAACCACACACGTTTCTCAAAATTGTTGTTCGTTGAATGGACAGTTTACATATACTTCTTCATTACTTCCTCTACGTGCGCCTAACTGTTGTAACCTTTCAACCTTAATATGTAATCTCTTCTTCTTCAGTATTCAACTCTCCGCTGCTGTATATACATGCCTCTTCCATACCCCTCGATCCTTCTCTGTTGTTTGCTTCTTGTAGCCATTTGTTGCCCCCCTCCACCACGGCGGCTATATCGTCGGCTCATCTCTTTGAGGTCTTCCAACGCCTATTTTATTATCCTAAGGTCTCCACTTCAGAACCCTGGAAGTGCATCTTGTGGCATGTTACCTCGCAACATGGCTTGCCATGGTATCCAATACTCTTGTTCTGCATTTTCAATTTCGTCATTTTTTATTAGAATAAAAAATGACGAAATAAAAATCTCTTAGACTTATTTATACCAAGCAAGCATTTCTCCATAGATCGATGGGTGTAATCTCACATCAATAATGCCAGTGAATAAACCACCGTGAGTATTTATTCTTGTTTATTCTCTTTTACTTGCTTGCAAAAGGGTGGTTAAGAAAATATACAGGGCAAGTGTTGAATGTAACAGGAATAGAGAGCGTCCGCGAAACACCCGGCATGATCAGATTCTACAAGTATTGGAGGATGGCCCTGTTAAAAGCCTCGACAACCGTAGAGTATGCATGAGAAAATGTATGAATGTAGCCGAAACAAAAGTAGTGTGCTAAAATAGAGGAACATGGCGTTCTATCCTCTCTGCCTACCCCTGCGGGAAACGGCGTAAAGGTTAGTTACTGCATCTCGACACGCTTCATACAATAACGAAAAGAGCCGTCACCCTCCAAATTAGTGACCACCATCATAATTCATTCGTCAAAGTATAATCGGAACCACTATCTTTCGTCTTTTTATTTTATTTATATATATATATATTTTTTTTTTTTTTCTTTTTTGATATTTATTACATTAAACATATGCCAAACTGCACAGCAGTTTTACGGCATGGTTGCCTTCAATATTTGACAATAATTTTTATTTTATAATGAAGATAGTAGGTCATTATCGAGTGTTGCATGTTTTTTTACAAATGATACATGATATGTAATTATAAATTAATGTAAGATTAGGTACACAGCTTTAATATATATTCTTTTAGCTTGTACTTTTTTGAAGCCAATGGAGTTTTTTTGTCTTTTTGTCTTGCACCACCTCAAAGAATTTTTTATCTAATTTATTAAAGATTCTTGGCACAATATAATCTCTTTTTCTTTCGCCATACACTTGACACTCTTTACTTTACCAGTTATCATCCCTAGCTCTGGGTATCGACGTCGTAATGCGAGATATTTGATGACATCACGATCCAAGTTGTATTGCATCGAAGGCATTTCCCGATAAGATGGCAGTGCCAGGTGTGCTCAAGACGCGATGCCCCTTATTTATAATATTGTATTAAAGCGATTCATTAATAAATTATATGATACTGTAATGGAAACTGAATTAATGAGTGTTAATTTCGAAATCTAGGAAAAACACGAACGGCATAAAATTATCTGTTGTCCTGACAAAGAGTACGTCTCGAAACCGGTACATTAGAAGTTGTAGTTTAGAAGTGACAGAAATGCTAAAAAACTCTGCCAAGTTTGACTAACGACTTTGTGTCCCTATTATTATTATATTATTATATCAAACTTTTATGTAAAATGTTATCCGTAGACCTTCCAGGTCTCTGTTATATTTTAAATAAAAAGAAATAATAAAAAAAACTCAAAATCCCCTTAAGTGGTTATATACTAACATTTTGTTAAAAAGCCTGACCACAAAGTTAATGATTGAAATATTATATATATTAATAATAAAATTATCTTTTCAAAAACCAGTACCATGACATTACCACGATTTTTGTGTGTTTTATTTCATTTTGAAACTCTATACCCTTAAAAAAAACCTTAATAACTGCACGCGATTTTTCATCGCAATGCTTATCGTTTTTTACTAATTTTATGCATTTTTGTTACTTTATTTTGTTACCAGTCGTCTACCTGATTGTCCGATAGTTGTTAACACCTTTTAGTATTGTGCTTTGTACTGCAGAAGAGGAATTACTGCCGGATGACTATTAAGAGATTTCGCCCGATAAGTTAGTTATTTACGAGAACTGTACAGTTGCCGGCAAACTTCTTGGACATTTTTCGGCGTGGTGGGGGTATGCGCAGAAGACAAATTTTGGGTCTCGTTGGTGGAATGGTACATGCGCAAACTCTCCCCCACTTCGCCGAAAAATGTTCAACATGTTTGCCGGCATCTGTACGTGCGAAAGAAATGTCGATTGTTGCTAACGAGAAAAATCGCATCAAGCGTTAAGCCATGTATTCACTAGGGGACAAATCGCGAAACATTCCGCTCGACATGTCGCATCAACATCTACGCTCATGTTTCGGGGACAATGACGCGGTCAGTTGACGTGTACACACCGGGACTCGCATATCTTGTCGCGGAAATGTCATCCAATGAGGTTATGGATGACAGCTGCGGTATCTCATTTGGCGAAAACGGGGTTCCGCGCAATTCGAAATGTTTTTTGGGTCGCAATTTCAAATTAACGAGGTTTTACTGTAGTAAATTGAATATTATTAAAAACAAGGTTCTTTTTGCAAATAATTATTGTTTTCCAGACGTCGCGGAAATATATCGCCCTATGAGGTTATGATGATAGCCGCGTATCTGTTTATGTTAATGAGTTTATCGAAAAGTAAGAGGAGAAAAAAGAGGAGAATGCGAAATTATTTACTGCAAAGAGAAAGAAGGACGGACATTCTATGCGATCTTCGATCGATACAGCTCGATGAGTTCGAGAACGATTTCGTTTCCCCGCATTGTCATCTTGACAGATACAGCGCATGCGTATTCACTTGTAAACATACCACGTGGTACTGACGCTCCGCGGAATGTTGCAGTGAGTACGCTCGGGTACCGTGCGCATGGCAACGTTGCCACGGCACGTAGAAATGCCGCGCTATGTTGTGCGCGAGGTCGCGGAACAGTGCACGACGTTGCAACGTCACGTAGACTCTATGCCGCGCGTGCTGTTGAGGGACAATTTGTCCCCTAGTGAATACATGGCTTTAAAAGCCGAGTTGAAGAATGTGCATAACTTCATGAGAGGTTCATGTGAGGTTCGTGTAATATGTAAGAAAGTTGTTAACAGATAATTTGACATAATTTTTAAAAACGAGTTTTTTTTGCAAAACCATCTGAATTAAAAATAAATTTCAGACGATAGTTGAAGAACCCAACACACAATACAATGTGTAAAATCATATTATATTCAAAAGTGATATGATTCGTGTGTCTGAGTCATGCAATTCATTTCTTCATTGCGTCTTTATAATATGTAGACTGGGCTACACCCGTGAAAAATCATGCAACATGAAATGGTTCGCGTCTTTGCTAAGCTATATAGTATATTTTTGACAGTCCATAGGAGGTAGCGGTAGCAATGTCGCTAGGGGGGCGCGCTGGCATTTGAGCGTCCGAGGCTCGCGCCTTACTTCCAGCCGTGTTATCTCGTTTTTTAGCCGTGAATTCGAACGAAATTACGGATTTTACAGGAAGCTACGGACAGACAGACAAAATTTTTGTGTTAGATAGGTGAACATTAATTTAAAATATGAGTTTCAAGTGGAAGGGGCCGTCATAGGAGGAGCTGGCGGAAGCAGTTGGAGGACTGCTCCGAAGCGAGGTTGCAACTAAATTGGGCTGACGTGGAGAGCGAAGCCCAAGACAGGAAAAGTTTGGAACCTTCTATGCGGTGCAGGGACCCCGACCCAACAACATCGGGTGTAGAAGAAGAAGAATTGATAATTAATTTATTAGGCTCTTACATAATTTAATTTTGGTAATATTTTCGAAATCTTCGTAACACGGTTCAAATGTTACGTTAAGCCCAATTATAATAATTTCGTTGTCTGTCCCCGTAACTTCGTATTTTGTCCGTTACTTATTTTATAATTTTTATCTTTTTATTTTTTTCTTCTTTTTATTTTTTCTTCTTTTTCTTTTTTTATAAATAAATATTATTATTCTTTAGTAACCGACATGTAAAAAGTACCGTCATTTTTGACGGGTTACAATTAGTAACATTATAAAATATCTCGTTAACCGCGTCATAGCAAGTTTGGCTGTAATGATAATTATTAAAACCCTTCTGCTATGACGCATTTAACAGTAAACCTCTTAAAATGATGACATACAAAATATTCGATTTTGACTACTTTTATTAGACACTTGTATATATATGTGGGGTATAAAAGCAAAGGCAGCAATAGATTTTTTTTTTTAAATGTGTTGAATACAGTCAACGAGGATTACTAATATAAAATGTACTAAATTCTAGACTTTATGTATCCAATCCAAAATCATGCTCCCTATAAAATGTCGAATTCAGTACATTATAAATTAGCAATCGTCGATAACCGCATTAATTTTTTTTGATATTGCTCTATATCTTTGTCTTTGCTTTTATATTCCACACATATTCTCTGTAAAAAAATATAAAAAAATCTTTTTTTTTCAATGTCTTTCGTCCATTGAGCTGAACGACTACTTTTTTAAACAATTTTCCGAATGATATATTCGATGTATCAGTTAGTTAATTTATTTAAAACTAAAAAGTAAAAAGTTTAAAAGTAAAAAAAAAACATTTTGAAATTTTGTTGTTGTCATTATGTTGGATCTAATGTCGCGTGGATTTTTTATCGTGTGGGTCTCTTGCCGTTGGACCAAATGTCATTTAGACCTTTTATTCGTGGATCCCCAGTTCTAGGTCAACCGATGAGCGGTTTTGTATGACTTATGCAAAAATAAATATTAATATATATTTCTCTCTCATTTGCACATTAATAAAAATGATAACAGAAGAGATAAGATACCAAAGCTCTCAGCGGGACTTATTGGGAACTTTGAATAATTTGCGCAATTGAATATTTGAAATATAATTTAGTTACAGCTCTTGAGGTATTGTGTGTGTACGCTGGGGATGTCCTCTGTCGCGGCCATTGATTACATTGTTTTTCTTGAATCGACCGACGTGTTTTTATTTCTCCATGTTTTTCCGATTCTTGGAACAATGCAATGTTTTATACTTGTTATTGTTTTGGAACAAACAAGCAATGCTTGTTTAAATGTACTTTTATATATATTTATATTTTATTGTATTCATTAATATCGTTGGATTCTCTACCCCTGAACACGTAGGTGAGGAATTTAAACGGGAGCGCAAGGAATTTTTCATTCGCGGGCAACCTTTCTCTTACTCCCTTCTGCATTCCCAGGGGGTTGGTGATTATTAATTATTGCAGTGCACCCGTGTTGCGAAAAATATTACAAAAATTATAATATGGTGTATAGGTCGCACAGTAAAAGCTGGCATGAGCGCTCTCATACATATACTTTTCTCGTATATAAGTAAAAAAATCGAAAAAATTATAATATAACTTTCAGTATTTTCATTGCGGGAAGGTAATAGGAGGGTTGTTATCAACATGATAACTAAATTAAAGAATAGCATTTTATCAGTTCTCGTAAACAACCCGTGCTCTGTGTGGCATTCAGCGTTTAATTGTCAAATAATTGTCAATACAAATTTCAAAAAAAGGCATGAAACTTTTAATAATAACAAATATTATTGTGTGGTCTCTGACGCGCTGATAGCTACAAATGCACGCTAGCGAGACATACAGTATTTACTTGCTGCGTTCTCAACATGGCCACGGGGAATTTTCACACGAAACAGAATTGGACTCCCGTTTGGTTCGCATGTATAAGTCGACTTTTCGTGTATTTTATTTAAGGATATAAATTTTGTCACATGTTTTGGATGTCTCTAATTTTTATTTGCACTACTAACTTGTCGATCAAATCGATGGTAAAAATATTGAACATGACGTTTTGCGAATTTTGCCCTATTAACCAAAAGGCAGTATTTGTAACTTTCCTAGGAAATAAAGGGGCTAGGAGCTTACATAACTGCTCTGAAGGCGCACACTGCACTTCTGTTTAGTCTAGTCTAACCTAAAATAACATAATCTAACCTAATATTTATTTTTGTTATGAATCGCAAAAGGTTGTACCTAAACATTATTTTCGACTATCGATTTGATTCGTTACCGTTTTTAAAAGAATTTGCGAAAGAGTAGTACCTATATTAATGCTTTCGTCACCGTTATTAATACATTATTTTTTCAATTGCTTGAGCAACTTTGTACGTAGATTTTTTATTAATTCATTTTAAGCTCTTTCATAAGAAAAACATTTTGTAATTTTGTTTGTTATGTTATGTTATGTTATGTCATTATGTCGTGTGAATATTTTGTTGCCTTTTGTCGTGGAATCATTCGCATTTATACCGTTTTAGCGCTTCTAGAAGGAAAACGTGACATGAGATGTGATTC
This sequence comes from Agrypnia vestita, assembly GCA_016648135.1. Taxonomy (NCBI): domain Eukaryota; kingdom Metazoa; phylum Arthropoda; class Insecta; order Trichoptera; family Phryganeidae; genus Agrypnia; species Agrypnia vestita. The sequence continues at coordinate 83,897 of JADDOH010000475.1, forward strand.
TCTCGCGAGGTGGTGCGCTATAGATGTAAATATTTTTTTGTCAAATGTGATAAATTTTAATTATTATGATTTTCATTAAGTGTGACTATAATATTCAAAGCCACAATAGTCATTATAATTATAATGAGTCCGCAATCTCGCTATAACTGGTACTTGTATTTTGCACACTTCTATAACAAAGCTTCCGCCAATGTTTGAGTCACTATGACATCAACCGTATCGTCAATTTGTTTTACTCCTTGTACTTGCTGTTAGGTGATTTCACGAGGGGTTTCCCTGACGCTGAACAATGCAATGTACATATAATTAATATGTGCTAAAAATACTTTTTTTTTTGTGTTTTTCCCTCATATGCACGTTTTCTACGGTGTTTGTAAACTTGAAGTGTGGTACAGGGCTTGTGAACCTATACAATATTAAGTCTATTGGATTTGAGCATAAAAAAAAGATTAGTTTCATTATTTAAAGTTTTCTCGTGTTGGCAGTTTTAACTAAATATACATAGGCTTCCTTCTAGTTAGGTACTTATTATAACCATTAAAAACAAAAAACGCATTTAAGTCTATGATACATTGAAATGAACTAAGGCGATGTTCATTACTTTAGAGATCAATGGAAATGATAGTGATGTTTATATTCTTTTGAGGGTTGGAGCGATCTTCGTTTAAAGAATACAATTCTGGAAAAAAAATGAGCTGCAAATAAGGTATGGATGTATGCTTCATTCTGAAAATGAAGTGAAGATTTGACAATGGAGGGCAACAACCAAGGATATATCAATTTGCAAATTTTTAAAAAAAGAACTACTTTGGGCAAAAAGTAACTAAGCCAATGGTTGTGATTCGCAAAACATCACTATTTGTGAACCATTTTAAGTTTGTATTATGTTTTCTTTCTTTCTTCTTTCTAGGTATTGGAAATTATCTTTTTTCAAAAGCTCATGTTCATGTTGGTGTGCGAAGATTAACTAAACTTGATTCATATTCTCAACGTTTTTCCGATTCTCAAAGTATCTAATCAGACTGTACATTATCTATTTCGATCATCTTCTTATATTCGTTCCTTTTATCGTCGATGTCTTCTCGGCTGTGCAATTCAAAGGTTATTAGGCACATATCTGCGATATTTAGTCTCTGTATCATTTCGTTTCATTTGCATACATCATATCGGTGCAAAGTATCGTCAAACTAGATGTAAAAAAATGTCTACCACGCCATTTTTCCTCTAATTTAATTCGGCTCGAGTATAAAAAAGGTAAAAAAGAACTTTCTCATCGACTGAAACTAACCAATCAACCGCACAATAATTCTCGACGCTCAGATGAATAATTCCATACGGATTGTCCGGAATCGGGCCGTGTGAATATTGTGCATGTACTTTTGAAAGTCGCCTTTGCGCTCAGCACTCGACCAGGCCGCGTGCAGCGACCAATGGAGGCGCCCCCCGCCACCGGCTGACCAATAGCGGAGAGAACGGCGCAACGGCATTGTTCGCGATCGCCTTCGACCGTCTGACGTTTCGCGAGCGCGCCAAAACCGAATCGAAGTGATACAAGCGGGAAGAAAAAACCCGCTCTGTGTGGTGAGAAGACGTAGTGGCAACATTGTTAATTGTTGTTTTATTATTTCTTCGTGGTTTCGCGGAACCATCGTTACGTGCCGCACGCGATGGAGCGCGTAAATCACTGATGATTAATCACTGTTGAATTTGGAAAATTGATAATTTATATAATACGTTTCGAGGAAATTGGCGAGTTTTACAAAAGAGTGGTTCAAACGAAAAATAGCTACACTTTTTCGGTATTAAAATGGTTGTATGTCACGTGGTTTCTGAATAAGAGCATATTGACATTTCGAATTTGGGATAATCAACAACAAAGATAACGGTATTACACCACATTGGGAGCCTGACATTTAGATAAATATTTGGTGATTTTTTACAAGGAGGTGAATAATAATCATATTTTTTAATTAAAATACGTATAAAACTTTATGTTTCTTAATAAGTATTTTATCTTCTTTTCTGTCGGGCAAATGTATACTGGGAAAAGTTATATCTCAGTCATGGAGGAGGAACTCCATGGGAATTGACATGACACGGTCATTTTTTTTTGTTACAAAAATTTTCCAATAAAATAGTAGTTTAATATGATAGGTACGTTAATAAGTGTCATTAAATTAAATTAATAATATTAATTATTAATCATCTCCTTCTAAAAAAACACCAAATTTCTACCTAAATTTATCAATAAATGTAAACTTTATAGAAGACATTGGTTAAATAGTGTTGTCATCAATCCGCAAGCAATTGATGGTGTATTTTGGCTACGTGGGTTTAACTACAGTTAAGACTAGGGATTGCAAATCCGTTCTGTTTTAAAATCCGGATTTTGTTCCAATCCGGATTTTACTGATTTTATGGATTATAATAAAAGCACATGAAAATTGAATCAAATGATTTTTTTTCTTGTTATTAAGAATTATTCAAACTATTATAATTAAATATAAATAAATAATTATGGTGTTATTCTTATTAAAATAATCAGTCTGTGACTCGCGTGCTGAGTAACGTTAATAAAATAATCAAGAGGAACAAATTAAAATAAATTCTGAATAACAAAAATAAAGACAAATAGACTCCTTGTCAAATTATTAAATATAAACAAAAGTAACAAAAAATTTAACTTCACTTAAATCAACTGTTTAATGTTTAAATGTTTAAATAACAACGTAAAAAAACTATGCCATTTTTGAGACATAAAATGTCACCTCAAAAATAATAAGGCATCTAAAGTGCTGTCGTTTAACCTGCTGCGAATTCGGGTGCACATATTCCTGCTGCGGAAAAAGCACGCTCTGATTCAACGCTTGTAACTTGTAACCTTCGGAGCCGATAGACTCGACACTCGCGAGACGCGCGAACAGCAAACGCGCTCGTTTCGATTTTTTTGTTAAAATTTCTTATTATTCAAATAACCCGGATTCGATTTTCAAATCCGGATTTGGAGCTCTAGTAAAAATATACGGATATTCAGATTTTTCGGATTACGGATAATCCGGATTGTATTCATAGTTAAGACCATTATATTTAGGCCTCCTAACATCTTTTAATTTGCAGTTTAACTATACCTAAGCCTTAAAAACGTAATCTTGGCTTACTTTGGAAGGGAAAAAGTGGTTACAATTTTCATATCGGTCCTGCGTGACGATTCCGTTTTATTTAGTAAAATTTGTTTAATAACGTTTGATTTACCGACATTTGTTTCTTGAAAGCGGCACCCGACACCAAAACGGTTAACAAAAGTGACGTGGTTAGTGTTGTGTCGTAAGCGAATGTTTAAATAATCAAGTTGCAGTAATCTAACCGCGATCGCGGCAATACAAGCCACCTGACAAAAAATACCGGTCATTTAATTGTTTGAACAAAACATTATTACATTTTTTTACTACGTATCTTATTGCTGCCCTATGTAATTAAAAAATGTAACCTTTCCACACGAATTTTATACTGGTTTGTTCTAAATTCGTGTTATTCAGAGCAAAACAAAAACACATACATTTTATACATTATTTTGACTTTGATAGACGCTTCCACCGCATTTTTTTTATCTCTGATACAAAACTCTCGCTTCATACATCTTTTTATACAAGTTATCGATTTTTGAGTGTGTTCTAGCACCTGTCCTACTACTTCTAACAGTGTTGACAGCACAACACTCGCGCCATATATCTTCGTTGCCATTCTCTCTTCATCCGGTCCACACGACCAAACCACCAAACAAACAATCACCACAATTCACTGTGCTAAGATCGGCATTCGAGATACACCCGTGTATAGTTTTCTGGGATATTTTGCCGTGTATATGTGACCTCTCTGGCCGACGTTTCGGATCCCATTGCAGGGACCATCATCAGGGCTGATGTGAATCATCAGCCCCGATGATGGACCCTGCAATGGGATCCGAAACGTCGGCCAGAGAAGTCACATATACACGGCAGAATATCCCAGAAAACTATAAACAGAAGTTTCTGAACGGGTCGTGAAAACCTAAGGACATTTTTATATGAGATACTCTTCAAATTTTTTTGCACTATCATTAAACGCCCTACATATTTCTTTATATATTTTTAATATATTTTTTTAACATACATATTATATTACCAACATGTCGTCAATGAATCTGAAAGATAGTCTTACTATGACATTAAAATACAGTATAAAGACGTTTTATGATAATTAGGGAAACTATGTGGTGCAGTAGTGGTCGTTGTGAAATTAGAAACGCAATATAAAATTTAAAAGATAATAAAAATTACTACATAATTTATGAATGCTATATCTACTACCTATGACCTGTAATTATAATACTTTAAATATTTTATAATTTCAGCTTTACTAATTTAATCAGTTATTGGTTATAAATCATATTAGTTACAACAACAAAAAATATTGCGAAATTAGTGTAAAATTTTAACAAATTCTTTTGTTATATCAACAATAATAACAACACACATTACAATGTTAATGAACTCACCATTTCTGTTAATCCAAATGTCCTATGATCTCTAATTGTCGAAGTTCTTTTTTGTATCTAATTTGATATATTTTTTTGTTTGTGTTAGCGTGTAAATATCGCCATCTGGTAGCGTTAGTTTCTTTAGCGCCGGTTCGGCCGCGAGTTGAGGCTGTGAAAACAATTCCATCTAGAGTAGCGTCTTGGGTGCGTTATTACATTGCGGACATTGTTACACTTTTTAACTGGTAGTATGTATACACATATCTCCATTTCAGTGCTGTTAATTTGGCGTTAATTGGATACATGGAAATTAATTGCTTAGTACATACATATGTACATATGTCACTCTAATAAGACATTTTTATATTGACGTCTTTCTATCTGAACTATTAAATGTTGTATTTATTTGATTCATCTGTTTTCATCAAGCTTTCATTTGCTCAAAAATAATCACAAAAACTGACTCGTGCCGTCTTGACTATTGTCAAGCCGCTCGTTTTTTTCTTTCCTCAAATTCGTGTGTGTTCCATTAACCTTTCATGGCCACCGCCATTACACCGTTCTCTGATTTCGATTGACCTTCTTCACGGTGCAGTTTGTACGTCATCAACGAGCGTAAATCCTCACTTGCGTATAAATTAGTATTTTAAAATCAACACTCATTTATATACAGTTGTAACAGAGCTGTTCCACAATACAGGTAGATTTCTACCTAAATTGTGAATCGAAGAAGTTCAATCCTAAGATCCATAGTAATGTAGGTAAGCGACTTTAAAGTTTGAATTTTTTAAATATATTTCAGATTTATCCGGAATACGTTTCTCTGCCAAATTTCAGAGGGATTGTTGATCAAGAAGTGGGTCAAATATTGATTACAAGATTTGTCTCTATCCCCAAAAAGTGAAACTGAATAGTATTTATTTCCGGCAGACAAGTCTAGTGTTTACAAAATGGCTTGTTTTCATTCCCTTTCTTTTAACTCGTAGCGTCTGCTTGCTTGTCTGACGAAAAAACTTTGGATCGATTTTTAACCCTTTTCCCGTGATCAAATCGAGCTGAAACTTTGCAGGCAGACTCGTGGCGACGATAAAAATAATCTAACAAATTTTTGATTTAAAAAATTTAATAATTATAGTATAATTTTGGATTTTTAGAAATTTTAATTGTTTTTTCAAATTGGAATCATTCTATATGAGTAATTAGCCCGACGCGTGTATAGAGACACGAAACCTGATTCAAAGCGAAAGGGAGTATTGTAAAAACTTGGTTTTTATGGGTTAGTTTTTTAATCGAATTCCGAGTTTAAAATAATTAAATGAATCATACAGATTACAGAACACGCGTAATTCGAATATAGGCAGGTTAAACATACTGAACGATTATTGTATTGTACCTACCTATGTAATTAGGTACATATTTTACGCTTGTTGCAATGTTGTTCTGTTAGGGGGATTACAGATTTTTTCTATTATTTTATCATTGCGGTCTGACTAAGGATGATAAGGAAGTGCTAGTATGATAGTGCGGTCCTACTGTGTTCGTCCGTGTAAATTTCCTTGTGAGATAATTTATCTTTGAATGTAGTTCTCATTACTGTTTAGTTAGCATTATTTAACTATTCCTTAGTGCCGGTTGTTTGATCATTTATAATGGTTAAATAAAGAGAATAGATTTTTACGAAAACGCAAAAAACTTAGCTTTTTGCTTAACTATTAACACTATCACTGATCAAACAACCGGCCCTTCGTTAGCACTAGTTAACATTACTCATATATGTATACGTTGGTATTTTTAAGTGGTTATCTATCAATTTTATTAAGGATAAACAGATATAGATTAGTCATTATATCCCCATTCATTTTGACGAATTGACATTTAAATTAACTTGGTATTTAGTTAACAGTAGTGCGTTTGAATTACTGACGTATTCATGCGTAGGTGTATTTTTGTGGTTATCTATTAATGTAATTGTAGACGTACTAGAGAGTGCATTATTGTTTTATTTTGTGGGCTTAGGTACTAACAGAGATTAGTCATTATATCGCCATGCGTTCAACTTGACGGCATTATTTTGAATGACGGCAGTGTTTGAAACGACGCATCTCGAAGGCGACGTGACATTAAATAAAATTTTATATTTTTTACTGCCAGTGTTTTTATTGCTATTCTCCGACCTATTCTGAAAATAACAATATTAGTACTTTGTATCTTTGCTAACCCAACACTCAAAAATAAAAAATGAATCTTGGCTTTAATTGGATATTTTTGATGTCAATGGATGAAGAACTTAGTAAATGTGTGAAAAAAAGCTGATTTCTACAAAATTTTGAAATAGTATTAGTATTCATTTTATATAATATTCATCAAAATCTCATATTTTATACAAAACTCCAGATTGTTAGTGGTTTGCGTGATGGTAGAATATCCATATCGCTTCAACATCAAATAAACAAGTCTTTTTTAAGAATATCCAATATCGTGGAGGTCCGACACTACAGTCTATGTATATGTAACAAAATATCGATGTAGGTATCTATGTTTACTCCCTTTCTTTTAATTCGAAACCATATAAATGAGAAAGGAGCCCGATGCTCGGAGAAGGCGCGAAACCTGTTTCAACTAGTCTGACTCGGGCCATGGGTCCGATCAGACGGTTTCGCCGACGCCGTGTCCCCCTATACCAATTATTACGTTTTCAATATTCTATAAGTTTTAAGGATAATAATATACATGAAATAGATTTTCCACATAAACTTAAAGCAAGAGGAATATGAGAAAGGGAGTATAATAAAAACTTGGTTTTTATGGGTTAGATTTTTAATTTTAGAATGATTTATATTCCACTAGCTGTGCCCGCGCGGCTTCGCACGCGTAGATTTTTAGTACACCGTTTGGATCGCCGTAGAACATTCTCCTTCCAGAACTTTCAAGAAATTTATCGAATGTACAGGAACTTTCTAAACACACCGACACATCCCGCCACTCAGTTTAGAACCTTATAGAACTTTCGGGAATTTTCTAGAACCTTCTTATTCCAGAACTTTCTAGAGCAGGTTTTTCCGGAACCTTCTAGACTCACCGACACAGTCGGCGCGCCTATTTTGAAACATTCTGAAGCATTTGCGGCCTTCTCATAACAAAACAATGTGCTAAAAAGCACATTTTCGTCACCCACTCCCACCCACGCGCAGCCACCCCCACCAAACTCGCATATTTTCGATGTGACACCAAGGGCTATCCACCACCAACGAAACTTTTAAAGAAAATTTGATAGATTTTTTTGATCGTCGCCATGAGTCTGCTTGCAAAGTTTCAGCTCGAATGGATCACGGGAAAAGGGTTAAAAATCGATCCAAAGTTTTTTCGACGGTAAGCAAGCAGGCAGACGCTACGAGTTAATATAAAGGGAGTAAAAAGGGATGCAATTTCTTCTTCTCGTCTTGGATTTTTAATGATAAATGTTTTTTAAATCCCTTATACTCCATATTCCTCTCAACATTTCACATTCATTAGACCACGTAGATTTACGACTGCTTTCCAAAGGTCTCATTTAAAAATGTAAAGTCGTAAATTTAAATTAATTTACTAATTACATACATGGTCGTGAAGTAATACGCCCGATCTATTTTTGAGTGCAACATTGTTATTTTTTATCCGTCTGTATTGCTAATTGATAGTTAGTACGACGCTTTGGTTTGTTCCACTTAAATAATACAGGGACTGACAAGTTTTTCCGGAATTACACCAGGTGTGTTAGAACCAATATGAGTAGAATATCAAAACCTACCTTACGTCAGAAAGTATTCTTTTGGCAAATCAATGAAAACTCTTTTAAATCTTGTTTATAACTTGAATAAGATGAAATAAAAAGTAATGCAATAATAAGGAATTAAAAATAAAACATTCAAATATAAATAACGTAACATAAATGAAATTTGTATATTTCGTCAGTTATTCATTTAACATTTATAAATGACATATGTACATTTTGAAACCAGGCAATGGATTTAGGCTGCTTTTGAAATTGAAGCATTTGAATTTAGATTGATTTTGAAGTTCAAGGGGTTCAGGAGTGTAGTGAAATTAAGTTCTTAGTAATTTAAGAGTGTAAAATATTATTAAATGTTTTTGAAATTTTTATTTAACAATGAATGTATTAATATTTTATTCTAGTGAAATTGGATATAGGTACGTTTCGAAACTCAAGCTTATTTTTAACAAGCAACAACTTTAGATAGATGATTTTTATGATACTTAACTAATATGTAAAATGTAGGAATGAGCTTTGATAATGTATTGACACTCATTCATTGTGGGCGTCTCCAGTAGTTAATTCAAATATAAAACCTACACAAAATCTTCAAACTGCCGCTGTAAAAAAAAATCGTAAATCCACAGGTTTTTTAATAAAGACAAAATATTAAATTAGTATATTCATCCGTTAATATTTTGCCAGTTGATATGGGTTAATTCTACTTCTGCTGATAAAAGAAAATCACGAAAATGAAATATACAAAAAGGTGTATATTTATGGCAGAAACACAATACGCGCTACAAATCAGACTAATTGTTCCAAGAATAACAAATAAATATAGATTTAGGACACTTGAATATTTAGTTCCCATGCTCTTGAACAAACTACAAAGCACTTTTCCTGCAGGCCTAACGACTCCAAAATTAGTGGCATAACTCAGAAAGTGGTTGATATCAAACGATAAGAGTTACTTATGAATTATTGTGATGTGTATCATTACTGGAATGATCACGAATTATTAGTTTGCTACATTTAGATTTGCTTATTTATGTATTATACATTTATATAAATGTGCTTAAAATTGTTTTTTCCTTCTGGTTATACAATTAATAAAATTTAGTAACACTAACATTAATTGTGAAAATGACCCTACAGACAAATGTCTTTTAAGACGTTTTGTGGGGCTAGTTATATTTAAAAAATGTAAAGAAAATAAACAGATAAAAAAATATAATAATAAAAAATCTAAAAAAACAAAACAAAAATGGTGGTTGAGTAGGTTTTGATATTCAACGACTCATATGCTTGTTATGCCTACTTTATATCGCCTGCCCAACATAACTTGGCGTGCGGCAAGATTGGAACTAAAACCCGCCCCGCCCGCACCCGGCGGTAACCCCTCGCCATGTAATTCAGTACAATTCTGTATTTGCTCGGGAGCTGTGACATCTTGATTACCAATATACACTGAATTATTATGTCCAAAACAACGAAAACAGTCCGGGGTGGTGCAAGAACAATTGCCAATGAAGTATTAAAGTTTTGCCAAGCTGAAAAAGTAAATAATGGACCGATATTACCGTCTGACAGATAAAGCGGCCGCCGCGGAGCGCGCTGTTACCCGACCAAATTTATATTGAAGGCTGGTCACCGGACATTTAGTACATTATGTATTGTGTAATAAATTTACAACCTGGCAACTTCTGTTTCGCGACAGGGGCGCCCTCCCTCGCACGCCAAGTTATAGTGGTGGCACTCTAGTGGTCTAATTTTTTAATGAATCAACCTTGATGAACGTTATGTTGCCGTCCGAATCACGAAAAGAGGGGGTCAGTATGCTCCGAAATCATTGACTGCAGCACTAATCTAACTCGCCTCTTTACGCCGTTTCCCACTACAGTTTCGTTAAGTTTGCGGTGTTCGCGCTCCTAAGTGGTTGTGACGACACGGCCGACTGAAAAACGAGTGCAAAGTGAAAGTGCCTGCAACATGAACTGGACTCGACTCGAGAATGCTGAGTATGTTTTTCGTTTCACTTGTTTTTTTAACAATATTTTTATGTGTATGTTTGTTTGGAGAACACAATTACTGAATTTTGTCTATAGACGGATAATTATTAATTAAGATAAATTATAGAAGTCTCGCAGAGACAAAGTTATTTATATGGTTATTATTACAGTTTTTTTTAATTGCAACGATATCGTTTAGAGAAAATACCGTGACATAAAAATCAATTGTAAAATCGTGAAAAACAAAATTCGACGAAGATTTCTTAGGTTGATATGGCTCCGTTAGACAGAAGGAATAGAAATGTTCCTCTGAAAAAAACTTTTTTTTAAGAAGAAGCATATCGAGGGTCCTCAGCCAAAAAGTAGTGATTATTTCGAACTTTACAATATAGCAAAATAAACTTCTGTCAATCTGATTTTGTCAATATTTCTTTTATTGTATTATATTATAAAAGAAACATTGACATAACTTTCTTTTGCTCTCCTGTAAAGTTTTAAATAATCACTAACGCCCTTTTGGCTGTCTACCCTCGATATGTATGTGTTATGATTGTCGATATTCTAATGTATTCTGTTGTCCCGGGTGAAATGATTTTTGATGTTGATATTGTATTCTGTTGATTTCTTTTTTATAATATGTCTTCTGATAAAGTGGTAACTATGATTATTACAAAAACCGACTTTTGAAAAAAAAACAGTTTTTCGAATTCCATTATTTCATAAAATCAAGTTCTATCCGGTTTTCGAAGTTTTACAGAAAAATTCTAATAAAATTTGGAGTAATATAAGAGTTTTTTATTTTATTTTCGTTTATTTAATATAAAAATTATAGGTACCTACTTGAAAAATATAATGAAATAAAAATTGATTAAATAATTGTTTCAATGTTTAAAAAATTGATTAAAAAACAAATAATAAACTAAATTTATATTTTTAAAAATTAATTTGGTGTTTCTCTTCAGGAAACATTAATTTAAAGAACGTAAAACGTCCATATTCACAACTTCACAATATGAATGAGTTCTTTAATATAATAAATATGCGTATATGTTGTTTACTCCATAATAATAATACATTTTTTAATTTTTTTTATTATTATGCTGGTTATTTGCTGGTGTGGGAGCGCTGCACTATGGAAAATCGAGGCCTGTTTCGGACCAAAAGTCATTAACTATTTTATTTCTAGACGTATATCCATAAAATTTTCCACACATATAAAGTAGTCTATACAGCTTAAAATGAATTTTATTAAAAATATGTTTTTTATTTTGATAGGTATAATTTAATATATTAAAAATAATCATGACAAAATTAAAAATTGCTTTCATTTTTATTTATAAAAATGACAATTTAACTTATATCGTGTTCTAAAACTAATTATAATATTATATTATATACCTAATAAATCCATTACCAATAAAGAAAATACAGAAAAACATGAAATGTAAAGTGCTTACCCTCATAGATGTCCATGTCAAGTCTGTTCACTATATCACTTTAAAAGTTAATTTCTTGTTAAACTTTGTAGTAAAAGATATAAAGTATTATACATTTCCCAAAAGCTCATTTTTTAAGAATTGTAGGACAACTATAATGTTTTTGATTTTATGTTAAAATTTACGTTTAAATGACTAGACAGTAAAAAGTTATATATTTTTTGGTTCATCGAGACATTTGTCAGTTACCCACGTCTCCCCACGCTTTATATTTAATGTTAATTAATAGTCTAAAAATTCATAAGAAACATTTATAAAAATTAGTTGCAAATGTTTGCTAATTTCGAAGTTATTGGGAAAAATGTGATGAAAGACTATATTCTGTAGTATTATTTTACCTTTAACTATTATTATTTGTACCGTTTATCTGTATTATTATTTTGTCTGTCTTATGATATTTCTTTTTAAATTTATATTCTGTATTTTTGTAAAAGCCCGTAAGGGCGTTAAATAAATAAATAAATATTTTATGTTTTCATAATTATTTTAAATACATTATTATATCAAAATATAAATGTGTTATTCAAAATTATTTTATTTTTATTTTATTATTTTTATTTATTTATTTATTTAACGCCCTTATGGGCTTTTACAATATACAGAATATTTTTTTTTTTAAAATTACATAAGACAGTTAAAATTAAAATACAGTTAAAAGTTACAATAATAATAGTTAAAAGTTAATAATAATAATAATAATAATACAGAAAAACATAAGAAAAACATAAAAACATAAGATAAAATAATAATAAAGTTAAAGGTAGAAATAATAATAGTTAAAGGTAGAATAGAAAGATTTATTGTCCATTTCCATTTTGTTGGGATGTAAACAATTGTATCAGCTTTGTCCTATAAACAGTTATACTATCAGCAGAAATGTCAGCCGCCTCTGCATGCTCATTCCCTAATGAGTGTAATCTGGGAATTACAGAGTTTATAGAAGCTTATGAAGCCTTATAGACCACATTATATTTGTGCAAAATTTGATTAATATATTTTGTGAAATAAAATACTTATTGATTTTTGATCCGAAACAGAACTCGATTTTCTATAGTACTCTGGAAAACGGAGGTCTGTTTCGGATCAAAAGCCAATAATTCTTTTATTTCTATGAATTTTTTATTATAGTCATATAATTTTGCACATATATAAAGTAGTATATATATCTTAAAATGGATATAATTTTATTCTATATATATATTTTTTCTTTTCATACAATTTAATATATTAAAAATAATCATGACAAAATTTAAAATTGCTTTAATATTTATTTCTAAAAATGACAATTTTACTTACAACGTGTTCTAAAACTAATAATTATATTAAATAAAATATAACTAATTAACTCATAATCAATAAAGAAAAACGTGAAATGTAAAATGCTTACCCACTTAGATGTCCATGTCAAGTCTGTTCACTTTATCACTTTAAAAGTTAAATCTTGTTAAACTTTGTAGGAATAGATGTACATTTATTATATATTATTATTATATATTTCTGAAAATTCCTTCTTTTAAAAATTTTAGAACAACTAAAATGTTTTGATTTTTATGTTAAAATTTACGTTTAAAAGATTAGACAGTAAAGTCAGGATTTTTTTTAATTCATCGAGACTTTTGACAGTTACGCACGTCTCCCCACGCTTTAAATTTAATGTTAATTTATAGTCAAGATAATCATTAGAAACATTTACAAAAATTAGCTGAAAATATTTGCTAATTCCGAAGTTATCGGGAAAAATGTTATAAAAGTCATGTTTTTATCATTATTTTAAATACATAATTATATTAAAATATAAAAGTGTTATTCAAAATTATTTCGATGAATTTTATATACGATGAACCAAAAAAAAAACAACCTTTTTTCTGATTTTACTGTCTAGTCATTTAAACGTAAATTTTAACATAAAATCAAAAACATTATAGTTGTCTTAAAATTCTTAAAAAATGAGCTTTTCAGAAATGTATAATACTTTATATCTTTTCCTACAAAGTTTAACAATAAATTAACTTTTAAAGTGATATAGTGAACAGACTTGATATGGACATCCAAGTGTTATGGATTCATTAGGTATATAATATAATATAATATTATAATTAGTTTTAGAACACGATATGAGTAAAATTGTCATTTTTATAAATAATAAAGGGAGTAATGAAAGCGATTTTTAATTTTGTCGTGTTTATTTTTACTATAATAAATTTTATGAAAATAAAAAAAAAATATTTTTAATAAAATGATATCCATTTTAAGCTATATAGATTACTCGATTTTCCATGGTGCGCTGACTCCTAAAATAGTTTTGTTGTGGAAGGGGGGAGGGGTGAATACACAGTCGTGTGCATTTTTTTTCACTGCTTAAATTATTATAAAAGTAAGTGTAATATAAGGGGTAGCAATAATAGAAATAAAAAAAATGTTTTGAATGCAGTCACAGAGGTTTTCTAATTTATAATGTACTGAACTCGAGATTTTATAGGAAATATTGCTCTATCCCTTCCAAAATCATGTTTCAAAATTACTATTTAATGCAAAGGCAAGCACTATCCACTTCGACCAATCAACCTCCAAGGAAATATGAAACACGTGACAAAATGGCCGATTTGTACTAAAGTGACTGATCGATTTTAGACTGAAACGTACATAGCAAAAGCAGCAATGTTCTCTATTTGGTAGCAAACATAGCAATACACATATTTACAAGTTAAATATTTATTTATACACATATACGAAAGGAAAAATAAGGTGGCAATTATTTTTATAAAGTTATTTTCCAATAAGATGTAGGTTTCATAGATTTCAGAGAAATTTCCTTGAGAAGTGACAGGTTTTTTGTATTTGTCTCAAAAATGCCTCAGTGATATTGCTGGCATTGCTGCCTTGGCTTTTACATCCCACATCACTCGACACAATGGTCTGAAGAGTAAAAACCTAAAAACATCATTTTATTCAATTTATTATTGTAATTTTTGATTAACTTTTCGTATGTCGATCATTCATCACGTGGGCCTTTTGTTGTGTTGCCGTCGCCTTTTAATATTTTCTTTTACTTCGACGCTACTTCGGGGAAACCGAAGATCTTCAGTGCCCGCGTAATAATTACATGTAGAGGATGTTTTTTTTGTAGAGGCGGAGAACTTTAAATTGAAATAAAACATAGAAAAATGTTTTTAATATCCATGAAATTTACTTTATTTGAAAGATAATTTTATGGCATTAATATTTGAATATGATTTCGGGTATGTGGTCGCCGTGGCTGGCGCGTACATGGCGTAATCTGGAGGTCCAATTTTCACAATCCAAATGTGCACAATGATGAAGCACACTTTTGGTTAAATGGCTATGTCAATAAACAGAATTGCCGCATTCGGAGCGATGATAATCCACAAACTATTGTCGAAACACCATTACATCCAGAAAAACGGTGCGCTTTGTAAGCCGGCGAAATCATCGGTCCATATGTCTTAAAAAATGATGATGGTCAGAACGTTATAGATAACGGTGAACGGTACAGAGTCATGATTACTAACTTTTTCGTGCCTCGATTGGAAGGCATTCATGTTGCAGACATGTGGTTTCAGCAGGACGGCGCCGCATACAACACAGCGCGATACAATTAATTTACCGAAGGAGACATTTGACAAACGATTAATTTCACGAAATGGCCACCTGGTTCGTGCGATGTGAGGCCATTAGATTATTTTCTCTGGGGATATGTGAAGTCGCATGTCTACTCCGATAAACTAGAAACAATTGAGCACTTCCAAGCTATTCGACGCATTCATTATTACTGAAATACAGCCTGATTCACTATGAAGAATGTGTTAAAATTGGACCTCCAGATTTACGCCATGTACGCGCCAGCCATGGCGGCCACATGCCCAAAACCATATTCAAATGAAGCTAATTTCATGGATATTAAAAACATATATCTGTGTTTTATTACAATTTAAAAAAACACCTTTATTAAAATCCAACATTTGAAAAAGATTGCGTGTTTGTGACTTTTGACCAGATCGTTTAAATCTGCGTAGTGCGGAGTCCATCGGTTCATCAGGAAAGTCCAAGTATTGAGAGCCCAGTTAATAATTAGGAGTGTACCAAAAGCGGTGTTATTCGTCGGATAAGAATTTTCGATGAAGGAAGACAGGGCTGTGCTCAAAGTCTATTCTAATTATATTTTACACAGGGTGTAAAAGAGCTAGTCCACAATACTTTACAAGTAGATTGGTGCTTTATTTATGCGCCGAAATTTTTTAAGCAAGCGTAATAGTTATGCACATATGCGATATCAAAGTTTGCATTTTTTTTTTTCAATATTTCTGACATATTTTTTGTAAAACGTTGGACTATCATTGCAGGAACTTATACGGAATATGAAAAATTCATTCTCTTTAATATTAGGTCCTTACATATGAAATTGGCGTTTTGCCGTACTGGCAAATTTGATCTCAAATATCTTCTCTTTGGTTAGGAATTCCAAATCCAAATTTATACAGCTATTTACTCATGTATTTGTGTTTTGAAAATTATAATTCATTTGTTTTTTCCTCAATTGTTTTTTTCTTTGCGTCACTCAGTTTACAAAATGAAAAACTTGAAATATCGCGTTATTTACGAGTACGAGTTCCACCGTGGCACCAGTGCTGCAGAAACGGCTCGAAGGATTAATGATGTGTATGGCGACGGTGCCGTAAAAGAAAACACAGTGCGTTTTTGGTTCCAACGTTTTAGTTCTGGAAATTTCGACCTGCAGAACAAGCCCCGTGGACGGCCGGAGACCAAAGTTGATAATGAAGAATTGAAGGCTATTGTGGAAGCGGATCCATCGCAAACCACATCCGAGTTAGCTGCAGGCTGCGGTGTTAGTGATAAACTGTTTTAATCCACTTGAAGCAAATTGGTAAGGTGAAAAAGCTTGAAAGGTGGGTACCTCACGAATTGAGTGAAGCAAATCAACAAACGCGCGTTGACTGCTGCGTTGCATTACTCAACCGGCACAATAATGAAGGATTTTAAATCGAATCATTACCTGTGATGAAAAGTGGATCCTGTACGATAATCGGAAGCGCTCATCGCAATGGCTGAACCCTGCCGAACCAGCCAAACCATGCCCCAAGCGAAAATTGACTCCAAAAAAGTTACTTGTGAGCGTTTGGTGGACTAGTGCTGGTGTCGTTCACTACAGCTTTCTTAAATCTGGCCAGACGATTACGGCAGATGTCTATTGTCAGCAACTGCAAACCATGATGGAAAAGCTAGCTGCTAAACAACCGAGGCTGTTTAATCGCTCTAGGCTACTGCTGCTTCATGATAACGCTAGACCACACACTGCACAACAGACGGCTACCAAATTAGAGGAGCTTCAATTAGAATGTCTAAGACATCCACCGTACTCTCCGGACCTTGTCCCAACAGATTACCATTTTTTTCGAAATTTGGATAACTTCTTGCAAAGAAAAAAATTCAACTCCGATGGGGCAGTCCAAACCGCCTTCAAAGATTTTATTGATTCCCGTCCGAATGGTTTTTTTAGTAAAGGGATCGATGAACTACCTATGAGATGGCAAAAGTGCATAGATAGCAATGGTACATACTTTGATTAAATAAATATATTATAATAAAAAAAAATCGGCTTTATGTTCCTCCCATACTAAACGTCAATTTCATATGTAAGGACCTAATAACTCTCGAGTCAAATAAAATGATAAAAACCTTCCAATTTCAATTGGAATTTTTGCAGTTTTTTATGGTTTTCGATGGGCATTTTAATTTCCTAACCCTATTAAAGAATTATGTTATGACAAATGTCAATTAAAAGTCAAATAAAAAAAAAGTCGCGAAAAAAAGCCGAATAATTGTGCATCATCCTAATATTTTTGGGTAGACTTTCTCTCTGTCTTTTTCCTTCACTTATATTTCTGAGGTATTCATTTTTTCGGAGAATGGGTCCTAAATAACCATTGACATCTTAGATCTTCTTTGGATCTCTTTTCTTTCACTTTCAGAAGATCTTCCTTCGTGGCATTTGAGATAGGGATGCATCAATACACACTTTTGCCGATACAATACCGATACCGATATTTATAAAAAAAAGTATCGACGATATCGATACTGATGCGGACAGTGAAGATTTTAAAAGGTGTAAAAAGTTGTGGGTTTAGATTAGAAACAGACGAAATTACTTGTATAATATTTACTTAGAATGAAATTTTAAAAATTGTAATTTAACAGAACATTATGCTCAGATTATTATATGGGTAGCTTGTTGATGTAGTGGTCATGGCGCTCGCGTTGTGATCTGGTAGTTCGAGCCCCACTCCAGGACACCAGCAATTTAGTCCTATTTTCATAGCACAGGCTTTTGGGTTAGTTTGAGAATAGTAAGAATATTGATGCGACACGTTTTCCGCGTTCGGAATGAAATTATGAAACCCCGAGTGTAGATAAATTGTGCCACGTTCAAACATGAACGAATTAAGCGCGAAGATGGCGCGTTAACACATGGATTATTTATAGTGCGAAATTAAAAATATATCGTTGTATCTGCAAATTAATATCGCCGATTCCGATATATTGGAAAACCCACGGTACCGCCGATATATTAGTATCGGATGCATCCCTAATTGAAGATGTGGTACTGGTGAAGGATGGCAACAATAAGCTGGACTGAAAGAAGTATAGACGTACCACTATAACTAGGCGTGCGAGGGAGGGCGTCGCTGTCGCGTAACAGAAGTTGTCAGGGTGTAAATTTATTACACAATACATAATGTACAGAATGTCCGGTGACCGGTGTCGTATTAAATACAGAAATTTGGTCGGGCAGCACTAAAGAAACCACGCAGTAATGGCGGCCCTTCTATCTGTCAAACTGTCAGACGGTAATATCGGTCCATTATTCGCTTTTCCAGCTTCGCAAAACTTTAATACTTCATTGGCAATTGTTCTTGCACCATCCCGGACTGTTTAGGATGTTTTGGACATAATAATTCAGTGTATATTGTTAATCAAGATGGCACAGCTCGCGCTCAAAGACGAGAATGAACTGAATGACGGCGAGGGGTTACCGCCGGGTGCGGGCGGGGTGGGTTTTAGTTCCAAATTCGCCGCATGCTAAGTTACGTTGGGCAAGCAATACAAATGAAATTATATGTACATGTGAGTCAGTATTGTTAGGAAATCTGCTATTGGAATCGGTAATTCCGGATCGGTTGAATATGATTCAACCAAGTAGCACTCGTGGAAATGTTATGAGAATTGCAGGCAAACGGACTTAAGTCAGTTTAAGAAACCGAACTGTAACGTTTGAAAATATACACTCTATCCATATAATACTCAACATCGTAGTTAGTCAATAAAATTTTGTTGAGGAACCCCTTCTACACGGTACAATGAGAAACCCTTGAAATATTTTTAGAGTTGAAAAAAATTTTTTTTCTTGAATAAAATCTAATACGGGGTTCGATCAAAACATACGCGAAATCAATATTAATTTTATATCCTTCTAAGTAATCCCCATTAGATATAATCCACTTCTGTTAGCGCTTTTCCCGATCTTCGAAGCACATCTAGAGCGCACTTTTCGGTACGGCGTTTATCCTCAATTTAATTCAGCAACTCTCTCTTTATCTTCTCAATGACAAAACGTCGTATTTTCATATTTTTTCCTCTTCGGGAATTGGAAGAATTTTTTTTCAATTTTCAATTTCAATTTTCAATTTTTTCAATTTTTTTTTTCAATTTATTTCATGATAATATGTACATGACAAACAAAATGTTTAAGGCATACATATTAGGAAGTATATATCAAAAATGAAAATATTTAATAAATTAAAAATAACATAAAATCTGGTCAAAGGTGTAGGAGAATCCCGCTTCGGAAAACCCCCTCAGACACATGGAATATATCAATACCCAAAGCGATTTTGTTCAGCATAGCTGTGGCTCTTCCAACAGGCATAACCATCGGCAGGTTGGTCCTGTATATTGGAATGTGAAACAATCTATGCTGACGATGTCTAGTGTAATTATCAGGAACATACAACCAATGCTCTGCATAATTTCAGGATTATCGATCATACCGCGCAATAATCGATAAAAATGTGTAATCAAATACACATTCCTTCTAGTCTCTAAACTATTGTAGCCAAGCATACCCTGGAGAAACTCGGTTGGGTAAAGCCAAGGATAATGCCCGTACTCTCTCATGTAGAGATATCTCAGAAACTTCTTTTGGACTTTCTCCACCATAAGAGAGTACTTGCCCTCATGTGGCCCCCAGATCATCGAGCCACTCTCGAGTCTACTCCGCACCAAGGAGTTGTAAAGAGTTCTGAGTACGCGGGAAGTTGCAGGGGGCCATATATGGCGAATATGGAAGGTGAGGGATCATAACGTTGCTTTTGGCCAGAAATGTTGAAAACTTTGTTTCATTTTTCCGTTAGTAAAAATTCGTATAACCTTTTTGACAGCCAACAATACGGATTCCAATGCAAGATACGTCTGGGATAAGTGTATCAACACAACAAAAACAAACTGTTACAATTGGATGTATACAGCTCGTAAAATTAATAAATCCGCGTATTTTTAATCAAACCTCGTATAAATAAAATTTAAAGTTACATTTTTATCCAACACGGAGCGTAACCATTAACAACGGTTCGAATCCCGTTTCCTAGTATTGTAGCATGCGGGAAAGTACAATCAATGCATAGGTAACGAAGTAATGTGTCACGAACTGCACATTCAAAAGACGCGAGTGTCAGTATATGTGAATATACGGCCGTTGCGCTGCCATGTTGAGAACGCAACAATAAAATACTGTCCGTCTCGCCAGCGCGCATTTAGGTACAGCTAGCTACCAGCGCAACACGCGCACTCGCGCTGGACATTATGACACGGGATGCTTCAAGTCTGGGGAACGTCATTCAGTGCGCGCGTTATTAACATATGGAAACTTAGTTGATTCTTTCATTTAGTTTTTTTTTTGTTAATTTGTAATTGAAAATAATTCTGTTGTGAAAATACTAAATTTTTTACTTTTTTTTGATTTTTCAGTTCTAATTTGATCAACCTGTAGGTACATAAGAATAGCATATTACTGAGTACCTACTGTGTTTTGCCAGCTTTAACCGTGCGCAAGTAAAATTATCCACATCCAAATATTGTTTCATCGCTATATATAATTGTGCCTAAAATATTTTTAACTCTTCATGTGTTATTATATTGTTTTTTGCAAAACTTTCTTAATTCTTCGGTTTCATGTGTATATTTGGGGTACACTCTTCTAGATGCTTCAATCATTGTTAAATCGCAATTATTTACGTTCGAACTGCTCTGAATCAATGTAATTTACCATTATTATTAAATTTTTTCAACTTTCTCTTTCTTTCATGTGGTCTTATTTTAGACTCGTAGCGGCATTTCTTTTTTTTTGCATAAATACCTCAAATTGGAAAGATTTTTCAAAAAAGCGATTTTTAGATGATCCTATAATTTTTTCACGTCCGTGTCACGTAGCAACATAATGCAGACATGTACGCTGACAGCTGTCCCTGTCACACGGCAAGACAAAAAAAGCATTGTGTAAAATTTCCGCGTCAAACAAAATATTTTGCTGTTGCATTTTATTTTCATTGATTTTTAAAAATAAATTTAAGTTCCAAAATTTTTTGATTTCCTCCTATTATTGACGGGATCTTTGTGTTAATTTAATAATAATAATAATAATAATTCGTCTACACGAAAAAATTTTTGTTGAAAATTTTTACTTTGGTCAAAATTTACTTTATTATGCCAAAATTCCGACAATCATTTTCTCTTTAAAGCTGTGTTACAGTTATGTAAAAATTCATAATTCAAATGATAACAGTACAACACATTATACAGGGTTATTTGGAAAACATTAATAACCTCGCAGGACTATATTCCTGCCTTGACTATGAGTCGAAAATGTTCAAGCAACCATAACCAAAGGTTATGGAGATATTTGAGTCAAACTTTGCATTTTTTTTCAATATTTTATTTTCAATATTACTATTTTTTATAAAACGTTGGACTATCATTACAGTAACTTATATCGATTACGAAAAATTCATTTGTTTCGATACAAGTTAAATAAAATGATAAAAACCCCGCAAAATTTTTAATTGGAATGTTTTCCGATTGGAATTCGAAGGTTTTTATTATTTTATTTGACTTGTATTAAAGGGAATGAATTTTTCATATTCGATATAAGTTACTGTAATGACAATCCAATGTTTTACAAAAAATAATTCAGAAATATTGAAAAAAAAAATGCAAACTTTGATGTCGCATATCTCCATAACTATTGACTTAGGTCATTGTTGCTTGAACATTTTCGACTCATAATCAAGGCGGAAATATAGTCCTGTGAAGTTATTAATGTTTTTGAAATAACTCTGTACATTAGTAGGACTTAAATAATATTTTTATTTTGTAATATTATAAGAGCAACCCCAACTGTTGATTCGAATATAAATAATATGTTTTAACTAAAACCTTGCAGAAATTTGAAAAATACTTTTTATAAGGTTTTGTCATTTTATTTCATCACTTGTATTAAAGCGAATGAATTTTTTACATTCAGAAACATTGAAAAAAAAGCTTGATATTGCTTATCTCGGTAACTGTCGACATTTCACCTTAAGTGTGAAAACTATTTTCTTTTCAAAATTGAATGAATAAGACTCCTAAAAAAAAATTGCTACCAGTTACGAGACACCCTGTATAAATAAATAAATAATATCGTCATGACTTATGGAATTACCCAAAATATTGTATATCTCTCAATAGGTGATATTGACTACTCAAGTACCTACAAAGTAAATTTTCATTGTGTCACATTTCTAAATTTCTTAGTTATCTGCTGAGTGATGGTGACAGATGTCATGGCGTGCTTTGAAAGGAGAAAAAGAATGAGAAAAAAGTTTTTATTTACCTACATGTATCATGATTTTCCCTTCAGACTAAATTTTGAGGCTCATCTTCAGAAGATAATAGATTTTTCTGTACAATATCATTGCAATGAAGAAGGTGAGAGTGATATTTCTTAAGCAGACATTATCATGTTACTGGACTACAGAACTATTAATATACATATAACTGGTGGGATAATAATTATTCAGGAAAAACAAATGATTTAATTAAAAAATTATGGTTAATGTTGATTTTGTGTACTTCCTGATCAAAACAATGACAATTTATATTATACAATAATATCTTGAGTTGCATTTCTCCAACTTACATAAATTAGAAGTTAGGTTTTCCTGTTTTAGCTTTTAAGGGGTATTTTGACGTGTTCTACAACCTTTATGGCCGATATTGTGGTTAAGTATTGGCTTGCACTACTGTGTTGAAATCAGGATGAAACGTTTTCCTAAACAACACATCAGCTCTGGTGATGGACCTTGCAATGGAATCTGAAACGTCAACCAGAAGGGTTCTAGAAATACAGCAAAACACCCCAGAAAACAAACCAGAAGATTCTGAACAGCCGTCAAAACCTAAGAACATTTTTAGACGTTAGGTGATTTTCATCTAATGATACAATATGAATTGTTTGATTTATGTTGTATTTTTTCATTTTTCGCTATTTTATCATTAACCTCACTGCGTAGATGCATTTCTTCACTTCACCATCATAACAGTGGCTTCTTATTTGTTCCAGTTCTTTGCCGGATGCAGAATCCATCTCTTCCCGGATCATCATCAATGGCATGACATGCCAGTCCTGCGTGAACACTATCCAGAAAGGGGTGGCCGCGCTGCCTGGAGTACACTCCATCAGGGTAAGTTAAGGGGTTAGTTCCCAGTCAGTTGATTTAAATAAAAAATATCAAAACCATAAATTATTTACTTATCACATGTTGTACATTTAAAGATATATATTTCAAGAATCTACACACAAATTTATATTAAAAAATATTAGATGCAGCCATTGTCCCAGATATCATTTGAAAAAACTTTAAAAAAAAAAAACGGTTTTGCTATGACCACTCCTGTTCGGATTCATTGAAACAAGAAAATGAAGTGGGTTATTATTACATATTCTATAAATTAATCCTTGGATGAAGGATTTCGAAAAATATCGATTTGCTAAAAAATAGAACAGTTCAAAGTCAAAATTTAGATTTCACACAAAATAACTAGTTTACGTTTAATTAAAAAATATATTCTTAAAAAAAAAAACCTTCTAAAACTTTAAGTACCCACTAGGTTTTCTGGTGTACAAAATACTCATAAAATTAGAAAAAATCAATTTGATAGTTTTCCAGATATTTTCATCACCGATCTGGAAAATATTATTAAAAAAAAATGCGTTTTATTTAAGTGTTGTTTACAATGCAATAAAATGCTTACTTAAAATTCTTAGAACATTAATATTTGTTGTATTTTAAAATTTTCAGAAAATATTCTTTAAAGTACTTTTAGAAACTAAAAAAAAACCAATTTTTTCATGTTCAGAACAGTTCAAAGTGAAAAATTTAGATTTCACACAAAATAACTATAGCTTACCCAACGTAAATTGGCGTGCGGCGACTTTGGAACTAAAACCCGCCCCGCCCGCACCCGGCGGTAACTCCTCGCCCTGTAATTCAGTTCAATTTCGTATTTGTTCAGGAGCTGTGACATCTTGATTATCAATATACACTGAATTATTATGTCCAAAACATCCTACAGTCCGGGATGGTGTAAAAACAATTGCGAATGAAGTATTAAAGTTATGCGAAGCTGAAAAAGCAAATAATGATTTTTGACAGATTGACAAATAGAGAATGGCCCTATTAAAAGCTTAAAAACCGAGTATGCATGAGATGGTGTGTGTATGTGGCTAAAGCAAAGGTGGTGTGCCATTCTATCCTCTCTGCCTACACCTGCGGAGACACAGCTTGATGGTTAGTTAGTTTAAATTCAAGAACAGCAATATAAAATTTTAGAACATTTAAAATAACACATCATATCATCTATGCCTCTATTCCAAAGGTTATATAATATGATATTATTTATCAAGAAAGTCCTTAATTAAATAAATATCATAGAAAAAATTATAACTTCACAATAAAGTGTGCTTTCATTAGAAAATAAAAACAAGTGAATTCATTTGTAAAATTGTTGGCATTTCTTATTCCATATGCTACTCTCAAATTGAGTCATCATCATAATTATTGCCCCAGGTGGAGTTGTCGGAAAATGCTGGTTACGTGAGTGTGGACCCGTCTGTGACATCTGCCGATGTTGTGGTCTCTGCCATCGAGGACATGGGCTTTGTGGCCGCCCGCGATGGGGGCCAGGGCCAGGGGCTTCGGCCGATGGGGCCTCTGCGCTGCGTGCTCGGAGTTGAAGGGATGACCTGTCAGTCCTGCGTCCGAAGCATACAAGGTGATTGAATGGAGGGATCCTAATTACTTATTACATTTGGGTTTTAACCAAATAACTGCACTGAAATATAGCGTGTATTGCTTGCATTTTTACTGCATTTGGAATATAATGGCAATGCCCATTGACGGAAAGTTAATATTAGATATTATAAATCTATAAGGGCACTTGGACACAACGACGTCCGTTACTAATGCTACTGTTTTCACAATTTGTTCTTGTGGCGAAGCTACCAGGTGACACTGTTTCCATGCTAACATTTGCGATAATTTTATTTCTTGTGAAAGTTTTAATCAGCATTTTGTGAAAAACTATTGCGAATTAAGTAGAATTTCAGCAATTAGAGGTCATAAGTCATTTGGATACACAGAAATTGTGAGTTAATTCTTATGTAACGGTTGTTAATTAAAAAAAAAAATTCAGATTTTTTTTTGTTGTGAAAATTAAATTTTTGTTGGCATTTTATATAGTTTTATAAATTATTTATATTTAGTTAATAATTTAGTTTAATAAAAAAATTAGTTTCCCTTGCTAAACATTCTAACAAACCAGTTTTATTGAAGAAATTATCATAATAATAATAATAATAATTGGATAATTTGTATAGCGCCGTTTTCGCGAAATACTCACCTCAAGGGCGCTTGAATCATAGTTCTATATATCTAGTTTGCTTACCTGAAACATTAATTTTCAATTTATTTATTTTAATGAAAATTTTTTTGGGACCAGAAACCCATATTTCCCACGGGGGTACATGATACATGTATCCGAGACATGTAGTATGTTTTTTTTAATCTTATCCCTTCTATAGTACAATGAGTTTCATATATGTACCTATTAATCATTCTGTACACATTTCAGTGGTTATTTTTGATATACTTGCAGATACCTAGAATACGGACGAAATCAATGGTGTTAAATAAAATGGATATTTTATACGAATCGTATATTTCACTGAGAAACAAATCTCGACATTTCGCTGAAGTCTTATCCAGCGTCATCAGGAGAGCATCATAACACAGCGGGGGTGGAGACCGAACTATTTGTAATAAAATATCCGTTTTATTTAACACATAAATACGACCGTAATAATAACCTTAACTCTTTAAAAAGCAACGGTTATTTAATATGTTCTTTACGGTTATTCTTTATGTACTTGCAGATACAATACGAACAAAACCAGGAGTGGTCAGTATAACAGTCAGTCTTAGTGAAAAACGAGCCACGGTGGAGTATGAGGGCAGCAAAACCAACGCGGCAGAAATATCTTCCTGGATTTATGACATGGGCTTCGACACCAGCATACTTAATCACGACGATAGTGTTCCTAATCGAGGTTTGTTTGTTGTTTGTTATTGTTTTGATATTAATTAATTATTAGTTAAACAGTAGCAATATATAATTAATTAATTATATTTTGCTAATGTACATAATCTGAAATTAAAATTAATTCAGCCATATCTGAGGCAATAGTGATAAGATCGGAGAATATACTGATAACATAGTTGTTAATAACAAATATCTGAATTAAGTTTAAGAATTTGTATATTATAAGGTTAATGCAAAATTATATATCATTTTTTATAAATTATATTGTAACATAACAAAAAACGAAAAAAACTCAAAACATATTGCGTATAATTATCATTAAGGGGCGTAGTCACAATCAACGTCAGTCACTGCTTTCCATTTGCTTGAAAGACAGTCAATTCCGCCCGCAAAGAGTGTCCATATCTTAGTGGTGCGGCTTTCTTATTCTTCTACAGTTGCCAGAAGGGCATGATCATCAAAATCTGAATTAACCCTTTCCTGACTTATTGTTTAAGCTGGTCTAACCTGCTTTAAAGCAAACAAACCACTCTCCATGTGCCTTATCGCTAATCGTGCCTTTGCCAAAAAAATCGTTGAGATTGTTAGATGACTCGGCAACTTTTCACCCTTTGGCAAAGTGGTGCAGCATAATGTCGTGTAAATGTGTATGGTTTTCAATGCGCATTTCAGTTTCCTAACCTAATGAATTATATTAAGAAAAATGTTAATTTTACATCAAATTAAAAAAAAGGCAAATAACGATGCATTAGCTTAATAATAAACGTGATGTTTATGATAGAACGAAAAAATGGCAAGAAAATAAGAGTGGCTGATAAAAACACGATAAACATAGATACACAAAGATACGCAAAAGAAATCTATCTATTGAGAAAATATAGTTACCACTTGTTACATTCTATTGCTTTAACCAATTAAACTACAGTGACACTGTACAATGTCATCATTGTGCCTTTGATACGACTAGGTATCATCTGACATTTAGCTGAGATATTGAGCGTTATTATTATATCATTTTAATTTAATAATTATTATATCATTTTAATTTTATTATTATTATAAATAACATGCAAACTTTCAAAACATTTATTATTACAGTTTATTTGTTTTTTTTTTACTTCCGTGCACATCTTAGTATGCTTGTCACTTCTCTTTTAAATCTTAATCTTAAAAATTGTAAATTTTTTCTAATATGACAATTGTCTTGTCTATAGTGCTAAATAATTATACAATTTTATTCAGTTGTAAATGAATCTCTATTGTCTTGTTTATGTGGTAATTTTTGACATGTATTCTTCTATAAAATTTTTGTATTGTATTGATATGTAATATTTAACTACTTTCGAATAATATATTTTTATATCTAAGAGTTAACAGTTTGTTTTTAGTATACAATTAATCTATTTTATTCAGTTATTTTAGAAAATGGTGATTTAAAGCGAAGATCGACCAGCGTGGAATCCAGAAAATCTCCTTCAGGCCAGGTTACTCTCGAAGAAGAGGCTCACATGGCCTCCTGCGCTTTGCACGTAAAAGGAATGACCTGCGCATCATGCGTTGCCGCTATTGAGAAGCACTGCAATAAGATCAATGGTGAGAATTTTTATAACCATTAGATAAAGGACATGTTCCTAGGATAAAATTAATGTATCAAAAAAGCGATACATGTCACATATCCATTGGGACAGTTAATCTGTACCCTTAAAATGTCTTGTTTGTAAGGAGAGACGCAGCGACAACAAACAGTAATAAAACTTGTGCTTTCTTCAATTATTACAATATAGGTTTAATAAAATATACTTGTGGATACAGGTGACCCTTGATTAACATGCGGATGTGATTAGGGTTGTTTAAAAGTCCGCACTAGACTTTAAGATTTTCATACATTGTAATTTATTTCAAAATAATTTTTTAATGATGTTGTTTTTCAGAAATTATAAAATTAAAAGAATTTTAAAAACTTTCACTAAATAAACTCAAAAACTTGTGAATATGTGAATAGAAATGAAAAAAAATTATGAAGTCATCCCACGTATATGCTCAAACTTTATTAACCTTTTAAATTCAATACATATTTTTAATACCAAATACGAAGAGTATTGACGTGTGGTGTGGCCTCCTGGAAACCTCCCTGACCGTGTGCATTATAAATATTATACGCATTACTGATTATTACTGTTTATTTTCCCTCCTTATTATCACTGAGTTTTAAGTCTGTTAAAGAAGTTTGTAAAATTATCATTTATTTATCTTATTTGTGTGGAGGACAACATTATTACATTATTATAGGAATAATTGTGGGAGACACAGTTTTTTGTATTCTTTTCTTACCACGTATATATTTAAATCTTCCTGTTGGATGACCAAATAAATAAATAAAATAAAAATAATGAATCCACGGTATCTGTATTTTACAAATTATTTTAGAAATATTGAGAATGTGAGTGTGAATATAATATTATACTGCATTATTTTACTGTCATTATTTTAGGTGTTCACTCGGTAGTAGTTGCCCTGTTGGCTGCTCGAGCTGAGGTTAGATATTTCCCGGCCAAAGTGAGTCCGAGTGATGTGGCCCGGGCTATTTCGGAGCTGGGCTTCCCCACAGAAGTGCTCCGGGACACGGGCGCGGCCCAGCAGGGACTGGTGCTAGGGGTGAGTGTACATTTGACTTATGGTTTCATAATTAACTTACCATCTCGCTATTCCATCGCACACATCCTCTGTTGTGGCACACACCTGATCTGAATTCATATATCTTCGAGACCACCTTCCTGGTTAAGCCAAATTTATAGTGTTCTATCTTCTCTGCATATCCCAATGTAAAATGGGTGAATATTGATGATAAAACATTTTCGACTCATAATTTTTGGCAGGAATCTAACGAACTGTGGACTAGTTCTGTTATATCCTGTTTATTATTTTTAGTCATATTATGGTTGATAGCGAACCAGAAATGTTAAAATTTTTGACAGCCAATGAAGATCTGCGTTGTCTTGGATCTGTTGCAGGCAGTTGGAGGTAATTGGGACTCTGTTACACCCTGTATCTTTCTTTATACATTAGCTTTACGTTGACACGCCATTTATCATCTATGCTATCCTGTTCTAATCCTATTCAATAATTAAAATTAAGATTAAGTTGTTATTAAGCTTAATAATTATTGTTATTCAAGAAAATTGTTTATTTTTAGTTGGCCATATAAATGACACATTAGAGACCTAAAGCTTATCATGGTTTGTTTGTGCCTTAGCTCTGATTAGGTTATAAGTTAATTTTTTTTTTTACTAGTTCCTCATAGTATTGTTTGATCTACTTCAAATTTGACATTTACTAATGCCACAACTAGAAACTGATTGAATCTGCCAAATATAATTTTGTTATTTTCTATCCACAGATAAAAGGAATGACGTGTGCATCGTGCGTCAACAAGATTGAAACAACAGTTATGAAATTACCCGGTATGCTGACGGCGGCAGTAGCGCTCAGTACACAAAAGTAAGTATGAAAAGATGATGAAAGGTTATAACTATATAAGATGAAAAAATAAATGTAAAAAAATATTTTTTTATAAAATTACGTTTATACCATTTAATTGTACAATGAATTTAGGCGGCCTTCGTAGCCCAATGGGCACGGGAGGGTTCCGGGTTCGATTCCCGGTGGGGTCAGAATTATGTATGTGATTTACTCAAGCCTGGGTGTTTTGTGATGTATTTCGCTTCTATAATTGGACCTATTGGCCTGTTGAAGCGTACAAAATAAAAAAACTTTATATATAAATCTAATGAAAAAAAAAAAACTCCCGGGTTTGAGTCGTGGTTGTAATTAAATATTATTTCTATATAGATTTTTGTAAACATATTTTTCAGAGTGGTTCATATAATTTGTTTTAAATATTTTCTTTATTTTCAGAGGAAAGTTCACGTTCAACGGGGAGACAACGGGACCGAGAGATATATCCGAAGCTATCGAGAGTTTGGGCTTTGAAACTTATGTAATTAACAATAAAGACAAATCTACAAAAGACTGCTTAGAACATAAGTAAGTTGAGCATCACTCGTTAATATATATTTTTACTTATCTTAATTTATGAACTTTCAAACTGAGTGTTCGCATGACTTCATTACATCATTATTAGTAGTTTAAGGGCCATTTGTATCAAGTTAAATGCACAATATTCTCGCCCTTCGCCAATTTGTGCTTCATCCCATTGTAGAGTCCAATAGGTCAATCATTAATAAAATATGTATATGTCATCTCATAAGGCAAACCTAAAATTTGTTGCTGTGTGCGGGAGTTGGGAACATGTGTGCGGACAAATATTTCTAAGTGTGCAGCCGCACACTTGCAATTATCTCTTTCATCTTCATTTTTTCATCATCATATCACTTGCATCGTAGAGGGAACATTGGTCCCAGCCAAATTTTTACAGGGATAGAATAGATCTCCTATTAAAGCGATGGTAGTGATTCCGACTCTTCAGTATTGTCACAACATTAAAAAACCTTTATGTTTTAAAATAATTTTTCAATACTGCTTTTTTGATAAATTACATAAATATTGATTTCGATATTCGAGTTTTCATTACCTTTGAGTGTACTTAATAAGTTTGGAGATGTGACATGGCAGCCATTTTCTTCCAGAATTGTCTGTATTAAAGCATTCTTTATATTATCATAGTAATTTTGCAGTAATCCAG
Source organism: Agrypnia vestita (assembly GCA_016648135.1). NCBI lineage: Eukaryota > Metazoa > Arthropoda > Insecta > Trichoptera > Phryganeidae > Agrypnia > Agrypnia vestita. The sequence continues at coordinate 115,104 of JADDOH010000475.1, forward strand.
TGCAGTGTACGCTTGAAGAATACGCTTGAATACGAATGAAGAGTACGCTTGAGAAATAAATTTTCCCAATAATCTTCTTGATATTGGCTGTTTGATAATACAATCAATCATAGTGGATAATTTACAAGTTATTCATTTTTAATTCTTAACTATTCAATAATTAATTATCAAGAAAGCTGAAATGCTTTTGCAAAAATATTTTCCGATATTAAATGCCATTTTCCCATATCTTTTTCATCATTCAATCTTTTTATACTAGGATTATTTTTAAAAATTATTTAAAAAAAATATTTTCTAATCAAAGGTAATAAATTTATGTTTACGGTTAGTTTTTTATCATCCTGATGAATGATATAATTGTTTTTTTATCATACTGATGAAGGATATATTGTTTCTGAAACTGGTTGGTTAAATACCTTTATAAATTATATCATTATATCTTCCCTTCTACTCCCGTCCCACATTCCCCTCCACCCTCTCCACTCGCTGTTAAAGTAAGTTAAAGTAAATTACTATGTTCAGCGGAAAATTTGTAATTGGAATAATTTTAAAAACCATTATTTTATATTTGTTAAGATTTGCTGTTAATTTTCCCCAAAATAAAATAAATAAATAAACTGGAGTGGCTCTATAAACAAAATCATTATAAATTTTATTAATAAAGAAGTCGGTGTTTGTCTAAGTTGGTCACTAATATCTTTATTTTAGGGCTGAAATACGAAAGTGGCGCAATGCTTTCCTGGTGTCACTTATCTTCGGCGCACCCTGCATGGCGGCGATGGCCTACTTCATGGGCGTCATGGCTGACGGGGACCATTCCGGGTGCTGCGTTGTACCCGGCCTGTCTCTGGAAAACCTCATCATGTTCCTTTTGGCTACTCCTGTACAGGTAACACTCAAGCTTAATTAGGATTCTTAAATGGACGTCTCTCTTATCTAGTTTACCTGATCACTCCACCTCTTTTCCCTTTATACTTTACTTATCAGTCTCATCTCTGTACATCTATAGAGTATCAGTGAAACTTGGATATATTTATTTCATGGGGATATAGATGGTATATGTTATCTGGGATCACTTTACCTTGCTCTACATATACAGTAAAATCCCATTAATTCGAACCCCGGTAATTCATAATTCTTAACTCCTTGCACCATAAATGAATATACAGTTGTCACTCTCTATAATGAAATACAAGGGACTGAGCAATTAATTTCATTATAGAGAACTAGCTGTGCCCGCGCGGCTTCGCACGCGTAGATTTTCAATACACTGTTTGGATCGTCATAGAACTTTCACGAACCTTCTAGAACACGCTCCTTCTAGAACTTTCAAGAAATTTATTGAATGTACAGAAACCTTCTAGACACACCGACACATTCCGCCACTCAGTTTAGAACTTTCGGGAATTTTCTAGAACCTTCTCCTTCCAGAACTTTCTAGAGCAGGTTTTTCCGGAACCTTCTAGACTCACCGACATAGTCGTTGCGCCTATTTTGAAAAAATCTGAATCATTTGCGGCCTTCCCATAACAAAAAAATGTGCTAGAGAGCACATTTTCGTCATCCACTCCCACCCACGCTCAGCCACCTCCACCAAACTCGCACATTTTAAATGGGACACTAAGGGCTATCCACCACTATAACCACCAGGGGGTGGTAGTATCTGGTTGTGAAGAAAACTTGACGGATAGGGAAACACGGGTTTCTTTTTATATATATCATTATATACATCAATATATATATATATATATATTGATATTCATTATAAAGAGTGAGGAACAAAATTAAGTTGTATCCGTGTAACTAAAGCTTAATTTATTTATTTATCTATTTATACCATTGTACTACACTAGTTATAACTAATCAAACTTATATAAATTAATTAAATTACAAGTCAGTCAACTTTGTTTACACTCTTCTGTTGCTCCAAAAGCTGCATATCTAGTCTTTCAATCTAGAAACTATATCTAGTTTTAAATAAAATAAAACGATTGAATTTTCATCATTTTTTTTTATTTCATGCAAAAATTTCAATCAATTTGGCCGTATTCAAAACTTTTTTGATGTTACGTGGATCTCTGTTTTTTTCTTCTCGTCCTCTCTTCTCCAACACATTAAAATCCTCTGAAGAAGTAAACATTATGAAAATTATATAGTTTTTTCGCTTAAGTAAAATTATTATTGTGAGTGCAATATTCAAAAAGATATTCAAAATAATTCATCTTATGAAGATCGTCTTATTTATGTTTCGTCATGGTGAAATCTCCATTGTTTGGTTTTTGCTGCAGAAAATTATTCATGTTCATATATATTTACAGATTATAGGAGGGTGGCACTTCTACGTACAAGCGTACAAAGCACTGAAGCACGGCAGTACAAACATGGATGTCTTGATCTGCATGACTACAACAATAAGGTTAGTACTATCGTATTACTGTGATTTTTAATTATATTTTGTTGAATTCCATTACAATTACAATTTAATGCCAATCATTAGAAGTGTTGTAATAATAATGTTGCCGATAAGAAAATAAAAAATAATATCTTATGTTAAATAAACCTTGTATTGTTTTGAATTGGCATGTTTGGACCCCTTTTGGAAACATTTATTTGATTAAAACAAGTTACAATGTAATATTGACATCATCAGCTATGTTATATTTGTGAAAATTATATAAATTAAATATCTTCTTCAAACTCTTAAATGTTGATCAAAATATAAAAACATATAATGTTATATTTGTCACAAGTACGCGCGCCAAAAGTAAAACAAATTGATGAAAATATTGTGCTCTAAAAAATATTATAGGCCTACAAAATTAAAGCCTTTTAGCTCAGTGGCATGACACTGGCTTCTCACACCAATTTTTCCGGGTTCGATCCTCTGTGAGGTCGCAATTAATCTTCATGATTTACTCAAGCCTGGGTATATTGTGATGTGTTTCGCTCAGTAATTCAGAGCCTCTTGGCTCTTAAAGCAGAAAAAAATAAATAAAGAATGTTACATAGACAAAAGTGAGCACTTTCGACACCTCCTTCTTTTAATCAAGGTGCTTGCAATCAAGGGAATAAATGTTTTTTTATCGCAGAGGCATTGACCAAAAACTTGCAGAACTTTGGCGAGATAATAAACAGTAAATAATAAATGAAAATACATTATTGACTAATTTCTTATAATTTTTTTTTGTGTCCTCTTGTCCTTTTCAAAATGTACTCAGTTTATGTTAACACCCAATGTGATAATTATCCTGTTTGTATAAAAAGTTCTCACCTTTCTCCAGTTATACATATTCAGTCTGCGTCGTGATGGCTGCCATGATACTGCAACACCATTCTTCACCGCACACCTTCTTCGACACTCCGCCCATGCTGCTAGTCTTTATATCCTTGGGGCGGTGGCTGGAGCACATAGCCAAGGTTTGTTTTTTAAAAAAATAATCAGATCTATATTGTCTGAGATTCACGAGTGCAAGGTCTGCTTTATAAATAGACTCAATATCAGATCACCTTTTGTAATCCTGACTCTAATAAAATACAGTTACACAATACTGGTGACTTCTGTCTATTAATGAGCCTGGGGCCGCGTCGCATATATCCGACGGAGCGCGACTGTCCCCAGGGGCCGCGTCGGATATATCCGACAGGCACAAAATAAATTATTTATCGACGGCCGCATATCGAATTTGAAAAACGTAATTTTTTCCCAATAGAGAAATCCTGTAGTGACCTGTCGTTCCATTTTCGACTCAAAAACATGGCCGATTATAGCTTAAATCAACACTCAAAGTAGAAGTTTTTCGGTCGTCAAAATCGTATAGAAAAGTTATAGATGTCGCCCTAAACTCATGTTGTACGATCGAAAATTATATAATGAAATAATATTCCGTCGTCGTCACGTCCTTAGTACGCGAAAGACACATGCGTGGTACATGCAAAAATCACGTGTCTGTCGCCGTGTCGATCTATTCCGTCGTCATGTGCCCAGCGCGCGAAAGACGTTCACGTGTATGGTACATGCAAAAATCACGTGATTCCGTTGCTATGTCGATAGGAAGGGTTTTTTATTTCTTCAGTTCGCGCCCAGCAATCACAGTTGGAACACGGATCTACGCGCGGATAATATATACATATATTCGCGATATTTCTTGGTTTATGGTGCAATTTGATACAAACAGTGATTTATTTACAAAAATACATTATTTATGTTGCGTTTATTTGAGAAATGTGTGTGTTAAATTGGATCATATGCTTCAAAATTTAAAGTGAAACGATGGCGTAGTGTTTTGTGTGCGCGGCACGAAAGCAACGGAAGGAAACATGTTATATGTGTTTTGAGTGTGATGTTCCGTTGTGTGCCGTGCCGTGCGACAAAATATACCACACAGAAGAAAATTTTTAGGTAGGATATCAAATAATAATAGTAGTGTATGTAATCGGAAAATGTCGGGTTGGCAACATTATCGGAATTCAAAAAAAGATTATTTTTTTAAATTTTTTGATAAAAAAATCATTGCATTTCGACACTTACGATAAAATAATATGAATGTGTGTGTTTTTTTTTTAATTTACGCATGTTTTCATGGTTTTTTCGTAAAAAGAAAAATCGCAAAAAATTCCGAAAATTTACGGCCCTTGCCTATATGTTGCTTTGGAATTTTTAGGCCCTCAACAAGTTAAAATTATTGTTGGCTTTGATAAAAGTTCTTCATTTACCTGCTTTTTTCAGTGACTCATGCTGTATTTAAATACATATGCAAAACCCTATTATCCCAAGTTATGTTTTTTTTTTTTTCAATATTTATTTTCTTTGTTTGTTACAAATATACATACATATATTTATATACCAAACTGCACAGTTTTATGGTAAATTTGGAGTTATTTTCATTTCCCTCCCATTCAGCTTAGATTTTATGAAGCTGTCCACTTGAAAATAACTTATCTTGTGTGCTTTTGTTTGACTAATGCAGCATTTGTATGTTTTTTCATTGTTTTATAAAATGAATATATATATATTTTTTTAAATTATTACTTCTTCAAAAAGAGCAAAAATATTTTGTGGTGACAGTATTAATATAATTATTATGTATATAATAAAGAATATAGAAAGTAAAAATTATACAAATAAATTATAGAAGTTTCACAGAGATGAAGCTATTTATATATGAGAAAAGTGGATGTTTGTTATACGATGGATCAGGGCTTACAACCTGTATGAGCTGGCTTAAGTGATCACTCTACATAATTCACCAATTCCATCGTAAGAACATCCACACATTATAATTTTTTTTAATGTTCTATATATATATATATATATATGTTCGAATCAAGAATACTTCATATATTGCACTGGTCTCTGCTAGAGACATCTGTTGTTATTTTTTCTCATTAACAAGTTAGTACAGATAGATTTCGCAGTTGGTAATGAAATCTCTATATTCGAAAGAATATCATACATACGTTACTAAGGAATTTTGCTAAAAAAACTCCACTTTGAAAAATAAAATATATGTATGAAAGTCCATACCCCAACTTATGTGATTCTTCGACAAATGTTATCCTTGCTGGTCCCAATTATAATGCAATTGCATGCAGAGTAATACTTTACTAATTTGTGGTATCACTTTCATCATGCGCATGTGGTTGGTGTTGTCTATTTTATAGGGCAAGACTTCAGAGGCCTTGTCACGTCTGCTGTCACTGCAGCCATCGGAGGCGGTGCTGGTGGAGTTGTCTGAGGACGGGAGTGTACAGTGGGAGAAGACCATCTCTGCAGACCTGGTGCAAAGGGGAGATGTTATTAAAGTAAGCTAATTAATTCTTAATATGTTTTTATATACTTCTTCTTAAGCTAATTAATTCTTAATATGTTTTTATATAATTGCCCGCCAAACTTAGATGATTCAGTAAGGGTTTTATAAGCTGCCACACACATTCATGTAGCATACTTTGTGCACCAGTTTTGAAAGGATAACAGTTTTCCATGGAACGTTACCTGATAAATCGGAGTTAAGAAAAGCTAGTAAAGGGATTCTTCTGGGTATTCACTTTTCTCCGCTTAGGTTCTTGACGAATGTTAAGTTAACCGACCAACCTAGTATATAACAGATTACGCTGGTACCTGGAGTGACCGCGTTCCATACATTCTCTCCTATTATTAGGATAGCAATAAAGCAAAACAATCATGTCTTTAATGCTGCTATTTAAAATTGTACATTTTGTCAATTTTGATGTTTGACAGTTTTCGTATAAGCCCCATCTACTTTGTTTGTTATTAATATTAAACCTTACTATGCGGAGCATATTATATTAGGGGTTTGTTTGTGTATGAAAATAACACTTTCTCTTGTATTTGCATTTTAGTGTAACTATTGAGTTCACCACAAGGCTAGAAACCCCACACATAAATATTGCTTGATAAAATTCATGCTCTATATTTTATATTTTAGTATCTCTTACTCAGTCAATTATTATCATGGAAAATTATTCATCCTCCAAATTATATGTTAGTATGTTTATAAAATAATATTGTCCTGAATTTGCCTCAAATAACAACTGCCTTACAACCATGGAAAAAGTACTGTTATATACGAGAACTAGGATGGGACAGTAATGTGGTTCATTTATCTATGGTGAATCAAGTTGATTATATTTATACATGTACACCAGAGTTTTTTTTACTGCTAGTGTATTGTTTTGAAATTATAATAATTATCATAATTTTGATACAAAATGAGTCCATATTTGTACACAAGGTAGTACTTAGAAGATGAAATGATATAATCATTATTTTAGGTAGTTCCAGGAGCTAAGGTGCCGGTGGATGGCCGTATTGTGTTGGGACAGTCCACCTGCGATGAATCTCTCATCACTGGTGAATCTATGCCAGTGCCTAAGAAATCAGGTGAGTTCTTCTTATTATTAGTGCCTGCACTTTCACTTGAGACGTATAATAAATTGATTTATTATGAGTAAAATGATCCATCATATCGTATATAACAGTTTTTAGAATACATCCTATATATGTACATACATATGTAGATGATAAACGGATCTTAGTTGGGTGTCACAACTATCTGATTCGTATTATAACAAAAAGAAAATCAGTTTGTTCATGTTTTAAACTTCGTGCATTAAACAGGGCATTGTTGAATTTCACCACTGCAAGTGCATTGTAATGGTGAAAAAGTAAATCATTCATCAAACTTTCAAAAAATAATTAAAAAATTAAAAATAAAAAACAAAATAATCAAAAAACTAAGCATGCGAAACTGTACATTTCTTATCACATAATTATCATCTGTCTGTACCATTATGCATGTATGCATGTAAGAATACAGGTGACATTTCTTCCACGCACAGCTATCTGAAGACGATTCGTGGAACTTTGTATTGGATTATCACAATATTTTTCATTATGTTCAAATTTTTCAAGAACACAATTACTGAGTTTTGTTCCCACAGGGATCTTCATTGGTCAAGATATATTATAGATGTCTCACAGAGACGAAGCTATTTATATGGGAAAGTAGGCATGGAAGTCTTTGGGTGTTTACAGAGCTTACAAGCTATCATATGGCTGACTTAAGAGACATCTATAATATATCTCCATATCAGATTAGATCACACCCTTTCTCCAAATATAAACATGCTGTACCATAGTATTGTTAATCGCAGCGGAATGCTAATTAATTTGCATATTTTTAAATCTAGCGTGCACAAGAATCACATTTATTTTGATAATTTATGTTTAATACCATAATAGGGTCGGCGGTGATCGGCGGGAGTGTGAACCAACGTGGCGTGTTGTTCGTGAAGGCCACACACACAGGCGAGAGTGCCACACTAGCGCAGATCTGCCGACTGGTCGAGGAGGCCCAGATCAGTAAGGCTCCCGTGCAGCAGCTGGCCGACAAGATTGCCGGGTGAGTTTCCGTAGTGTGGCTATGTCATATTATGCTAAGGTTGATGAATTGTCGAACTTTCTTCTGAACCAGGAAGGAGACTAAGAATACCTTGTTTACACATCAGCAACAACTTTCGGCACAATCATCCAATAGTTAGGGTTGCAACCCATCTGATGTAATGATCTGTTTAATTTATTTAAGCATATGAAAATATTTCAATACAAAATTCAATGTTATTGGTTTTCATGGTTCAGGTCAAATCAATTTTTGATATAATTAACCTCACCGAGAGCATGGCTGTCAAGGATCGGTTGACCAAAATATGTCCCAACCTGATTCAGGTTTACAAATAAGTGTAAAATCAATTATTTAATTGTAAAATCCCAAAAATACTTTTCCGATGCACGAATTAAATTTTATTGTGTATTGATTTTGGTGATTTGATATTTTAACAGGTACTTTGTTCCAATCGTGATTGGCCTCTCGGTGCTCACGCTGCTATGCTGGATCATCAGTGGCTTCGTCGACATCAACAATCTTCCAACACATGTGAGTGTCTCATACCCTTGTTAACAGCCTTTAGCAATGTGGAGGATGACTTCTACTAAGTAACCGCCCACACACTTAAAATTTATAATGAGAGATTCAAGATTATTTAAGGGTTGCTCCATCCTGTACAGCGGATGGATTTGTGTTAGAAAGTGAATACTGCTTTATTTCTAGTCTACAAATTATGATTACATAGAAACTTGATAAAAATATTAATATATTTTACGCGCGGATGAAAACTCTTTTATTTGATTAAATATAATTTTTTTCTGCAGGGCATGATGATGGTGGACCGCTCAGAGGCGGAGCGCGTAGTGGCCACAGCTTTCCATTTTGCTTTGAGCGTGCTGGCCATCGCCTGTCCCTGTGCGCTTGGCCTGGCTACGCCCACGGCTGTTATGGTGGCTACCGGTGTTGGCGCCACCTGCGGAATTCTCATCAAGGGAGCGGAGCCGCTCGAGAATGCACACAAGGTATGTTTGGAGGACTTATAGATTTAGTAAGTTATTACCGTAAATTACCGTAACTGATGAAATACTATACGAGTTGATGCATTTTTATTGTATTGTAGGTGAAAACTGTGGTGTTCGACAAGACCGGCACAATTACCTTTGGAAAGCCTTCAGTGGTGCGAATGCTACTCTTCCAGGGAAACAAGGTCCTCATTAGACTGCTGGACCTGTTACTGACCGCTGAATCTAATTCAGAACATCCTGTTGCTTCTGGTTGGTACAAGGGTTTTTACTTGAATAGCTTGTGCATACATTATTCTACAGAACAGCATTAAATCAAATACCTTTTTTTTTTTGCTGAGAAATCGTTTTGATGTTTCGTCTATTTTATGATGGTTCTATGATTGTTTCAGCGATAGTAAAGTTTTGCCGGGAGGCGCTTGGAACCGGCGCACTGGGAGGCTGCAGCAATTTCACGTCGGTGCCGGGCTGCGGGCTCAGCTGCCGGGTTACTCAGAGGAGTGAGAATCTCGCGTCTCAAGCTCTCAACGCTTTCACAGGGTGAGGGGATATACGTATGCCATTTACATGCATCATTAAATTCCTCTAAATTCTCGTATATTAAAATGTCTTACAACAGTGCCTTACTGGGTATGGAATAAAATAAAATAAAATGGAGTATTTTAATTTACACTAAATTGAACTTTGTAATGTAATGTAAACATGTAAGTTGAATTTATCACTATTATGGTATCGAGAGGAGCAGTCCCTCTCATCGTCAGGTGTAATATACAAATAATCTAAATGCAGAAATTTTGTCATCGAGTGGAGCAGCGGGTTGCAGACTGCCATTTCAATCAATAATATAAAATTGAGTAAAGCAAATATCGAACATCCCATAGAAATGTGTATTAAGTAAAACATTTCTATTTTCTTTTGGAATAGTGAAGCAAATATGACTATGCCCCGTGAAAACTGCTAGTTCACTACTTTTCTGCATAAGTCCGCTAGTGTCTCATTTCAAAAGGGTTTCTTATTCAGCATTCCAATAGTAAACAGTAGGTTTTGATGATTCCTATATAGTAACACTCATTCTATTAATTAACATTAATAAAATGAATACCCTTAATTTATTTGTAATAGCCTTAAGGGTCTATAAAAAATAAAAGTTCCATTATTCGTTTTGTTCTATAAAAATATAAATAATCATTTTGTCATTTTAATTTTGATATAAATGTGTCATTTCAGTCCCAAGGCCAGGTTCCCTCTCAAGTTGTTTGATGTGGAGTTGGACGTGTGCGAGGACACCGTCATCAAGCAGCGCGCTCGCTTGGACAGCATCCTGGAGGCCGGCAGTGCTGACGAACAGAATGCATATGACGAGGGCGAATCTGCGGGCGACGTGAGTTCTCATTACTCTGTTTTAATATTTAGGAACATGATGATTTATGATGTTGAAATAAAACAAAATGGGATTTGTTATTTTCAGATATAGAAAGGTTTTCATTTTCGTGATTTATTTGTTTTCCAGTTACAACGGGAGTATCTGGTGGTGGCCGGAAACCGCGAGTGGATGCACCGCCATGGTCTGGTGTTGCAGCCACACATGGAGCAGGCTCTGGTTAAAGAAGAAAATCTCGGACGGACAGCAGTGTTGTGTGCAATCGATGGTAAATATGTACATTTTTTTTGTTTTAAGATGTGTATGATAAATAGCAACAAATTTCTGAATTATTTTGAATTTTTGATCACCTTTTGGAAACAAACCATTCTTTTGACATTATCCAGGGGTTTAAAAATTTCACAGGATTTCATAGCAAATAAAATATGTATTACGTATACATAAATAATCAAATCCTTTTTGCAAATATTTACCTTTTAAATTTATTTTCATAGTAGTTATTTAACTTACATATTTTTATTTTTTGTTATGTATATGTCTATACTTCCAATTTTTATTATACGTTGTATCCAGGCGCATGCAGTGCATACATTGAAGCATGACTTTAACACAGACACATATTTTGTAAAAAACATAAAAATAAGATATTTATGTGACAGAATATTAAAAATATGGATAATTTGATAATAATTGTGATAGGAATATTTTGAGATATATCTTTTATTTTGATTTTTTTCAGAATATATGCTTACCTAAATGTCATGCCGCAATGTTCTCACTGCACGCCTCTGGTTGTATCCTGATGAAGGGATCATTGGCCCCAAAACATGTCAATAATTCAATAAATAGTATTTTCTTTTCATTAATAGAATTTTATTTATTTTTGCCTCCATATTTTATGTTCTTGACTTCTTTTACTTTTCTGTCACTAAATAAGATATTGAAAAACCACTTTTCTATTTTAAATCACATACATATATAAATGATTTTATTTTCCAGGTAAAATTTGCTGTGCCATATCTGTAGCCGACAAGGTAAAACCAGAAGCGGCATTGTGTGTGTCAGCTCTGAAGAGGAGAGGTATGGCCGTTATCCTGTTGACTGGAGACAACAGGAATACCGCTGCGTCTATCGCTTCCCAGGTGATGAAATCTAAATGTTATTAGAAATTTAAATTAAATGATGAATAAAAAGTAAACCAAATGCAATCACTTCTGGAATATCTTTGTTTGATAAGGTAAAGAATGAAAGAATTAGGACAAAAAATCTTGCTCTTAATTTTTACTTAATTAGGAGCAAATGTCTTGCTCTTAATTTTTGCTTAATTGGGGGCGTATATCTTGCTCATAATTTTTGCTTAATTGGGAGCGTATATCTTGTTCCTAATTAACTGTTTGCACCTTAGTTGATAGGAAAAAGACTGGGTCATTGAGATGATCTTTTCATACGGAACATAAGAATGAGAAGTGGTTGGTGAGGAAAATATATATAGTATCAGCGAAATATGTGGTGTGACGCAATAAACCAAAGAAGATGGCTCTGTTAAAAATACAGTAAAACCTCAATATAACGGATTAATTGGGGGGACGGGGTGTCCGTTAAAGCCGAAAGTCCGTTATATAATAATAGGTTTAAAATAAATCAAAAAACTTATTTTTGAAAATATGTATGCACACTGTATTTAGATATAAATAAAAAATACAAAACACAAACAAAATTCTATTTAATTGTCTTCGGACATTCATCGTGAAGTGACGTTGCTGTTTGATATCGACGCGCTTGCTTTCGGTAATCCTGCTTTGTTTGCACTTTTGAAGTTTGCTGTTTTTTTCCATATTGTTCATATAAACGAGACGCAGACATTCCAGACTCCATCTTTTGTATAATTTCTAGTTTTTGATTGATCATTAGATTGATTCTTTTCTGTTTGTACATATTTAAAGGGTAGGGTTGCGAAAATTTTAATTAATTTTCTGGAGTACACTAAATGCATTCATTTCTAGTAAACAAGTCAAACTGCTGTTGAGTGTGCGTGAACAGGACATTTTTAATTTTTTTATATTTGACTGGATTTTTTGTCTGTTATATCCGAAGTCCGTTGAAAAGAGGTCCGTTATATCGAGGTTTTACTGTATTAACAACCGAAGAGCTTGCTTGAGTTTGAGCCATGAGTTCGCAGTCATTGAGTATGAGACAAATGAAACACTTGAAATTTTATAAAATAAATAATTTCTTTTCTCTAATCACTGTTCTGTAATTCTCTAAGTTCTCAATTGTCACCATTGAAAAACATTGACTTGTGTGGGACGCTTAATTAAGTTATCTAGAATATTCACCTGTCTCTTATTGCACTTGTTCGCTATCGAATGCCACATAGTAGCTCTCTTAATTTATTTCACTGGTTATACGATTATAATTTGCCCTAGTCGCTGCTTTCATTTTTATGGTCTTGCTTCGCTGTCAAAACTGTGTCTCGCAATGACATTGTCCTGTTTTATACATAGTTTTGCGAATTTAGTCGGCATTTACGGAAATTATTCTAAGCCCTTCTAGTCATTTCCAATTTGTTATAAACGTTCAGAGTGTTGGGAAGTCCTCGATTGCGTGCAATTCTTCCCGTTTATACTGTTTCATGACAATATGTGTGAAGGAAGGTAAGGCAAGAGTGATGTACCATGGCACAATAATGTAGCTTGATATATAGTAAGTGTTTTTTTTTTTCTTTTTTTAAATAGAGATGCGAACACGGAATACGTATCACATCAATATTCTTACTATTTTCAAACTAAGCTAAACGCTTGTGCTATGAAAATAGGACTAACTTTCTAGTCTGGAGTGAGGTTCGAACCCGCGACCTTTGGATCATGATGAAGGCGAGTGTCCTAACCACAAGACCAACAAGCTACTCTAAGTTAGGTAATTAGTTTCCTCCAAATCCATAGATTTATATCTTATACTATATTGCGTAGTATTAAACGATGTTACCAGTGTATTATTAGATAAACTACTGGATCAAAATGTTAATTTTGAATAATTTGTTATTTTTCAGGTGGGGATTGAGCAGGTGTATGCAGAGGTCTTGCCGTCCCACAAGGTGGCCAAAATACAAAAACTACAGGAGCTGGGCCAGAGGGTTGCCATGGTAAGATTATATTAATCAGTGATATCTAAGTTAAGCTAGGATGGATATACATAAATATATATTTTTCGGAAACCCAACTATATATATGTCTTAACTGAAGGCATACTGAAGGCAAGTATGTATTAAATTAATCAAATTAAACCTCCGTTTTGCTGTTTCAGATAGGTGATGGGGTGAATGACTCACCTGCGCTGGCTCAAGCTGACGTGGGCATAGCTATAGCGGCGGGTACGGACGTAGCCGTGGAGGCCGCAGACGTGGTCCTCATGAGGGTCAGTTCACATTTCCAATGTTTTGCAACACCGAGAATAAACTACACTAATGCCATTTAATATTACATATTGTCAGGCAAATCAACTTCTTCGTTATGCAATTTTGCAAGATTATTAAAAATTTAAGTGATTAGAATCCTGTTTCCTAATACATGTATGTTGTGTCATATTTTATTATCAAAGTAAATATAATTTACATACGTTACTTACATTTCTTGAATCTTAATTGCATCTGATTAGTTTATTTAACTATACTGCTACTAAGGTGGTAAATTTTGCGATAAAATTACAATTACTGTGGAATCCAGATTTTACTTATTATTTATGTTTTGATCGTTTCTCAGAATTTCCTAGAAATATATTGATTTGTGATAAAATGAGATTTTCGTATAAAGGGGTCAGACCGCCGCGAAATAAGGTGATTTTTTTGCAGAGGTGATTTATTATTTTTACTGGCATTAGGAAAAGTACATATTAAATTATTGGTTTACTGCAAAATTTTTGAAAAAATATATAATGGACGCATTATGCCTATTCCTATAGAACTCCTCCTCTGCGACTGACATGCATCATTTTCCCGATGTACATTTGGTCAAGACAGAAAAGAAAATCATGTACTTATTTAGAAATAAAATATGTACAATGTAGCATTCCGATTACATATTTAATCTGATAAACTTTTGTTAAAAACAATTGTTTTAAAAAAATTGAAATCTGAAATTTGGTGCTCATTATAAAGTTGTGATGATCAATAAGTACTGAGTGTGTGAAATTGTTATCTAGAGTGACCTGCTGGATGTGGTGGGTTGCATCGAGCTCTCCCGCAGTACAGTCCGTCGAGTGCGGCTCAATTTCCTGTTTGCTTCGGTGTACAATCTGCTCGGCATCCCCCTGGCTTCAGGAGCGCTGGCTTCGTACGGTTTCATTCTACAGGTTGGTTAACCATGTTTGACATACATCATTGATTGTGCTACACTGAATGGGGAAGATTAAATGGCACTACTTAAACATTCCTGTCTGATCAATGAGATCTCCATTTGATAATACCAATCTAGGAATTTTGTCTCCTCTGCCTAGAATGATCAATTACTAAATTGATATAACACCCAGTTAGCAAGGGTAAAATATAATCTTCATGACATAGGTTCAGTTTAAAAGCAAAATTTTATTAATGTTCTTTCGAATGTGTAATACAGTCGAACTCGGTTATAACGAGCTCGGATATAAGGAGATCCCGGCTATAATGAGAAAAACTGTGAAGTCTCGGCTATAAGGAGCGTGATTCCCGGATATACGGAGCAAATTTTAGAAACTCTACAGACATATTTGCTTGGGTTGTAGAAAAAAGACAAATACGTACTCGTAACAATGAACTTTTTCACTTTGCTTTTAACGCGGCTCACACTTAATTGTGGTTCATTTTATGATGTACACAAACTTGTGTCCGAAAATCCCATGTGCGCAGGCAAGCAATAGTTTACTGAAGGTCGAGAATACTGGTCATATATCTCCGATTATTGGGGGTTTCCAAAATGTTTATGGTGAAAGTTTATTTTATGCAGTTTACTGTATTAGCATTTAAAAGCCTAATTAGTTAAAAGCGAATTGTTCTATCCGAAACATGTTCACTAACACACGAAAGTATCTCTAGGTTCGCGAAAAAGTCAAAATTATCGGCGTCAAAAAATCTGTAAAATCATCTTCTACAGTTTCATCGCTCTGGAAAGATAAGGATTTTTATTTTGCTGCCTTTGAAAATAATATCACACAATCAAAAAAATTTGTGAAAAAAGTGAATCCCGGATATAAGGAGTCCCGGCTATAAGGAGCAAATTTAGTCGGTCCCGTCGTGTTCCTTATAACCAAGCTCGACTGTACTTCCTCATTGACCTTGGAACGCTACACTTGCGCTGTGATTGTATATCTCATATTACTGGTTAATTTATGACATAACTCTAGTGGTGGTATTTTAACCGGTGCCACACCAACTGTTATTTGAGATTTGTGTCTGTTTGTGTCAATGATTGATAACCAACTTTTCACAGTTTGTATCAGTTATCAATCATCGATACAATCACATATAAATCTCAAATAACTGTACCATGTGTTACCACCGGTTAAAATAACGGTTAGCCCACCACAATATAATTCTTCATTTTATTTTATATATATACATTATTTTTAATTTCTTAGCTATAAAATGGGTATTTTGTAATATGTTATTTTTCAATTGTCATAAAATGTTATTATATTGTATTAGGGCTATTTATCCCGGTTATTAATGACTGCTTGGTAATCTGTATGTTAAAAAAATAATATTATAAAATAAAATTTATATATCAACATTATAACTGTTATATTGTTACTGTTTTTTGGGTGATGACAATAAATAAATACCTAACTTGGGTAGGAATCGAAAACCAATCAAGAAGTCTACAGTCTGTAGAGTTTGGTCTATGGAATATGGTCCATAGATTTATTTCAGTTGAATACAGTAGAATCTCGTTATAACGAACCCCGTTATACTGAAAAATGTCATATATCGAAAAAAAATTCAAAATTAATCTCCCACAATAAATTTTTCATACAAAAATGTATTTATATAGCGAAATTTTGTTAATATGTATAACAAAATAATTTTAGTTCCGTAGAAAGACACATCCATACATTCACTTAAATATATAACAAATTTTTTTGTCAAGATGAAAATATTGTTGTTTTACGGCGGACCCTGGACCGTCCGTCTTAAAATGTGAAATCTCGGGCACAGCTCCTACAATTTTTGTATTTTTGTTTTTTTTTAATACTGTAAAATTTATCTTTGGGATTTTAATGGGCCCCCATAAAGCATTTTGCCATAATCCCTGTGAACTCTAGTTGGGACAGTAGTTTTATTGCCCATTGTCAAAAAAGGTTAGAATGAGGCACATGTGTAGGTATTGTCTTCTAGAATCACATAAAAATATTACGTCAAATTTTTCATACAGATTGTACTTAAATCGAAATATCCCAATATCTATAACGAAAAAAAGTTTGTTCAAACAAATTAATAATATTTCGCAGAATGTTTTTCCCGTAAATACGCGATGGAGAATAACCCCGCAAGCCGCCGCGTTGCAGGGCAAAAAGTCGCGCACATGTGTACGGCCGCTTGAACTGTGAACGCCTCTACGATCATTTATCACGCGCTGTATTATCAGAATTTTTCATTTTCACTATTACTATCAACTTTTATCATTTTTCATATTATACTTGAATATTTACATTGATTGCATTGTGTACGGCATTTTCGAAAGCCATAACTACCGGCGCAGCGCGGCGTTCACGGCATTTTCTGTCACCAAAATTATCATCCGAGATTCTTATTTTGAGTCAAATAACTGAGTTAATTAAATACAAAACTATACAAGGGAAAATAAATGATATAATTTTAAGAGATCGATGTTTTACTGTACGCGTTTTACGGCATACGTACCTATGTAATTTATGTGATTATTAATTTTAGAAAAAAGTGTCAGATTCCTCAAGAACATTAGTTTTAAATACTCGTAACTTTGTTTGCTGAATGTCTTATTACATAGCATCCATATAAACCGACAATGGGGACTTATTCAAAAACATTTGCGATCTCTTTTAAGGCCGCAGTACTTTTTTTGCTATGGCGCACAATATACATATTAGGAAAAAAATTTTGTTATATGTGGGAATTCTTTATAACGAAATTATATTTTTCGGTCCCTTGAATTTCGCAATAACGAGGTTTTACTGTATATGACAATATTTGACATTTAAAAATGTTAATGGAAGTGATACAATGATTTTGTGGTTTGCAGCCATGGATGGCTTCAGCTGCTATGGCCATGAGTTCAGTATCGGTGGTTGGATCTAGTCTACTATTGAAATTGTAAGTTTTCTTTTCTTTTGGATTTATCATACCTGTTTTTTTAACCAATGAATCTGGCTGTTTTCACCCAGCTATTGAGATTTTTTATGATAGATATACATACGTAACTTATTGAAATGTTGTGGGCTCAATACTATAATTAGGTAAGTCGAATTTTGGCAGTTTTGAGATATTTACACCAAAAAAATCTTCAAATAGTAAGCTATTTCATGCTAATACTAGATAATTTATACATGCTATTATGAGCAACCTACTAATCATTTAAAAAATAGACAATAAAAGTGAATGAAGATTAAATACTATGACTAAATATCTGGTAAGTGGTACGCAGCTAAATTGAAAAATCTGGCTGACTCCAATTTTTTCAAAAGCAAGTATTCCCAGAATAGTTAAGTGCCCTGATTTAAAAAATGCGGTCAAATTGATTTAAAAAAATTATTACTTTTAAAGTTGTCAATTGTCATCTCCTTTTGTCCATAAAATGGCTGTACATGGCGCTAAATACCTGTTGCGGAATAGAACTGATCGGTCTCATAACAAATAGTAAACTAGGGCCCCTCCAGCCCCCTCCCCCTTGTGGGAGAAATTAATTTTTTAAATAAGCTCCAAAAATATTTTCTCCTCACTCTGTTGCAGACTAATGATTTTAAAAACATTTTGTTATTTCAGATTCAAAAAGCCCACATCAGAAGAGCTGGAGGCTGAGGGACCTATCCAGCTAGACTCGGTAACTGTACAGAGTGTGCCCGATGTCAGCACCGCTAACTCCGGAGCACTATCCAGGTGAGCCTTTCAATAATACATTGTTTTATTGTCTATCTTTGTTCTCAAGTAATCTTCATATTTCATCTGTTATTTATTTCAAAATTATTCATATTACTATAGACGTATACTATAACTTGGCGTGCGAGGGAGGGCGTCGCTGTCGCGTAACAGAAGTTGTCAGGGTGTAAATTTATTACACAATACATAATGTACGGAATGTCCGGTGACCGGTGTCGTATTAAATACAGAAATTTGGTCGGGCAGCACTAAAGAAACCATGCAGTAATGGCGGCTGTTCTATCTGTCAAACTGTTAGACGGTAATATCGGTCCATTATTCGCTTTTTCAGCTTCGCAAAACTTTAATACTTCATTGGCAATTGTTCTTGCACCATCCCGGACCGTTTAGGATGTTTTGGACATAATAATTCAATGTATATTGGTAATCAAGATGACACAGCTCGCGCTCAAAGACGAGAATGAACTGAATGACAGGGCGAGGGGTTACCGCCGGGTGCAGGCGGGGCGGGTTTTAGTTCAAAATTCGCCGCACGCCAAGTTATGTTGGGCAAGCAATATCATATAATACACATATAACTGACATACGTATAAGAATATGATAATTAATTTTATTAATATTTATAAGTTCACTTCAAGATTAATTATTATTACACAAGCATTAGTGACATTTTCTTTTATATACATTGATGTGTACTTGTTAAAATAAGGGCAGACTTCCAGTCTCGAGTACTTCTTGACATGTAACTCAATTGTTTGTAATTTAGTTATAGAACATGTGAATTTGATAAGATTATATATATGATTATTAAGATAAAATAACCACACCAGAAAAATCTTTAAATTAACCTTAAGATCTTACTTATACATAACACCTTATAATTTAATACCTACCTTACATTAATTCCGCTGCCTCATTGGTGAACATCTGGCCTGGGATGTCACGGAATTGGATGGACTGGTTGAAGCTCGTGGTGACTTCTCAGCTGCTCTTCGTTCACCAGTAATGAGCTTCTGTTGATGTCCTGCTGCTCTCGTAGTGGGCTTATGCTTGCCGTTAAGGCAATCAGTTCCAGCTCAATATATGTGTTTCCGAAATCCGCTCTTCAGTTCTGATTTGTGATTCACATCCAACAGTTCAGTTCTGAGTTTCGAACCTCATCTTCGGTTCGATCTCTTGCAGTTATACGAGCGCAGATTAATACCTGTTTCGCCCACAACTGACTTCTTTATTGACTGTCAAAACCTGCCCGATAGTTATTAGAACTTTTCCAATATTGACGAATCCAATATGTGTTCGATACTGACTAAAACATTATTGTGTAACTGTTTTTGACAACTGTTTGATAGGGGCATCTAGATTTTTAAACGGAATAGTGGGTATGTTCCATTCTCTCCTCATGTCCTCCATTACATTCCGAACCCAGGAATGGCAACCTGTGGTAGGCAGGGTTCTCAAAAACTCAATCTCTTCTTCTTCTTGCCATTTATTGAAATCTCCACTCTGTATTTTTCAACACTTCATAAGGATCTTCTTGATTATTGGGACCCATTTTCTTGCTTTTTTAAGGCGGGATAGCCGATTCTCAAACACATGTATCTGTCAAATTACATCGATAGATCATGTGCTTTCAAGCCGTGCGCGACATGTCATCTGAGCGCAAATCGAATAAAAATCGTTACATATTTATGGTACATACGTTGCTAAAACAGTAAGGTTTTAATAGAAAGAGATGGTCATATATTCTTCGCTTTCGTCCGCGTCAGGCATCCCCGCAGAAGCACCTCACGTATCAAAATATTTACATATATAACTTTAGACAAATGATCTTATATTATTTGAGTCGACTTATTATTTTCCGTAAATAATTTAAGAATCATAGTAATAATTCTGAACTCCTTTTTAAATCAATGCATATCGTAATATGACAATAACAAAACAATTACCTAGCCCCACGAACGTACTGCGTATATCAAAATGTATTATTTTATCTATCGACAAATTCCCGTATTTTATTTACGTCCAATTATTACTTACTGTATAGAATTTAAAAAACATATTAATAATTCTGAAATACTTTTCAAATCATAATGAATATCGTTAATATTAAACAAGAAATAAATACACGGTAGATGTGAACGCGCAGGCGCACGGCGCGTACAGTATGTATCTTGATACCTCAAATGATCTGGAACAATTGTTGAAATTAGGATAATACCGAAACTGACATGTGACGCATGTTTAAAGTGTAAAAAGGATGAAACCGTTCGAAAATCCATAATAACCTTAATATATGGGAGATATCAATTGCTTTTGAGCGTATTATATAATAATAATTCATATAAATGTCAAATTTGGCGTAAAAGGTAAAAGTACGATGAATAGTGAAACAAATGACGAGGAATATTCGGCTACATAAACACGACTGACCTCTGCCGTGGCCAGAGGCATCTAACACGCGTTCTGACATTGATGATGTTGTTTTTCATACTTTAGAATTTTTATTTTAAAATAATAATTAACGTGTTTTTTATAAAAAATTTAGCTTTTTAATAGTGAATAAAGACTCAAAGTGCGAATATAGATAAAATTTATAGTTTAAAATTATCTTTTTATATGAATAAACAACATTTGAAAATGACCAAAATTCGTAAATATTTAAGCATGTTTGAAAAATGATATCTTTTTTAATATTGAATATTTCTTAATTTCCTACGTACGGATTCTAGATAATTAAGTAAACTTTATACTTATAAAAAAACATATTATGCTTACATAGAAATTTTAAACGAACCACTCTACGCCCGGGAACATTAAAAAGGTTTTTTTGCCGCGGCCTGTGGATTAATGCCAATATTTTTCTTAATTATTGTAAATAATGTTTAATTTATTACTTTTATATAAGAATAAAGGTTCTATCTAAGTTATCGCCCTAAAAAAATTGCAATCTATCATATACATTCTGATATAAATGAATAATAAAAACCCACATTTTCGTAAAAACCGCCGAAATATGCATTTGCAGTGAATGTATCGCCTTAAGAGCTATAGTTCCGGCAGATGGGGCGATAAATCACAGTTGTCGGATATTATATGAGGGGTATTATATAGTGTGTACTGCACTATGCATGGTTTACAAAGAAAAAATCTGTCCTCTGAATAGTTTTTGCCAGTTTTGTTGGTCGACAATACTACACAAACATTGTAATAGTTCATATGTTTTTTTAGATACATTAAAGGAATTGTTATGCCTATCAATGCATACATGAATGGTTTGTTAAGACCTTTAAACACTGTATCTACAATCTGTACAAAAATCATGTTTTATATTGGGTATTAAAATAACACAACTTGTGAATCACTTAAAGTTTGTTTACGCTTAAAGCTCTCTGATTGAGTGAATTCATTATTTAAAACCTTTCGAACTAAAATGTCGACATTGATGGCATTACAATGTTATACAATAACTGTCAAGATACCGAAATAGATCAATTTTTGAAAGTTGTATATTTGTTCCGAATTGAAACCTTCCATATATTTGAAGGGACTATGCTAGAGACTTGTATCCTCATGATTTTTTCATAAAACTCATAAAAAAAAAGATTTCACAACTGGTAAGAGGTATCATTATCAGGTGTGGACATACTTACAATGGAATGTGAATATTGCATTATGTAGAGTGATCACTTAAGCCAGCTCATGCAGGCTGTAAACTCTGGGCCATCGTATAAAAGAATAATAAATTTTGAATGGCTATTTAATCTTTGCCTATTTAATCCTATTACTTAATTTCTGTCAGCTTTTTTCTGAATTGATACATGGTTTTATTTGTTGTCTCTTTTGATATTGTAGATAATAATATATGGAGCTAAGTAGATTTGATGTCGTTGTGCAAAAGTTGTTTTATGTTATATTTTAAATGTGGCCCTCGCAACCACTGGCTCTCACACTGAGGATTCCGGGTTCGATTCCCGGTGAGGTCACAATAAAGCCTTATCGTTTACTCAAGTTTGGGGTTTTTTGTGATCTAACGACTTCAGTAATTGGGCCTCTTGGTCTGTTGAAGAGTTTAAAAAAAAGAAAAAAAAATGTGAGTCTTTTATAATTTCAAATTTCTTCCCTTTCTAGATTCTTTGGCCGGACAAAGAGCACGAAAACCAGACTGCTGCAAGACGAAGATGAACCCATGACAGTCATGTTCACAAAAAAACAGGGAAGCATCAACGCTTAGTGTAGTGTATGTACAATAATATGTTTCGAAAAATATATCTCTAGTGTTTGACATATTTTGGTCAGCCCGAGAGAAATTGTGTAAATAAAAGCTATTTTGAGGAAGGTATAGTAAATTTCTATTGGAAGTTGACCAATTAGTACAAAAATATATATTTTTGTGAAAAGAATGTGAATTCTTCTATTCCAGACCATCTAAACATCCTCGCTTGTCTGTTGTAAGGGAATTTACAAGGGAAAGGGCAGAGAAAATGTTTCGTGTGAGTTTGAAAATTAGTCTGCAGAGAAATAAGACCCAGGTTCTAAGACAGATGATAGAACCAATGTTTTTTTTTTGAGGTAACATAAATTAATTACCCGTATTCTTACTATTTGTACACCCTTTTAGCTTTTTTAATATTGAATATATTCTGTTTTATGACCCAAGTGACGTATTTATGGTTTTTAATTTTTTTAACAATGTGTATTCCTATTTCTTTATTTTCCTAATGTTATTTACAAACATTCCTTGTTAGTGACCGCATTTCCAAAGCATTTCACAGATGTAAAAACTGGAGAAGCTTAAATATTTTGACATATTATAATTTGACGTGTCGTACAAGTTAACATTTTTAAATAACCCTTTCCATGTACTTAATACAGTTGATTATTTAAAAAATGTTTATCTACTAAATAATGTAGTATTATATCAATATTCAGTATGAATTGTTTCAATTTTGTTAAAAAAATTACCTTCAATAACTATCTTCTATATTTTAATTAATATACATATATTGTAATTTATAGGATATCTCGTAGGTAGTAGCAAAAACGAATAATTAAAGATGGCAGATGAGTATCTTTGTTTTAAGCGTTATCTCGATAAATGCTAGATGGATTTCTTTGTTTTTTGATCTTGTTTGAACGGTTACGTTACGTCAATTAAATAGTTCAAAAGTTATCTTGTGAAATCTACAATCCTTATAAAGTTACAGTAACTTGTATTGAATATTAAAAATTCATTCGCTTTAAAACAAGTCAAATAGAATGATTAAAACATTGCAAAAATTAAAATTTTATTTGCCTTGTTTTAGTAAAATTGTAGACATTTAACCCAATGTGTAAAGAATATTATCTATTCAAAATTGAATGAAGAAGACTCCCACAATGTTTTTGCTACTAGCTATGAGACAACCTATATATAATGATCATTTTACATTTGAATTGGAAATTCTATGTAAAACCTTGTTTCTTTAATGGAGTTGCAATTCACCAGTTTATATCATTGTTTACATCTTAGTCGACCCTTTGTTGAAGTTTAATTTTTATTATCTTCACTACTGTTTTCACATGTATGAATCAAGTACACAACATATTGTTTTGGAAGTAGCGAATTGAGACAGAGCCTATTGATATTAATATATTCTGAGGTGTTTACAGCTGTTCAGAATCTTCTGTGTATAGTTAGTTTCCTGGGCTATTTTGCTGTGTGCATCCAACCAAACATCGGCCAGAGAGGTCGAATATACATGGCAGGAAAGAGTCCAGAAAATTTTACAAATAACTTATTGATTTATTTGATATGTTAAGTGAAATCTTCTAACATCAAGTAATTGATTGTGAAGACAAGATAAAAATGTTAGCATTCTTGTATTGTTTATAATTTTGATACAGATTTGAAACAAGTTGTTTTATTAAGATTATTTTTCAAAAAATGCAATCTAGTACTATTTTCCAGTCCATATTAAATAACATAATAAAAATTGTTACACTACTATAAAAATTTGACATGTGATAAAATTATGTTATTCTTCTAGCAACATATCGTCATGGCAGGGGCATGCAGTGAACATTGCAGCATGACATTTATGTAACCATACATTTTGAAAAAAAAATAAACAAAACGTGTATCTCGTAATATTCCTATCACAATTATTATATAGTATGTATTCATATTTTAATATATAATAATATTCTGTCAGGCAAATATGTCATTTCTATTTTTTTCCAACATACATATTTGTAAGAAATTTAAGAAAAAATTACACACTATGTTTTAAACCACTTAATTGCTATACATTTGTCAACTAGTTTCGGTTGGACTCAACCTTCTTCAGGACAATTACAATATAGACTGAAATCAGTCTATATTGTAATTGTCCTGAAGAAGGTTGAGTCCAACCGAAACTAGTTGACAAATGTATAGCAATTAAGTGGTTTAAAACATAGTGTGTAATTTTTTCTTAAATTTCTTATAATGTCAAGCCACAAAGTGTTTTCTTGCTTTGAAAAGTATACATATTTGTTTATGAAAAAGTCATGCTTCAATGTTCTCGCTGCACGCGCCTGTGTCATGGTACATATAAATATTATATATTTCTTTTCATCATTAGCAAAATCATTTATTTTATCAAGTGATACAAATTCAATCTTAGAAATGGTTGTTTTATAACTTTAAATTCATCCACCTGTTTGAATTATTTTCCTAATGTACTGTTGAAAACTTTGGTGAACACTTTTACGGTACTAAATTAAATAAAAATACCCAGTATTTAATAAGAAAAAAAATGATTCATCACAATAAAAACACAATTCATCACAATGAGTAGCTGGATTCAGGAACTGAGGCAGGCCAATGGTAGGCCAAATTGATACTAAAAATTTCAAACTAAACAAAAGTTTTCCTACTTCTTTCCTGATTTTTCAATAATTTATTTTGAACGTGAGGACTTTATTGTCATTTTAAGGGAACATGAAAATGAAATATTTTTTGGTAAATATATTTAAAAAAAGTGTTTTGCTTGGATTGGTTTTGGCATGTCTTGCCTACATGATATTAAAATATGATTTAAAAAACATACATATTTTCTTTGTTAATTTTTTACTTTATATGCTATAAGTAAATTGGAGCAAGAGAGGAGATTTGAGTGAATCATTTAACGGTTGTTTCGTGCTAATCTCTGAAAATGAAATACTTACTTTAAAATGAATATTCGGGAGATATCGTAATCTGTGTAATGGTACATGTACATGGATAACACTCATCTTCAAAGTCTGATAAAATACAGTATAGAGTTTAGCATGGAACAAGCTATTATTGATTTTCTTTTGTTTTTTGTATGAAGATAATGCAGTTGATGAAAACCAAACTTAACTAACAAATCTCTGAGATAATAGATCAAATTAACATTCGTATACACACACCAAAAAAGTGAGATAGAGTGGATGAATGGTGATTCGTATTTGCAGTTGGAAATTGCCATACTGTTTTCATTGAGAAATTCTTCTCAGAAACAGTATCTTCCTAACATAAAATGATGAATGCTTAGTTCTGTGATTAAACAATCTACTCTTATTTAATTGAAATTTCCTATCCTAATCCATGTATTGCCATTTTTTAAAACACATCCTTTGTGTAATATATAGTAATAATTGTTCCATATACATGTTTATGTCATTTATTAATTTGTATACCCGTTTGAAAATAGCATCACTCGAATTGTAAAACATGCATCTGAAACTAATGTATTATCTGCAAAGATATCGACTTAAAATTCTGTGAGTAAAGGAACAACCGAACAAGTCAATAAAATTCATTTTTGAGTTAAGTATGTAGAGTTGTTCTTTAAATACATATCTAGCAAGCAACATAACAATTAGATGAGTCAGAAAATAAAATAAAATGAAACTATTTTTTAATTTTCTGAAAAAGGACAAATGACATGATTAATTATATTCATATTTGAAAATTTGGCAAAGAGCGACATTAGTCAACTTGGTTCAACATTCTTGCGCAAAAAACCAAACTACTAGTTCAAAAATTAGATAAATATAACAAAGGCTTTTAAATATATTTCGCAAACAAATGAAATTCTCAAATTTTGTTTTGGCTCTCCTAAAACCTGCATTTATTGACTCATTTGGTTGTTCGTTTCGCCTACAGAACTAATAAATAGTTAAACATTTTCCGTTGGCTTTAAAATATTCATTAGCTGTAAATAAAATTCCACAGTTGTTATACATTTTATTTAAATAATATGCGTAAAAAAAGCCAAATAGGTATATATTTTCATATAAATTCTAACATAAAATTAATGTCATCACAGAGTTTTATACATACATTATTTATAATCTAGATCTAATATGTATATCTTAAATATGTGTACGTAACACATTTTCAAAAAGTTTGGCTACAAAAATAGCTAACATTTAGAATTTCGGTAAATATGATGGCTGTCTTTGATTTCATTATTCCGTTAAAAGAAATTAATTTGTTTTCAATTTGTAACAAGATAATAAATACAATATGTGTATCAAATAACTGTTATTACATATTATATTGATTGAACAAAATATAATTTTTTTATATATGTATTAATATAAAAACCATCACACACTGAACTGATTACTTTTGATGGAGAGTTCATATTGAAGTGAGTACGTATTGACCAGTTTGTTCACAAATTTTCTCTAACATCTTCATTTTTTCTCCCGTTCACCTCATTCAGTGATTCTGCGACGTCTATGTATTGTATGCAATTCTCAATTAAAGTTTTTAAAAACAGGTTGTTTTTCGTCAGGCCAAGATTTATTATGTACAGTGAATAATTTTATTATATTGTATTATATTTGTATATTTTGATAATTAAAATGAATATAAATAAAGTTAACATATTTATTACCTAAATAAAGCTACCATATTTATCCCATATTTTTCTGGTTTAGAACTTGCAGTAGTACTTATTAAGCCACAGTTAGTTACAGCCACCTGTTAACAACTTGACATAATTATTTTTTTAAATTAATTCTTTAATTAAAACATGTGAATATTCTCTGAAATATTCTCTCAGTACATAATTGGTGAAATGATAATAAAAATATTGAGAAAGAAAAATCACAGGCGTCCATTAGTTAGTTAAATGAGTCATTAACATCAGTAAGCGCTTGTTCAGACACAGCGGGAACCGTTCAGTTTCAGAATCGCGTTTCAAAACACGCGATTTGTGTCATCTGTTCACACAGCCGCGGTTAATAAGCGATTTGTGCGCGCGAAAATAAACGTCAGTTTGACAGTTCTGGTGCCGTTCTCCATCTTTGAATATCAGAGATATATTCGCTCATTACTTTGTTAACGACGGCCGTGTTCCATGGCAAGACACATAAATATCATTCTGTCAGTTCATTTCTGGTGAATAAATACCTACTTCTCTAAAATACTCTTTTTTTCCACCATTTCCAAATATCTCCACCAACTCCTGCCAAGCTTGGTTCTTGGCATATTTGAGTAATCCTCACACTATTACAGGTCTTTTCTCCCATATTACAGGTCTTTTCTCCACTTTTTCTCCATCAATAAAAAATTCAGTGTCAAAGCGATCCATAACCATAGAAAAGAGAATATAATCCACGCGTGCTCCTATTGTGACATGGAACCGTGCGGTGCCCGCAACGCGACTGAACGCTCTCGTAAGGCCCCATAGTAATAGGATTGTGCGGGCGCCGTGCGGGTCTATTTTCTAGCGGTTGGGTTGCGGGCACCGCAGCGGTTGGCTAACCGCACGGTTGTGTGTGAACGATCACATACAAACCTAGGTAAATGAGACCCGCACGGATCTCATGCGATTCTGAAACGGCACGGTTCCCGCTGTGTCTGAACAAGCGCTAAGAGCCCTGGCCAGACACCACTCCGACCAATCATTCTTCACTTCTAGATGCTGATTGTGTGTACCATAAGTAGATAAATCTATGCGTTGAACATATCAAGTTCATATCAGAAGTGGTATCTTAAAAATTGAACAGTGACATTGTCACCGAATTTTGCCTCAAAAATTTTAACAAAAATGTAAACATAGTTTTTCATTCATTTTGTACATAATAACAGAAAATAAAACTAGCAAAATTGTTGACACATTGTTTAACAGAAATTGTGCCATATTGTAGTTCGGGGGTGATTTTACTTAGTATGTGTGAAGCCGACACCTGGAGCCATCTAGTGGCGAAACACATTGACACACCTACACAGAGACTTTGCATGGCCACTAGGAAACTAGAGACGAGACTGGCAGAGAAACTTTTCTACTACTATTCTGCTGGCTCTACAACTGACCGGTCGGTAGTGCGACTCTTGGGATTTCAATTATCTGTGTTCATCTGTCA
Source organism: Agrypnia vestita (assembly GCA_016648135.1). Lineage (NCBI taxonomy): Eukaryota > Metazoa > Arthropoda > Insecta > Trichoptera > Phryganeidae > Agrypnia > Agrypnia vestita. The sequence continues at coordinate 143,877 of JADDOH010000475.1, forward strand.
TGTAAAATATGTTAATCTTTTTTTACCTTGTTTTTTTCTTACTAAGTATCTATGTAATCATAATTTGTGGACAAAAGATACATCAGTATTGTACAAGTAAGTGTATTTCTTTCTTGCAAAAATCCATCCTCTGCACAGGAGGGTGCAAGCCTGAAATAATCACGAATCTCTCAGTATAAATTAATAGTGTGTGGGCAGTTACTTGGTAGTATTGCCTGCCCAACATAACTTGGCGTGCGGCAGGATTGGAACTAAACCCCTCGCCCTGTAATTCAGTACAATTTTGTATTTGCCGGGAGCTGTGACATCTTGGTTACCAATATACACTGAATTATTATGTCCAAAACAACCAAAACAGTCCGGGGTGGTGCAAGAACAATTGCCAATGAAGTATTAAAGTTTTGTGAAGCTGAAAAAGCAAGTAATGGACCGATATTACCGTCTGACAGTTTGACATATAGAGCGGCCGCCGCGGAGCGCGCTGTTATCCGACCAAATTTATATTGAAGGCTCTGACACTGGTCACCGGACATTCAGTATATTATGTATTGTGTAATAAATTGACAACCTGGCAACTTCTGTTTCGCGACAGGGGCGCCCTCCCTCGCACGCCAAGTTATCGTGGTGGCACTCTAGTAGTCATCCACATCACTAGTGTTAAATTTTCATAAATTCAATAGCACAATTTTCCGAGAACTGAACAATGTTATGCATGTTACTAGAGCATGCCGAAGACACTTGTAATTGGGATAATGGGCATAGTCTTCACTACAATGTTTATTATCTAAGTGTCATGTACCCATTATCCTGTTAGTGTCTCTGTTACAGTGAATCTGATTTTCTAGTGAGTCCATCATTCACTGGCATTTTAGAGAAAGTATATTCAAGGTCATTGTTATCATATTCAAAGAGTTTTTCACCAATAGAAATGAATACAATATTTTAACTTGCACTTACTAGTGAATTTATTGGTTTCCGAACGGTCAAAAATTAAATTTGACAAGTCTGAAATCCGTTTCCGTAAAAATCTATGCTTTTAAACGAACTTTTATTTATCCAAATTGAAACAACCGGGCCTTGAATAACAATTTAATAAGTCATTGCGTGAACAAGGTTCTTACTGCATTATTAATTTCTTCTGTGCAAATCAACATTATGTAGGTAACGGATATTATTAAAATAGTCATTTTGAAGTGTTGAAAGTTTCGTCTGCACCAATTCTTCATTATATGATTTTATAACAAGATTCTAATGGCACATGGACCTTGTTTTTCAAAATTTATTTTGCGTTTTGTGTCTCATTCTACACTAGTCTAGTCCAAAGTCATCACAAAGCGACAGTATTTCTAATTTTTATCCTTTGAGCGATAGCATATTCTCTATTCTGTGGCGATAGTTCTGTTTCTCGAACTGTCACACTTCTGGACTGGTCTTTGATATTCAATGATTAGTTTAGGTAGGTAACTAAAACGTAATATATTTTTAAAATTTTAATCGCGAACACTTACGAAATTCTGATCATCTTATAATTCAAAAGACAGTCGATTAAACTCATAAAAATGATACGGTGCGAGCAAGCTTCACGTCTGTCACCGACGTCGAGCCGAGTAAGTTTGCGAACTTAAAAACCGCGCACTTTATGTTGTACGTCTACCACCCGTGCTTTACACGTGCGCAAACAAGAAACGCAAACGACATTAGACACATTTTTGATAAAAAGATAGAAAATTGGAAATGCGGAAGAATCTGAATGAATTCAAACGTAAATGATGACTTAGAATCTCTTTGATTTTTGTATTTTTCGCATCGAGTGTTTGTTACTTGACGCACTTTTAAAGGTTCATTTAAAATTAATAATACCGGGTGTATGTTTATTTATGTTTCTATATTTGTAAGAAATAAACTTTTGTTGTATTGTTATAAAAAAAACATATTTAATAAACTTAATTGACAAAATACATATTCATTAATAAAATTTTTCCCTTAACCCCCAATATTTACATGGTGACATAACCTCGTTTTGTTCCGGCAGTCGTCAGATATCATAAAAAACCCGAGTGCGCGATCTTTCAGCCGACACCTTACTTCGCGATTCGTATTCGTTTTGCGGTGCCGCTGTCCTATTTTAATTTAGGAGTTAAAATAGGACCGCAAAATGAATAAAAATCGCCTTTATACTTTCTACGCTTTAAGAATTACGTGTACAAATTGATGGTTTCACCGATATATTGTCTATGCTTTGAGCAATGTATTTTCACGGATTATGTGTAGTGAATCTGAGAATTCGTTGATTTAGATGTTTTCACTGCCCCCACTCTGCCCGACCGGGAAAAGTACATTTTTACTAGTGAAAGTATAGTCTCACTAAAAATGCAAATTCGCTGTAACATCTCTAATAAATAAAATAAAAAAATAAAAAAAAATGGGAAAAAATAATTGCTCTCGTTGTTTTAAAATAAAAGGGTGTCCATTAATTTTTTTGTTTTATATTTTTAATTTTTTGGGGTAGATTATCCAGGATATAATTTTTTGGTTTTCTGATTATCCTGGATAACAAGCGGCTTCTAGAAATTATTTGTAGTGTGCAATCTCTAAGTGGGGATCAGTTTATTTGACCTTTTGAGTTTATGATTGAATAATATCTCTTTATACAACCGCATATCCAACTAAAAAAACTGGTAATGAAAAAATATTATATTTATAATTTTCTTTATTTCTATAATTTTAAAATACGATTTTAGATAGAATAATAAGTCATACACATAGCTAACAGTTACAACATTCGTAATCTTAAACACAATATTCCAGACAGCAATATTAAATATTTACCCAACATTGATTTCTTACATTTAGAAGCACTTTTTTTATTTAAAAATACAAATTTTTGTGTAAATAACTTTTATTTGTGCTAAAAAATATGAAATACGTCTTATCCAAGTTCATATATTACGTAATAATCATTAATTAATTACTTTAAAATTAAATCATTATTATTTTTTAATGTTTTTATAAAAAATAGAAAATATATTAAAACTTAAGGATTGATATTTATGTGCCCTAGGTAAAGTACTCTATTTGCAAATCTGTTTACAGGAGAGAGCTTAGAATATTTTTTTATCGTATTTCTTTTATTATTTACTTTTATCTGAAATTCTATACTGGTGTTGCATATTGCAACATGATAAAATAATGTGTAAAACGCGGTAAAACTTTATAATTTAACGTTAACATAACGTAAACATTGAAATTAGGTAGTTAGGTTAGGTTAGGTTTACATCATTACTTTGTCGACAGATACGTCTGTAAATTATACGTAAAACTTTTTTTTTGTGTGTTATTTGTAGATTAAGATCATTTGATAACATACACCAAATATCTCAAAATTTTCAAAAATGTAGTTAGAGCACTTTACATAGGGCACGTCGATATATTTCATTTTAATAAACAATATTGTTCAGCCCTATTTAAAAAAAAAAATCCATTATATGAAATTGGATAAGGTAAAAGAAGAAAGACAAACAATATGTTAGCCCTATGGATAAAGAGGAGTTAAAGTTATGGCACCAAAAAGATACAAGGTATAATAATTCAAAACTTTATTTTCATTTGCTAAATTTTCCTGGTGAATGTTTAGTATCAACTTGGCAGTCATAGAAGGCTGGGAACAGATAGCCATCCAAACATCTCTTTATCTACATTCACACGTCGTGTATGTATGTATCATCTATCATAAAAATTGGTCAACATCCACTTTTTGTGGGTTATTTAAAATAGAGTACATAGCAAGTTACCATAAAAGTTTTTGTATTGATTCATAATAATGGGATTTAGCTTTAGAATATGAAACAGTTAAATTTAATAAATTTTTTAGACATCAATGAATTTTTGTTGTTACGCCTATTACGCCAAGACACGATCATTCTGTCTTAGATGCAGTTGATGTAAGAGAGGAAATGAAAGAATCAAGGAATAAGTATCTTCCACATGGGACTACAACATACACACGCTACGATCCTGTCCAAGTACAACATGCTTATGCTTTGTACATAGTTTAAGAGTCACATAAATTACATGTTCAAATTCATTTCCGTTCATCTGTTTTAACTTACACTTATGTTAAATGTTATAAAACATTTTATTTCGTAAATAAATTAGTTCATAACACTCTTATTGTATCAAGGCACATTGGTATAAAATTTCAAAAAAAGCAGAAATCATTTCAACTCCTCTATCTGGTAAACATATTGTTACTCTTTCTTCCGAGTAATTTTAAAGATTGCGCCTTATTTTTAATTTATACAATGAACACGTTAAAAATAAAACAAGCGTCATAGTAACTAAGCAAATTACCTCAATAATATTGTACTTTTTAATATAAATGGTACACTTGTGAAATATTTTTGTGGGTGTATGTGTGATATTATAACAAATACATATCTTAGATTATTGCAGTAGTTGTATTTAAGTAAATGTGTCCCAAAAATTTTAACATTAAGGTATTTCATCACACTTCATTGTAAAATGCCCTCCACAATTAGATAATTAAAAAAATTACTAATGAATATTTGGGATTCAAAGAGCATTTTTAAATAATACATAGGAATTATTTTTATACATTTTCAAAGCTAATGTGTTGAGTGTGACTATCTGAAGCATATTCCTCTTGTTTCCTCCATATCCCAAAACAAATCATGCTTTATGTTTTACTTAACCATGTTTTTAAGGCATAGTGTTCTGAGACAATGAATATACATTTTTAAAAATTGTGTAAGTTTGAGTGAAAACAAATTAAAAACTGAAGATAGGAGGTTTTTGTGAAAATTGAATTTGCGTCTTACTAAAATAGTGCGGAGAAGATATTTTGAAACACCCATCTAAAACAATCTCACAATTTTAAAAAGTAAGCTTATTATAATACGCTTAAGTCTTTTTTCCATAAATTAAATGAATACAAAATTGATAACTTAATAATTAAAAAAAGGATATAGACTACTATTCTAGAATACAATTTTCCAAGGCTTCATATCGAGGCACATTAGTTTATCAGTGTTACAAGTTTTTAAAGACTTGTATCTCTAAACAAGATGTACACGCATAGTTTTTGAATAGTGGTGCAGCAATAATAGTATAAAGGATCGGCCATCTAGAAGGTTGAAAATACATGGCAGAATAACTAAAAACTTTAATATAGAAGTTTAAAAAAAAATAAAAAAATATTCCCAATTTCACATTTTGTTTGCATTATAGTTTTAATATAATAATGCAGACTGTAAAATGTTGAATTTTGCCATTGTATATCATTATTATCATTATGCATAATGTCATTTTTTCCCCCCACAAATTTTATTCTCTTTAAACAAAATAGTTATGGAATGTCTGAATAGGATAAAAATACTACACTGTTCGTAAGTTTAACTTATAATGAGGAAATTACGCCCACTCCAATACTATATTTAATGATTTCAGTTTAAATGAATTAAGATTATAAACAAAAGCAATTATGTGTAAACCTATCTTGTAAAAGTAGAAAAATAAGAAAACAACTCGATGCTTATATATAATTAACAACTAAAAAGAATTTATAAACATACTTTAAGAAAAGGTACACAGTATAAAATTACACAAGTGAAAAACCTACTCAACAATTAATATTAAATAACCATTAAAAATGTAATAATGTATTATTTGATTAAAGGGTAACCCTCAATACATTTGAAAATTAATGAGATAACTCGTAAAGTTTTAGACAACTTTTCCTAAACAAATTGTACATCGCCATGAATGTCTCGTCTAAAAAATTAAATTCTTTACAATAAATGTATAAACCAACAATATTCACTTTTTGAAAGACAATTTTGGGATAAACCATTATGTTATATTTTAGTTTCATGCAAGAACAAGAATAGATGAGATGAATAAAAAATAATGGTTCAAACCGATTATAAATTTCTATCTTCTCTCTTTTTCTTCGATTCATTTAATCTTCAGTTAATTGTAAATTGTCTATATGAAGGAGTTTAAAATGCATTTGTGCTTCAAATAAAATTAACAAATTGAAGGTTTGATTTGTAATACGAATAATACATTTTAGCAATATCATAACAATTTTTATTAACCTATTCATAAATCATAAACATAATATTTAATTCATTGTGTTAGAAAAAAGTTGAGACATCTGCTAATTAAACACAGTTTTTAAAAATAATAATCTATGGAATGTTTTGAAATTTCAAAAGATCTGATGAAATGTTTTATTATTGAAAATAAATATATTTAAGGTAATGGATACTTAACAGCGAATGCCTAATAAGAGTCACGCAGAACTATTAGTTTAATATAATTATGAAACACTTCAATCGAAATTGGCAAATTTTTATGTCAAAATTTCCTTCAGAAATGTTTCTGCAAGGGTCTGCATTTAGTAATGTTCAAATGTACAGGGAAATTGACGAGGAATTTATATTCATATTTCAAACATACAAATGAAAATATTCACAAACAAAATATTAATAAAGGATATGGAACGGATTGTATTTAATAAATTCTTATAATTTTACAAATGTTTTCCCTCAGAAGTGTTTACATCATCAAAAAGATTAATTTGATTGTAAACAAAATTCGTATTATGACTGTTTTGTTTAACAATAAATATTTTTACTAGAATATTTATTATATATTGTTTTTAGATAATGGTATTATATACGATGGATTACAAAATACACTAGCCAAATGTGTACACAGCAGTGGTCCTATTGTATCAAAAAATACTTGTAACCTATACAAAAGTAATGTTTTTTATTAATTCTTTTCCCTGTGCATTGGGCATGACTGTTTTGTTCAATTGAGTAACAAAAATTGCTGGAGAATTGTTGTTTTAATTAATTCTGTTTATTTTTCTTCCTTGTCTTCTAGTTTGTTCTCAATGGGTGGCTGATTGTAAACAATCTGCGCATACTCTGTCTTGTCAGTAGCCGTGGGTTTGGTATCTTGCTCCGCATTTGGCCGTAGAGCCAGTTCAGCATAGATCAATCCCTGTTCTTGTAGCTCAGTCTTGTCTTGGAGTGGCTGAAAAATATTTTTTATGGAAATTAAATTAAATTATAATAATAACCTTGCATAAAGTGATTTAAATTAAAGTTCATCAAAATAGTCTAGCTGATTTTTTCTATATAGTGAGTGTTAATTAAACCCTTTTTTTTACACAGTATTTTTACACAATTTTGAAATAACATGGTCTACACAAAAATAATTTTTTATACAAATTATTTGCTCTAGCACAATTCCCAAAATAAATTTAAAATTAAAAACAATAATAAATTTGAATATTAAAATATGTACTCTGTGCCATTCCAATTCCATTGAATTGTAAATAGATGTACATAAATTGATGCTGAAAATCGGTACGTAGAATTTTATGAGTTTAACAGGTTAGGATATCGAGTTGGTCGCCGAATTAGAGCCATACTCGCTTGAAATTTGTGGATAACGCCTTGTCAAGTCTTTAGGTCCCCGAACTTACTATGAGGAGGGGATGAAGATGTTGATAATTATGATGAACCTTTACATTCTTTTGTGCACAGTTTTCATTAGAACATTGTTAAAAAAGAGCTGTTTTTTTTCATGAATTTTCATTATGAAGAGTTACTCTACTCTGCCACCACTCTAGCTACACAGAGCTAGCATCACAAAAAGATGAAACATACATAAACCTCACATATAAAAATAAAAAGACACTGTTTTTTAGTTCTACATACTTATTTAATTTTTGTGAGATGCATTTCACCTTATTAGAGCACTCTCATAAGGCGAATTGCATCTTTAAAAAATTAAATAAGTATAACTGAAAAAATAAGCATATTTATTTTTATGTGTGATTATAGAGCCACACGTACATCTGAAACAATAAAATCAGTAACCTAGTGGAAATGAGGGATACGATTTGATCCTGATGCACTCAAAATGTTATTTAGAGATGGGAATAACAGTTGTGAAATTAAATGGAGGATAGAGGAAAAGGCTAAATTGGGTCGTGTTGTTGGGATAAAATTTGATTATAGCAATTGTATTACGGATAATCATATGACTATATTCTAAAGATGCGGTTCTGGTGATCTAAAAACAATGATTTGACTAACCTTGGCTTCCTCATCAGCCTTATTCTCTGGCACTTGCTCCTCTACTTGCGCCACCTTATCCTTGTTCTTCACTCCGCCGGGCAATAAGGCTTTGAAGTTAATAGACCTGGGCAGAGCTAGAGCTCGGGCTATGGGGCTGTCCTTAGCTTTTGGTCCCTCCTTGGTCCTGGGTGTGGCGGGGTCCATGGCCCTTAACTCCTCTTTGGCCCTACTGAGGTGGCCGGCATCGGCACTCTCTGTATCACTGCTGTGAAAATTGGTGGTCATTTTGTTTTTAAAAATGGTGGGAGAATATTGCTTTAAACTTCTAGCAGAATGCCAAAGATATGGAATAATTTTTTGCTAACCTTTTGATACGTGCATATTATAAAATTTAGGTAGGAATTAGGTAATTTTTTACAATGAGATAATAATTATTTTTTTATTGGCAGTTATTAAGATACATATTAAACTATTATTTTATCATAAAATTTATGAAAAAAAAAACAAAATGGCCGCATTGTCTATTCCCGTGGAGCTCCTCCTCCGTGACTGACATGCAACTTTCCTCAGTGCAAGTGTGTTCGAGACAGAAAAGAAGATTATGTACTTATTAAGAAAATAAATATCTACAATCTAGTATATCTGATTTGGAAAAAAACGTTTTTCGCAAAATTGGGAGCAATTTAAAGAAAAAATTTCTATAATCTTTTTTAAGCAAATGGTTTATCGGATTAAAAAATCCATATGCTTTACTGTAGATATTTCATTTCTAAATAAGTACATGATCTCCACGGAAATAGATATGACGTGGCCATTCATTTTTCAAAAGTAATAGTTTAATTAAGTGCCAATAAAAAAAATTCATCACTTCTTTGTAAAAAAATCACCCAATTTTTACCTAAATTTTATTCTCCCAGGGTAGTGGAATCCCTTAAAGCTCTCTTTGTATCTAGCTGACCTAACCTACCTTGGTTGTTCACATTTAAGAACTATCACATTTTACTAAGCAAAATGCCTCAGAAGCATTAGCCAAAATGATGGATTTTGGGAACTAATTTAAATTGGGCAGATACATGAGATATAATATTGGAAAATAATGCGCAGTAGAATCGGCAGATGAATATATATATACGGTGTCATAAATTTGTGGTGTACATTAATTTTTCCCATAACCCAGATCATGGTTATGATTGTTTCCAGCAGTTCTCACCCTCAATCATTATCCACACGATCATCATCCTTCACCAAGTATTCAATAATCCCAAAAAAAATTCCATCAATAGATCAACAAGTTGACGGTACATATGTTTATATTTTGGATAGACATATTTTAAATAGTTCATTCAGATTAAGCCACACGTAATATCAGACATATCTCTAGCAATCATCTTCAAATTCTGTCAGATTCTCCGAATCAGCGCATATAATATCACACGCATATACATATACATTGAAAAAGAGATTTCATAACTAAAATATTTTATTACTCAAATTATATAAAAAACAATTAAAATATTTTATTTCATTAGTATAATGCCAAAAAATAATCTCTAGAGGCAATTAAAAAATAAATGCATAATGAAATGTGTATAGGTTTTAAAATAAACTGAAAAACAACACTATTCTGGGCACACTAAGAAAGCCTCATAAAATTTTTATTACAAACAATTTCAAATGTCAATAAACAAGATTGTATGGACATTTCGCACCTTTAATCATAAAGTGAAATAACTCAAAATTTACTTCTGGCGGGTTTTTATCATGGCGGGGACTAACTACCCAAGGCCAATGTGTTCAGTTTAACAGCCCGTTCCAATGTTTAAAATGATGGAGATAGGAGACAATCTTTCTCTTTAATAGTAATGCGCGAGCACTAGTTGATACTCAGAAAGTGATCGAATTCAGTGTTATGCCGGCTTCGTTCATAGCAAGGTCTCTGACGAATATTAATAAAACGCAATAAGTCAAAGTATTTCAGTGTTATACTATCAGGTAAGTATTTTTTTTGTTTACTTATTTTTCAAAAAGTGCAATTATTCAGACTTAGTTCAGTTTATTAGAAAAAATTGAAGTATTTTTTCGATAAATTTGAGACTTGTTACAGTTTTCTATAAATTATATTATGGGATTTGGAGAACATTTCCAGTTGATGCACTTTTTTATTAAGATATTATATCACGAATGATTAAGAAGTATTATTTCAGTATTATAATCTTGATTCATAAGAAACGTAGTATGTTTTGGTTTTGTTTCTGTTTACTATTTATTTTTTAAAAACAAGGCAAGTGCCATCTAGAGTTATTTTCCGTTTTTAGTAAAAAAAAAATTATAAATTTTGTGTGATATTAATTAATAAAACGATAATTTAATTAAAAATTTTGTATAATATGTAAATTATATTTTAAGTATTCTTTGTCAGATTTTAGGATGGCTTCGAGGGCATGAAGATGGCTTTGAGGAAGGTAAATCCTTTTTTAAGTCTACGTTAGACATCTCTGATTGTATGATATTTACAATAAGGAAAAAACAGAACGAGAATAATTTTTCATTGTCTTTTGATTTTGATTTGAGAGGTCAACATCAGTCATAGAAAAATTAGTCCCGAATTAAGAACTGCCCTGAAAAAGCACATTCAATCTATCCCTACGATTGAATCTCAATACCTACGAGCTTCTACATCAAGAGAATATATTGATGGCAGCAAAACCATCAAAGACATGTATAATGATTTTAAAATAAAACAAGAATAGGAAAATAAAGACGCTAGTATACCATACCTAACATACTACAAAATATTTACAATGGAATTAAATCTCATTTTTCCAACCCAAAAAGGATCAATGTGATCTTTGCAACTAATACTGTAATTCTAATACTGATCAAAAGAAAGATCTTGAAGAAAAATATCAAACACATATAGAAGACAAAAACTATAGTATGATTGAAAAGCTCAATGATCGCAATAAGGTTAATAAAAATGTCAGAGTGGCTGTGTATGATTTAGAAGCTGTGCTGCAGTGCCCAAAAGGTGAATCTTCGTCCTTTTACCACAAGTCAAAATTGAATTGCTATAATCTCACTATTACCGAATTAACACCAAAATAATGTAATGTAGCCTACAAAATTTTCACTGCTCTTTTTGGTCAGAATGTGATGCAAAACGCGGTGCCATAGAGATAGGCTCATGTGTGTGGAAATATTTCAAAGGCTTGAGCGATGAAGATGACGAAGAAAAGGAAGTCATATTTTACTCCGACAATTGCTGCAGCCAAAACAAAAATAAATTTATAACATCTCTATACCTCCATGCTATACAAACATTAAACATTAAGAGCATCACACACGAATTTCTAATTAGGGGCCATACCTACGCAAAACGAAGCTGACAGCGTACACAGCCTCATTGAGAAGGAGATTAAGAAAAACCTAATATCTGGACCGATATATATACTACACCGGACCAATATATTTCTATGATTAAGAGTGCTAAAAAGTCCAAACCTCCGTTGATGGTTAAAGAACTAAATTTTGAATCATTTCTGGATTTGAAATTACTACAAGAGGAGTGGGAATATAATTACAAATACAAATACAGAAGGAGAGAGTATAAATTGGAATAATATAAAAGTATTAAGAGTAACCAAAGAAAATCCTACCCCTTTTTTTTAATAAAACATCATACAAGGATGAAAACTTTAAAGAAGTTAATGTGAGAAACAAAAGAAAGAAAATGAAACGAATATCAGAAATAACACTACAAGCAGCCTATTTTCAAAGACAAGAATTAAGTGAAAATAAGAAAAAAGACTTAAAAGAGCTTATCTCAAAGAGATTGATCCCTTCTTTTTATACAGGGTTTTATAATTCTATATTTTAAGTGTTTTTGTTAATTTGTTACCAATAATAATGAGATCTCATTCTCATAACTGATTTTTAAGACTGATTATGAAGATAAGTCTAACGTTCATATTTTTTCATAATAACTATAGTTAATTTTCATAATAATAAAATTAAAATTAACTATAGTTAATTTTAATTATTATAATACTTACTCAATTTAAATTTTTGAGAGATATAAGTTTTTGTTTTTTTTATTACGACTTCAAGTATAGTTTTTTTATATTATTATTAAATAATTAATGACAATTATTGTTTTTTAATTTAACCATTCAAATGTTTTTGATCAAGATTCTGCGTTCCAATATTTTAATTTCATAATAATTACTGATAAAATAAAGAACCATAACATCTTTTTAATATTAAGAAGTAACTTTTTTGTAAATTTAAATCTATTTATTAGAAATAATAACAAATATTTTTTCAATAGTTAAATTTAATTAGTTCAAAACTGCATCAAATCTAAATGTATCACGTACTTGTCAGGTGGATTTAATATAAAACTGCAACATTTGCTATTACTTCGACTGAGATAATATTTTGTGATTTAATTTTTTGTCATAAAGTGAAATAACTACGAACTTTTTTTTAAATGTTTATTTTAGCGCACTCCTTTTTACGAAATTGATAATTGTGTTCATAATTATATTAGTTCGATAATTGTACTAATTAACCCTACTTTTCGAATAGACCTAAAACCTATCTATTTTTTTTTATGACAGATTAAAGTTGTTTAAGCAAACACGTTAAACTTTGATTGCGTTTTCCCACAAAATAGAAATTTTGAGTTATTTCACTTTATGATTAAAGGTGCGATTTGTAAATTTTGAATGGAGAAATGATTGTTGAATAACATAAAATTCAATAAGACATAGAGAAACAAATTATTTTATAGCTGATTTACTTTTCTTGACTGAATTTCTGAGGTATATATACTACCATCACTGTAGCTTTAATTTTAATGATCCCATACTTTTGTCCTTTGTAATGGCACATGGACACAGATGAGACTTATCTTGAAGGCATAGGACATGTTGCTACATAAGTTTTGTATGAATGGTGCAACAGATACGTACCAATCTTTACTGATAAATCTCCAAGAAAAGAGATTAGTCTCATTCACTTATACATGCGCGTGTGTGCATAATTACCATGCAGATATTTCTTATGTTTTTTTCTCCATTATTTATTTTTTGTCTTATTATATTTTGTTTGATCTAACAACATTCAAACATGATGAAAAAATTAAGACTTTGATTTAAAATTACCAAAAAATAAAATACATTCAAATTAAAAAGGTTAATAACAAAAATTCATGCAATTAGTAAAATAAGCCTTAATGGTAGCTGTATATGTATAATTATATAAATTAAAATAAAAATGTTTTGAAAACCTTTAAAAAAATATTAGGAATGTATTTTAGTAACATGCTCAATAAAATGATTGGGATTTGTTAAAACAAAATTATATATACATATTTAGAATACACCTATGTCATAGTAAAATGATGTCATTTACAAATTTATATACTATTGTTTAATGTTAGGCTTTTTAATTTACGAAAAAAATGATAACTTCGGAATTTTCGAAAATCATTATCGACAAAAGACCTCATCATTATTCGCCCTTAAAATCATTTTAAATAAAAGATTCTTAAGTAATGTAAAAAATGACTTTAGATTTACAGATAAATATTTTAAAATGTATTCTTATTTTTCAACTGACCACTTGTGATGTGATATTTTATGATTATATACATATATGGCTATTTTTTGCATTGCTTTATCTTATCTCGGCACTATAATTTCAAGTATTTTTTTGTTAAGCTACAACAGGCCATGGAATTACTGTAATGAAACAATTTACAAAAAGGTCTTCAACTTCAGGTTTGAGTTAAGCATACAGACTTATTGTGCTCACTCAATGGGAATCGAAACCGGCATCCTCGGTATAGAAAGCCAGTGTCATGCCCACTGGACTACGAGGGCTGCCAAAAATTTGAGCAGATAGCAAGTTAATACCGGTAATATAATATTGAATAGGTAATTTGGTCTGCTTGTCACAAGGTTCTTGTCTTGGTGGTAGTTGAACCGCTGCATAATTAAATATTTGGCAATGATGCATGCAAAATGGGGCATTTCCTAGTACTACAAATAATACTGTAGTATAAAATTTTATATGTACATTTTTTCCATATTTATGACGAAACTGGCAAATAATTGACTATAAGAAAAATATATTTAAATATTGAAATATGGTGTTTATGATAATACAGGCATAATAAAAATATGTATAAAATTTTTAAACAGATACGTACACATGTATATGAGCTACGTTACTATTAACTCTTCGCATTATTATATATATCTACTAATATTTGTTATTAAAAAGAAACTGTAAATGTGATTTTTATAGAATTTGGTACTCAATAGTTTTTCTTGAAAACAATTTTCAGATATTATTCCATACTGATTTCCAAAAACATGGCTCCGTTAGATGCTCGCTAATTATAGTATTATATATTTGATAAATTCAACTATAGACCATGCTTTATATTTTAAATATGCGCTCGCGAGGTACATGTTTTGTATATACATGCACACTTATAAATTAACTATACATTTATTTGAATAACAAACTGGAATAAAAACTTTATTTTGGTTAATATTATAAAATCTGAAAACATCATTATTTTAGTCAGTCATGTGTTAGTTATTATATTATTTATATCCATATTCAACTTTTATGATACATTAAATTCTATTATCTATTTCAGATATTAAGGTCTAATTTGTTCTTGGTGTATCATTTGACATTTGAAATTAATAAAAACATCACTTTTTACATGCTTTTTTAGTTTACATTTTATTTTAATAAAAAATGTAAAATTTGGCAGATGCAGTGGACGTATAGGTACAGTTAAACCTTGTTAATTCAAAATTCAAGGAATCCAAAAAAAAACCATTTTGAATTATACAGAACCCCGTTAATTAGAAAATTAAGGTAACAAAAAAAATGTATAATGCGAAATTCTTCAAAAATAGTAAAACTTTTGAAAAAATACTTTTTTTTGGAAAAAAATTCTGTATTTCGGCATATTTCAATAAATCATTTTATTTATTCATTTAATTTTTATTACTAAAGTACCCGATATTGACATATTTGCTGTTCTCACTTGCGAAAAAAATCTAAATATTTTTTCCATTTTGTCACATTTTACGGCCGTAATCGAAAATGTTTATAATTATCTCTGAATTCATGGTAGGCTTCTCCAATCTTCACTCGATTTTAACTTTCCATTCTGTCTGTTTTCTGCCCAACACACAGCACAATTATTAGAAATACAATCATCCACAAATACATGAAATAATAGGATAAGTTAGTAATAACTTTTTATAGAAAAAATTAAACATTTTAACAACATAAACAACAAAGGAAGAATTTAAAAAAGTGAATAAATATTTTGGGATTTTTGGGTTTTAAAAATTTCGAATTGTGGTGAATTTCAAATTAACGGGGATTTACTGCATTATGTATAAAATTTGGCAGCATGATTGTTAAAATATGGTATTTGTGTGCTATAAAAAATATATTTATTGCAAAACAATATTATCACTTTTGTGCTGTTTTATTTGCGTGCACTAAATAGTGTGCTAAAACTAAGAAAAATGAAATGTAATTAGAAAATTAATTAATGAAATATAACCTAAACATTAGTATAAATGTAATTGTGTATGTAAATGAAAACTATATGATAAATGTATTAGTGTGTATGGATGTAGACGTAAAATAAAATTGTAAGCTGATTATATTTCAAGCCAATACAACAAATTTTTCCTTCACTTTTTCTTTTATCTATAAGGGCGCTGGTTTATTTAATTAAGATTAACATAATTTTGATGGGATTTATTTTTGTTTCTGGTGATACATAATTTGTATGCTAAGTATAATTTGTATGTCTAAAAACTGTTTTCTTCAAGTATAGTTTTCTATGTACATATTGTTAAGGACCTCATAATATATAAAAATGTGAAAAGATAAGTTTCTTAGAAAAAATAGGGTATAATTGTAAAAATAGATAAATTAATCTTACAATATTTAAGTTGAAATTACTTCTGTTAATTTTGAGTGTTTATGTCAGATCCGGTTTATTAGAATTAAATCAAAATTTACAAAAATGTAGGTATATTATCTCTAATAAATTAGTTAATTCATGAGAATAGATGAACTAAACTCATTTCGTCTCAGTATGAAGATGGCAAAGCATGTACAACTCTCTACATATAACCTTTTTTTAAAAATTCTTTTAACATTATACAAGTCCAAATAGTGAATATAATCATTTAAATAGTAAAGTTTAATTGTTTTGGCTGCGTGTTTTAAAATTTGACAAAATAAATAAGCTACGTTAAATAAAATTAAAATCATAATTTTTCTGTTTCGTTTACTTTTATTTTCGTTTATTTCTATTGTTTCGTTATTATTATTTCTATTAACTATATTTCTTGAATATTTAAACATAAATATATAAAATAAGATTTACTTATGTGCGTAATATAAAAATATCCATAAGGGAGATATGTTTATAAATCAATTTTGTTATGTTTGATATTAATTTGTATAGCCAAGGATCAGCCTAAGAACAGTTAAATTACATATAAGAATTTTATATAAAAAATTGAAAATACATTTTGAATTAATTAATACTAGCAAGGATTCGTTATTTCTTTGTTTTATCAAAAATGATTAAATGAATCAATATATGTCGGTGCTAATGCTTCGAGGATTGACCCTGTTTCTTTCTGAGCTATACAGTGGACTAGTCCTTTCCTCTACGTTCATACTGTCATCGCTATCCACGTACACTTGCAGTGTCCCCGTCGTCTTGCCAGGCAGCTCGGGGAGCAGTGCGGGGGGAGACCGCAACAATCCATCGGTATTGCCAGGCCTGAAAATAAAGTATCGGAAACCCCCCATTTTTAACATGCAGCATGCACTATGTTATTTGATTAAATATATATTAAAAAATATATGTTATTCAACTGAAAGGTTAATACACAAAATATATTCAAGCACTTTTATTATAAAAATATATATATACATATCCACATAAATGTGAAAATTGTTTGAAATATTCTGATTTGAGTTTTCTGGGATATTCTGCTGTGTTTCTACGACCTTTCTGGCCGATGTTTTGGATCCCATTGTAGGATCCATCGTCAGGGCTGATGTGTTTGAGATATTTGGTTTCAAGTAATGGTTATTGTGGAACAGGTTAAAATACTTTGGCCTAGCTTGTTATGGTCACTGTAAACTTATATTGTAATTTACATCCACCTTGGACGATTCGCTGATTAAAAATTCTATATATATGGCCAAACCTAACAAAAAATGAGAAGACAAGTAAAAGAAACAAATAAAAGAGAACAATGCATATCCAGCTATTTCAAATATGTATCACGTACCACATTTGTCACTTGGTTGGTTTTCATTGATCCTAATACAAAAATTATTTCTGGTGACTAAGACATATACAAAGACTAATACAGTAAAACTGCGTTAATTCGAACCCCAATAATTTGAAATTCACCATTAATCAAAATTTTTAAAACCCACAAGTCCCAAAATGTGAATTTCATAATAGATTAACACCTATAATTGAAAAACTTCGGTAATTCGTATTTCAAAATATTTTTTGGCCCCTTGTGCTATAAATCAGTACATTATAGAAGGCATAATTCGAAATTTTTTGAAATTTGACAAAATTGAAAAAATATTTTGATTTTTTTCGCAAGTGAGAACAACAAAAATATCTCAATATCGGGTACCTTAGTAATATAAATGTCGCTTTCTTTTTATCAGCATAATAAATATTGCATATTTTAAATCATCTTGAAATATGCAAAAATGATGTTTTTCAAGAAATGAATGGCTTTTTAAATGAGTTTTATGATTTTTGAATTAACAGGGTTCCTCAGAATTCGAAATGTTTTTATTGGGTTTCTTGAATTTCAAATTAATGAGGTTCTACTATATATACATATATATATATATATATACCTTGTCACCAATCATTCACTTCCACAAGTTACTTGTTTCTCAACGAGTTCTATTACAAAGGCATCATTAACTTATTTCCAGTTTCCTTTTACACTCATTTTCATCTTCTAATCTACCATTCTGAGTACAGTCATGTTATCATATGATGTAAATGAGACCAATAGTCTGATAGATAAAAGTTACAGAAATATCTAATATTCACTGAAAGCTTGCAATAATTCCACTTTTCAAATGAAAGTAATTAATGAAATAATGTAAATAAAAGATAAAATAATAGATGTTGATGTAGCATGCTATAAATGATGTATGTACAGAGATGGTAATCCATGCATATGTAACTTAGTATGTACAAATATTAGGTTAGTCTAAAGAAGTACTTACGTTTCTCCGGCATTCCTGGATTTCGATGACTTTGTAATTCCATCTGCAAAGAAAGCAAATAATTTTGAAACAAATAATATGCTTAAAGCAATGAAATTTGTGCGATGTGTAAAACGAAGAAAAATGCCACACTGCAAGTGAAAAAAATGTGCAAATGTTTCTTGTGGTTAAATTAACATGTTGATTTTCACTTGAGATGCAAAAATCTCATCATATCTTCTGAATTAGATATAAAAATTAACAAATTTCGTTTTTGAAATAATTTTAAATAAGAAGTTCTGAAGTGAAAAGTTTTAATAGTTGAAAGCAGAAAGGGAGCGCAAATGCCAAATTTTCTAATACCTACATGTTGACTTATTGATGCATTTTTGACTAGCTCATTGTTATTGTAATTCCAACACTTTGGTTAGAAGTCTGTTAAATAGCAGTAATTTTGTTATAATTATTAATAAAGTAAAATGTTTGTTTTAGTAAAAAATGTACAAAGTAAATTAGAAAAAATGGGATTAAAAAAATTAAACAGTTTTTTGTGTCTCCTAAACCATTTAGGTTCCAATATGTACTTACCTGACATTGTTATTTTACTAAAAAAACATTTTTTAAATTCAACAGTTCATTTCAATATTTAACTATTGTATGGCTAATATAACACTTTTCTCTGATTGGATAAAAAAAGAGGAAAAAGGGGAAAAGGAAGGAATCGGTATGCTTAAAAATTATTAGAAAAATTAACTAGACTATAAACATTGATCAATGTCTTAGATATAGTAGAATTATTGACCTGAAATAATATTTTTCTAAGAGTAACATTTATAATAATAATATGTGAATGTTGAATAATAAAACACAACTTAATGATGACACAATTTATTTATAATGATTTCATACATACTTTGAATTCATGAAATTCAATTAAAAAATCAAGTTTTTAAGCGTAACACGCCATTAACTTACTATTGGAGAGTGGAATAATCTTTACATATATGTGTATATATATCATATAATATAACAACCATTTCATATGTCATACCTAACCTAGCCTAAATTAAATTAACCTAGAAATTTGATGGCATTCTTAGTTTGATCAATTTTACATACATTTACATTCAAGAGGTTTCCAGAGATGAAAAGTATGACGCATTGAAGAATGATGTGTTGTAGACCAGATATGCAAAATGTGCAAAGTGTCATAATATTCAAAATCTTTTTGGCACTTTTCACATTATCACACATCTAAATATTTCAATATAAAATGAAGATATCAAAAATAGACACAACAAAAGCTATAAATATAATATAAAATAGCTGCAATATTTGTGATTAAAAAATGGTGAAATACCTGTAATGTTTGATGTTAAGTATAAAAAATAAATAATAATGGCAATTGTCATTTAAAATTACCATAAAAATTGCTTAGATTTCTCTAACTAAAGAGTGGAAAGGCTAGAACAAGGAAAAATCAGTTTTATTGGATGTTAGTTATGAAAATTAAGGGGGGAAAACAAGTAATATTTCCACTGCTTACACTGTTTGATGTAATGCAGCATCTTACATTTGTCATAAAGATTTTTGTAAAATATTTAAGCAATTAATTTGGGCTAAACCAGGCAATACCGTGTCATGAGTTTCAAAATAATTTAAAAAATAATCAGAGTACCTAATGCCTCAGGTTCTTCCCATTAGACCCCAAATTCGAAATATATTCAGTCACATATTTTGAAAAAAAGCAATACACTTGTTTGAGAAGAATGGGGTTATCGCAATATAAGTGTAAATATTCAGAAATAGTTAATTACTCACCTTCAACTAATTCAAAAGGACAGATTTTGCAGCCAAGCAGATGACTACCCCAAACCATTTAAATAATATTGAGATATAATGTAATAACTACCAAAGTGACACACAAGTTATTTATAATAATATCTTCAGGCTTATAATTTTTACTATATAAAATTTTAATATAAGTTAATATGAGATTATGGCTAACGGGAATAGATTCAATTTTATTAATCTATATATAAAAACATTTATTTTCATTTACACACATTTCGTATAGCAGTACATTTATTTTTAATATAATAATTCATCAATATTTCTAAAAAATTATGCCAATCTATATTTTGATAAAAAATCTTAAAAAAAGAGTAAAAATGTCATAATTACTCAAAAATATTCAATAATCATTAATATTCTACAAAAACTGAGTCTACAATCATTGGTAGACAGGTAGGTCAGATGCATGGAGCCAATCCTATGAGTTCTATGTTAAATATCTTTATACAAACATTATTGTCATAAAAGTATTTAAGAAAACAATTGTCAAGATTGTATTTAAATTTTTTTTTATCAAAAGCATCGGAAACTAAAATTTTTTGTGACAAAATTATAAATGAACACTGAGAATGAGTAGAACTTCTCTGCAAAATTTTTATGTTAGTCTCCCTGTTATTAACTCGGTACTGGATTGGTCCGTAAACATCTGGTCTCACTGTGTACAATAATATTTCCTAGTAAATATTTATAAAATTGTTAAGTATATTAAGTATTCATAATTTTAAATAATCTTATTTGAATAATTTACAAAAATATAAAGTCAGATGAAAACAATTTACATAAGTTATATTTTGAAAAACTGCATGCATTATGAGAAAAACTAACTGATTATATATTGAAATAAAGAAACTACATTATAATATTTTCCACTATAAAAATTATATAATGGTTTGTGAAATATTTTCATTTTTACAATGATGACTTACAGATTTGCTTATTAAAAATGTGTATAGTTTAATTAAAAATTAGTTTAAATTGATAAAGTTGGCAGTTAAGATTTCAGTAGATTTGGCAATGTTGGAAGTATACATTAAGACAGTCTTTATCATTCAAATCAATATTTTTCTATTATATTTAAAATAAATAATGTTTTACAACAATCCGAAGATAAAACACAATGACCGTGCACACAAAGGTTTGTTTTGATAAGTGTGAGTAATTTTTTGAAACAAGATCGTTTTTTAAAACAGGAATTTGACATCAGACAATCAGTCAATGTCAAATCGAGCATCAAAAAAAAAAAACTGGTAAAAAGTATTAAATTTTTCCAATTGTGAGATTTAATATTTTTATGTATTTATTATAACAACAAAATAGTGTACAGCATCGCAAGATAGCGGTTGCTCAAAAAAAAATGTTGGCCTATCTTTTAAATATTGGATGATTTGTGTTATTTTAAGTACTGTGTGAATATAAATAAAGAATGGTACCTAAGTATTCTAATACAAAACGAGAAATAATTATCAAATATATAATATAATATAATGGTATATTATAAAAATAGTGGTGCTGTCACTTGACCAAGCCTCAAATTCCAGTAAGGAGAAAAATTTCTAAGTGAATGATAAACAAATTAAAATATTGCATAACTTAATCAAAAGATACGCAATATTGGTTTGATGTGAGCGCTACATACCATATGCCAGCAGGTTATATTGAGATGGTGACACAGTACTTAGACAAGCGACGCACAACACAGTCCAAATATGTTTCAGCTATTTATAAACATAATACATTTTTTAACGTCTATCTAAAATTTAATCTTAATATAACTATTTTTAACAGCATGTATCAAAAACATTTTTGAGATGAAGTAAAAGAAAAATCAGTAAACCCAAGGGAATTCTGTGAACACAAAATCCTCAAAAGAATATTAGATGATTGAGGTAACTGCAATAATTATATATTTCACACAAACACGTAATATGTTTCACATTATGGTGGTCAACAAATGTATTATTGATAAAAAAATATTTTTTGCCTTTCCAAAATAATTAATACGGGTTTGGACAACTTTTGTTTACATGTCATCAGATCATATTCCTTCAAAACCTTTTGCTATATCCAAGTGCTCCTTTACAAACATACTAAAGTAGGCTCTTTTTGATTGTTGGGTACTACTAGTATGATAGTATGGTCCTGGAAAAACCTTGTAGTCTACCTAAATTAAAGTATCATGGTGTAATTAATCAATCTGCAATGATTTAAAATGCCTTCCAAAAAGCTGTCACTTCATGAACTCGTCAAGGCTACTGCGTTGTACAACACACAGTGCTGCTGGGTTACTTCTAATCTTAGTTAGTATGCCCACACTACATATAGCCCTAAGTATACGTATAAAACTAATGCTTGATGCTTAAATTTTAAGTTCCTTTATATTATTTGATAATTAACACAGACCACACTATCACACGACTGCTGGTTGTAATCTTAGACCATGTCAATATGATAACATTCTTTTGCCCACATTTATCATTAAGATTTTTGGCTCATACAACTAGTACAATGTCCACAGCATATTAAATCATAAACTAATGACATTTAAAATTGAAAGTATGTATAAATAATTGACGACATATTTGTAGACCATACTTTTGACATGGTATGCAGCGGCACACACAAAATGTAATTCTCAAAGGATTATTTATTGAAGTAAAATACACCCCAAGGTTAACTTCTTGATTTAAAATAATTCAGTTTACATAAATCCAAAATTCAACAATTTATAATTATGAGATTCACCATAAATATGCAAAATAATACTACCAATAAAAATAATATCAATAGTTCATTTGTACCTAAAATAATTTGAATAAAATAACTCAAATATTACTGAAAAAAATAAGGACATTATTGTTTAAAGAGGGGTAAATGTTATGAATTAAATTGTTTAGTATTTAAAGTCATGTCTCCTAGATATCTTTTCATCTTTAACGCCACCCAAAAGATTCAAATTTTTGATTGAAACAACTAGAGGTACCAGATAAACATAAATAAATTTGAAAGCACCAATCATTTTGACAAGATGTAGTTCCTGAAAGGGTGAAATTTACAAATAATTATTTTAATGAGTTCATCTACCACGTCTACAAGTTTATCACAACAAACAGTTAAACCCTGCACATAAAGCAAATAATTTTAAATCGGCAGTATTTGAGTAGGTTAGTACATTCTGAAAGCTGTAACACTTCACTTATTGAAACACAACGAAACTCAAGGTTTTGTGATTAAAAAAGGGAAAAAAATCAACTTGAAAATTTTGTTTTAACTTCTAAGTAAAAGACTATTTTATTTAGAAAAGTCAAGTTACTAAGTCATTCAGATGGCAGTTCATTCAGATTCAAGTTATGGCTAAACTAATATATTCAGTATTATAGATACACAGTAAAATAAATAAAAAAAGGTTCAATATGTGCTACTTTTTATAGTAACCATTTAACAATTACAAAACCTGTCAGCGACAACACTGGTTGAAACATCAATGTTTTGAAGTCTTTTCTCTTATTGTTTCGAATGAATAATTGTTTTGGATGCATGATTCAGTGAAAAAAGTGCTCTCTTTTGAAATATAATCCTTGAAGGAGTTGAAATTTAAAATTTTATTTCATTCCCCTCTAAAACAATTTAAGTAATAGTTATCTTGTGCAATATTAATTTTATAATGATAAATGATAATAAGGTTATTGATTTGGTTTGCTCCACAAAACCACAACAAATATTTGTATCATTCCCAGAAATCAGTATTAGCAAAATTGTATATGTATTTATAATATTATCTATCAGCTACGTTATACATTAGCAATATTGCTTATTACTATATTGTTCATTAGACATGCTTATGAGTCTAGCAGTGAGACATTTTCTCAGTAATCAAATGGTCGGGGATTCGAGCCTTGACCCAGGAGACCACGAACCAAGTTTTAGCTTCAAAATAGTGAGAGTATGGATCTGACATCTCAATATTGTCAATTAGCAATACTGCTAAAGTATTTAACAGTCAATATTTGAAAACATAACATTTTCAATACAAAAGTTTGGGACAATTCAGAGAATAGCAATCAATAAAATAATGGTACACATATTATATGATTTATACATATAATAATTTTTCTTAGATTTAATAATTATTACAGCGCATAAAATGAACAAACACAATAATATTACGCTTAAGTATAATCTCATCCCAGAGCAATGAAGAACTAGCAATTTGCAACTAATAATATGCAAAAATATTAGTGTTTGCAAAACACACATTTGTTAAAATTTTTTCAAGTAACAAGTTCTATCGACATATTTATTTCTCATTGTTTGTCTTGTTTGTTTTCCGGTTGTTGTAAATAACAGAAATAACATTTTTTTTACAGGTTATTGAAAAATATCCTTGCATTTAAAAGAAATCGATGACCATGAAAAAAATAATATTACATGGAACGGAACGCTTGTAGCATTTTTTGGGCAATAATATTCTCATCTGTGTGAGATTGAGATTGCTTTGATTACTTTGGTTGCATATTAGATGTTGCCAGTTACTAGTTATATGGTGCATACTGCTCCAGTTGCAGAAAATAATACCATTATTTTAATCGACACTTGTGAAAAAAAAAATCAGCAAATCAAATAAGCCTATTATCAAATAAGTGTCAATGTCTCTACATGGACTTTCACTTTAAACACTTAGACGGCCGTGTCGGGCTTGTCGGACCCCTTGATGTCTGAGATTTTTCCGTTTCCATTGGAGATGTACTCTTCGTGAGACTGATTAATGGCGCCCACCGACCCATGATCCATTTTCTCGTTGGGAAAGGGCGCCTCTGAGTCACCGGCATCCGGAATGTCCGTGCGCAAAACTCCACCTGTAAACAATCAAGAACTAACTACCCTCTCTTTTTGAGCATTTGTAGAGATGTGGTTCTAGCATAGCATCATTAGACAACCAGTTTTAAAGAAGAAATAATTCTTATTAAAAAAAAATATGACGATTTATTAATCAAATGGATAATAATTTATTTTTAAAAATTCTGGGAAAATTGGATTGAAAATTAGGGACTGTTAAAGAGTTAGCAGGAGAAACATTTTGTGACATTTTATAATAATGTCTTATCAAATCCTTTCTTTCGGTGACATCAAATCCCCAGAGATTTTGAAATTTATACAAATATAAACATTTGAAATTTATATAAATATAAACGTTTTTAGAAAAAAATCTGGATTGTTAAATAAATAAAATAAATATTCAAAGCCTTGAGATTTATCAAAAGAGAAAGTACTCTTGTTGTTGTTGTTGTCGAGTTGTCGAGATATTAAAAATGTATAAATCAATTAAGAATATTAGATTTTTGACTTTTCATAATCTCAAATATGAGTTTTAAGAAAATTATTTTTTAAACCAGAAGCATTTTCTTTTTTTGGGCGTAATAGTTAGGTACATATCATAAAAAAACCCATACAAAGTAGATGATTCTATATAGTAAAATTTATAATATAAAAGCTTCAATACTTTTTTAAAGGAATAGTGAATATTATAGAAGCACTAGTTGCTTGAAGATTTTTTAACTATATAAATTTAGAAAAATGTTCAACCGTATTGAGTGAACATTTTGGGTCAAGAAGTGGATTGACAATATTGGACGCCGATAATTATTATATTCCAGAGCAGGTGCTTTGCATGGTATTTTTCACATTTATTTTTATGTTTTGCGATCTATGGGCAAGAGACAAAATGATACTTGGCAAAAGTCAAATTGGCGGCCTTCGTAGCCCAATGGGCATGACACGGGCTTCTCACACCGAGGATTCCGGGTTCGATTCCCGGTGAGGTCGCAATTAATCTGTGTAAATCACTCAAGTCTGGGTATTTTGTGATGTAATTGGGCCCTTGGCCTGTTGAAACGTAAAATAAAAAAAGTAAAAATTAAAACCAAATTTTTTTTGGCTGAAATTAAGTCAAAATTTTTCCCTACCACCCAGATAATTGATGAAAGTTAACTGTAATATTATAAATTCTGTAACAATCATCATCGAAAATATTTTGCTTGTGAATACTTGTCTAAATTCCGAGAAGAAAATGTTCAAGCTGTGTCTGAAAAATTTCTATGGTTATGGAGATAATTTAATACCAGTTTTAATTTTTTTGTTCAATTAGTATAGGTAGGTATATTCTTTAGTAACTACCTATAAGTGAAATAGTGAGAATTGACAGAAGACCTGAATTGAATTTCTAACTCATTAAATGCAATGCGCATTTCACAGTTCCCCTTACTGCGCCTCTTCCATCCCTTTAAATTCAATACATCATTTGCAATCAATAATGACATAGAAATCTACAAATAAATTGGATTTCCAAAACATTCATAAAGTCATTACATTGCTGAATGATTAAGCCTGACATTTTTTAGTTAGGTATAGGTCTTTTCATATAAGCTTGCAATTGAGTTAGTGTGGGTACAGTGTGTGATACACACATTTTTTTGTTGTGTTAAGTTTACGGATACAAGAGGGGCGTGTCCGTAAACTGAACACAATGAAACAATGCGCGTATTACGCATTGTACCCACACTATTGTTCAATTGCAAGCTTATATAAAAAGACCTATAGTCACCTGTAAAGTATTGCTTCGTCCTAGTTATACCCTAAAAAATTTACATCCATATTCTTGGAACTTGATCAACAAAATATTATTTTTTAAAACATGAATCAACTAAGAATGTACTTGCATCTAAAATTTTTATATTAACGCCAGAAAATGTCAAAAATATTATAAGAAAATATTTTCTATGTATATTCAAGTTCAACCAGGTTATCTCATAGCTAGTAGCAAAAACATCGGGGAATTTTCTTGATTCAATTTTGAATAGAAAATATTCTTTACACTTTGAGTGAAATGTCGACAGATATGGAGATAAGCGACATCAAAGTTTGCATTTTTTTCAATATTTCTAACTTATTTTCTGTAAAACTTTGGACTATTATAACAGTAACTTATATGGAATATTAAAAATTTATTCGCTTTGATACGAGTCAAATAAAATGATTAAAATCGTATAGAAATTTGATAAATATTTTTTTATAAGGTTTTTGTTTATTATTTTTTGGAAAATTTGATGTCGCTTATCTCCGTATCTGCAGAAATTTCACCAAAGAGTAAAGAATATTTTCTTATCAATTGAATGAAGAAGACTTCCCAAAGTTTTTGCTACTTGCTACGAGACACCCTGTATAAAGTATTGAGGTAAAATAGTGAGTGACAAAGACTTGTTATATGCTGTGGAGAGGGATGTCAGTAACTTTAGCATTAAAGCCTCACATAATAGAACAGTTTTGACATTCAAACACCAGAAATTTACCAGTGGAACAATATTTTTAGTTTTAAGAATATTTTGGTTGTGTATAAAAGAAATGCATCTTTACTTTTTTGATTAATTTCACACACACTTAAAATTTAAAGTAATGTTAAAAAACACCAGCATGTTAAATTAAAAAACAAGAAATTGAGCGTTTAAAAATTGTAACTGTATCAAAGAATCATAATTCATCACCTCGAAATCCCCGACTATCTAATTGAAATTTTAAATAATTATCTAAAATACACGATTTGAAAAGAAATTAAATAAATGGTTAAGAAAAAATATGTTGTTATTTTTCATGCAAGCATTCAGATGCAACATTTTTTTTTGAGGTTAGTAATAAAGTTTAGAATGTTTGGGTTAATTAAATTTGTGAAAGGCTGACATAAGTTTTACTTGAGATGTTAGTTTAAATCTATATTATATTAAAAGGGAGAAAATCATGCAAATTTTTACTCATAATCAAGGTTGGATTATAAAGTACAGAAAATGTCGACTCAGATGTCTCTTTGAATAAGCATTTCTATTTCCAATAAGCACATCCATAAGTATTTAACTGTAAATGGTTACAGATATTTTATACGAACCATATTTTTGATTAATTTGACAATTCTCGACGTTTCTTTGAAATCGTATTCAACGTCATCAGGAGAAGGACCTGTACCCGCGGAGGTATAGGGCGGACTATCAGTCCTATTTATTTTGTTTTTCACAGACAGAGTGTAAAACTTTCGCAAAGTGTGATTGCAAAAGATTTTAAAAATAAAATGGGTAATCAATAAAGCGCGAATGTATTTTATTTTCTGTATGTTATTTTATGCAAAAGAAATTAGATATTTAGGATCTAACCGAATCTTCCATCATATAAATATCAGACACACTTGTGAAAATTTTATTTATAAATACTTTTAGTACATTAACTTCATGATATTATCTAGAGTTAATCCTACTTCTACGTAAATAATACTAATTAATTAGTTAACTAATTACCTAATTACTGTAGATCCTTAGATATTGTTAGTACAGTTGTTAATTTACGGATAAATAGAACATTATGCGAGGATTATTCATAATACCCAGAAAAGTTGAATTGAGAGATTAATATGTGTTAATTTATCACTCTGACTAACCATGGTTGACCACTATGCATTATTATGACAGTATATTGATTGCACAACGTAGTTACCGCGATCTGAATATAGCGTTCTGGCCATCGAACATTATATTTTTTAGAAATAAGGCATTAAGGATGGCAAATTAAACCATTTATATTTGAAAAACCAATTTCCTAATCGCAATGAAAATTTTAATGTTGCTGAAAATGTACCAGATGTAGAAATTTCACTAGGTATGATAATTTGCAAAATTTCATTGATTTTTGGAGGCTTTAGATTGGATTATGATAAGTTTTATGAAAATATTGAGATTGAATAATAAATTAATGTATATTGATCAGGGTTCGAGGATATATATCATGGTATATATCACAATATTTATGGCTTGATTTTTATTTTTGATATATATCGAAAAAAATTCTGCAGTTGTAAATAGATGGCGCTAGTTGTATTTTAAAAAGGACTACAGGTTATTTTTTTGATATCTACGGTCATTACTAGGTGGCGCTAGTTGTATTTTAAAAAATTTACGGTTATTTTTTAGTTTAATTTGTTTCACATAATCTGTTTTTTATTTCACAGAAAGAAACAAACACCCATAACACTGCATTAGAAAGAGCAACTTTTATAACTTATATATAATAATTGCATATATTAGCTTTTTTCAGTATTCAATTTATATATTTAATAAATAATAATTCATGTATAAAAAAAAAAATTCCTAATTATTTCGAGTATGTATCAATCGACGTGTGCAAAAAAGGAGAAAAAAGTTTGGATATATATCCAATTTTTGATATATATCGGATATAGGTATATCAAAAAATCCGATTTTTTGATTTTTTGTAAAAAGGTCAGATTTTTTCGAACCCTGATATTTATCACTCTGCCTAACTTCTCTGGGTGATGTGAATAATCTGCACTATGCATAATGCTCTATTTTCACTTGGTCCATAACATACACTATTGAGGAGTGCTTGTTTAAATGGATCAATTTCTTTTTTACATATCACAAATTTGTGAATGCTTGCGAAAATTACATTTAAACTCGATGAAAATTAGTAATTTCTTTATATTAAAACGATTTCCTAAACATTTGAATGTAATTTTTGCAAGCATTCACGAATCGCAATAGAACTTGTAAATAAAATAACATTTAAAAGTGGAAATAGATCAGACACTTCTCAACTGAAGTCAAGTAAAAGAAACCTTTATTATAAAAAAATAAATTCAAAAAAAGAATTGTAGATATTCCTCATCTGAGAAAGCAAACATTAACTAATAATTCATAATATTCTACTATAGCTAGACAGCATTCAAAAGAATGTGCGCAAAAAATATGTGTGTTGTTACGATGCAAAAAATGAACACAAAGTAAGTTTTTCTAGTAATTAACCTTTTTTAAACTAAAAAATATATATTTATTTGGAATATTATATTGAGGCTTGTAATACGGGCTTGCCAGGCAACTTTCTCCCGCTTTCTTCTTACCGGACAAAGCTAGGGAATGGTCTTTTGATTATGGTCGACCTATAGTATTCTATCATTTACACTTTAAGATATGTGTGATATCCTAATACGGCCTCATTATCAAAATAAAGAGTAAGGTCTTGTCATGTTGCGTATTTTAAATAATCAGAAGTGTAAACCTAACCTAATATGGCCTCACTGTCAAAATACATGTTAGGTCATGTTTTGTTGCATACTTTAAATAATCATACGCATAAACCGCTAAAGGTATCGAAGCTCATAATCACCGTTTAGCTGCATAATCACAATTTAACACTAGCCAGATTTTTAAGCATCTTCTTGCAAGAAGAATAATCCTCACAAAGAAAAACATTAAAACAATGCAAAATAAAATCATTCACCCATTTAAAACATGCTTCAAAATACATAAATATAACGGCAATTTCTAAAATACAATACACATTCCAATATCAGAATATATTTCCGAAACAACTGAAGCATTCCAATAAGTAATAAAATGTCTAATGATGCCATGGGATTTTGGTACTACAGGTAAACAATAGTTAGTTCTCGATTGTTTGCATACACTTCATCGCTAACAGAATAACATATTTTAAAGAGAACAATTTGATAATGAAACAACTGAAAATTGGACTCACGAATAAACAAATTTGGAATGCAGGCAACACAAGAATTTTCCCAAATACAAAAAGAGCAGACACTCAACTCTTTATAAAATAATTTTACACTAGTAAAATTAGTCAATAAAATGTAAAAAATAATATATTCCCAACTGTTAAATATCTAAATGCTAAATATCTTCTCAATTATTATTAGGAAAATTCTAATGTAAACTTAGGTATACGTAAATATAGTTGCATTCCAATATTTGAATTGTACAAAAGTATGTACTAATTAATATATATAAAACCACAGAGAAATTAAAATAGCCAATAAATAACATAGACAAACTTGGGTGTAACATAAGGGATAACATTTACACTATACTTTTATTATTGAATTTGAATGCATGATGCAAAATTATATTAATTTAAAAACAAAATAAAATCTATAGGCGAAAATAAATTACGTCATTTGAAATAAAAATGGTTTTAAAAATGTAAATATAAAATGTACTGTAGTTATTTAAAAGTTCATGTTGATATGATTTAATCAACAATATATGCATAAAAAACCATTTTATCATTCTGTTTTGAATAACATATTTGAACAATCTTCCATTTTTCGAATAAATTAAAAAATAGTTTCTATGTTAAGAATTAAACTTGAAGAAAATTTTAAATGGAGTGTAAATATTCAATGAAGAACGGTTATATTCAAACAAAATTACATTTTTATAAAATTGGATATTCAATTTTGTTTTGCTTTGTGGTACCAAAATATTTATTTTAAAGATATTTATTAAGTATTTAAGCAAAGAATTAGAAATACTGAAGCAGTTTTAGAAAAAGCTCAAGGGAAGAATGCGCATGAGAAAATACAGAAATATATGAATTTGCTGAGTTTAATGAAATAGGTACCTACTGTTCTTGAAAACAAGGATATTGTCAGAGGGATCGTTATTTAAGAATAAAATTAATTATGTATACGACTAAGATCCTCCGAACTTCATTTTGTACTTAGTAAATATTCTCTTCAAAATAATTAATAAAAACACTAATGTTTACGCATAACAAGACAGTTTCAAATACAGCAAAAAATGAATATACCTACACCGGAAAATGAAATTCAACATTTGAGTATATCAGTTTAAATTAAAATTCTTATACATATTAGGCAATGTGAAACTGCAGAACAATAATTTTATTTATTGACAACTTATACAATTTTGTAACAATTTAATGTTTATCTTGTATGTAAAAATTAAAAATATGTATATTTATATTATTTGCTGTATTTGGCACAAAGCTACATATATAAAAAAGTATTTGCACTCACCTCCAAAACACCACCTGTTTGTAGCCTTGGCGAATATGACCAGGAATATAGCAATGAGTACCACCAGAACTGTGATCACGATTCCAATGATGGATCCCACGTTCAAGTCCACACCTGTTTTCAAAATATTATGATGAGTTAGTCGATTCAAAACATTATAGAAATATATAAATATGCACTACATCACAAGCATGACAAAAAGGAAAAAATTTAATTGCAAAGTTTTTTATTAATTAAAACCTAATTCCACTGTTTATTTTTTGTAATATCAAATGATGACTGTTAATGTCAATTTTATTTTCTTTGCTTAAAAACAAATTATGTATGAATTGCGACATTAGTATTAAAATTGATGTTGTTAATTAAAGTAAGAGTAAAAAATAAATGAATTTTGCTGAAAGTCATGACCCACCCCGGATTGTCAGGACGATATCAAAATAAATAAAATGCATTCAATAAAAACAACTGCAGGCATTCTGTAATAAATATTATATGCGGGGAATATGTATAAAATTCAATCAAGTAACTAAATACACTACAACAAAATTATATTTTGAATAGTTATACATTTTTAATCTAAGGGGATACACTCTATCCAAGAATTACGCAAACATTATACAGTAAAATTACATCTAGTTGAACAAAGAAAAAAATGATGTTTTTAAATTTTTATTTCAATAAATTTGAAAAACAATAGAATAAGGTACATGCATTGATAAAAGAAGGTATAGCGAGTCTACGTTGGTTCAAAATATGACATTTTATATCCACTGCAAGAATTCACGCTCAAATTGTCTTCTGAAGATTTTTCTTGAAGTTTCATTAAAAATATATTTCAATGATACATTTTTCCCTGTGAAATGTTGTAAAACCAAAACAGCTCAAGAAGATTTATACAATTATTTATTTTTGAAGCCTCATGATCAGACATAAAACAAAATTTATTGTGCCTGCTTGCCTTCTTCATTACCTACCCGATTACCTATAGTTAAGTAATGAATCAACATAAAAAGTAATTTATTCTACTACCAGCAAGTGGAATGATTTTAAATTTATTAACATTGAGGAACTTGTCACAGTTAAGCAATTTATTTGAGAATATTTAAAATTTGACAATGTTTATCATAAAACCAGAATGAATTAGTTTAATTACAAAGTTTCAAAGACATATACGATGGTGTTATACATGTACAAGCACTCCATACGTAACAACAATTTAACAATTTAACGACCATTCACACTTAAAGAGTATTATCATACGCCTACCGACACTGCGCCTTATACATATATAAAAATTATCAAATCTGCATCCCATTATAAGCAGGGAAGGGATACTTGATGTTGATGGAGATTTTTTGCGTCGTTTACGTCTGGCAAACAAATGAGCGGCTGTCGAATTCTCTTAGTCGATTCTATTAGTACCCCTTTCTTAATTTACACTTTTTTAGCGAACATTGCCTACATTCTATCAGTCAGTGTTCACTATGTCAATTGACAAACAAAATATAAACTTAATAGCTTTTATTAAAATAAAATTGCGCAAATAATCATTTGCACCAGGATGACAACCAAAAAAAAAAACATTGAGAATTATCAATGCTTAAAATATTGGAAAGAAACTAAGGCAATGCCATGTGATTTAGACTCAATGCATTTGCACGCAGTTAGATATTCGAGTAGATGACTAACTTTTTTAAGTACATACATCGATGGAAAGAATGGCTATTAGACCATGAAAATTAATTTTTTGACTTCTACATGCATACTTTCAAAACTTATAAACCTGGCGTAAATCTTTTTTTCCCCATAGTAACATTAAAACATTATAAATATATATTCAAGTTTCACATTAGTTAACTTAAATTAAAATATTGTCTTGATAAAATTAAAAAACACTAATAAAAACAACCCTTCAAAAAAATATAATCTACGTACGAATTTGTCATAACGAATTTGAAAAAATACCTAGATTTCTATTAGCAATCACTATAAATGACAAGTTATAGCATTCACATTGAAATAAAGACCTTACCGTAGACATTCACGGACATCTTCCCGGCTAGAAAGAGTGCAAGAAAATCGACTGTGCATCAATTAAGACATCCGAAATTTAAGGGATTACTTTAAAAAAGTAACATATATGTATAATTATACATATTCAATAAATTCTTATTTAACATTTTTGACTGATTGTTTAATATGAAAAATATTGATATAAAGTAATCAAATGGTTTGGTGTTATATTTTGTATCCTAGATATCTCAATTCCAAAAAAGGAATATAATTTTGTAAGGTATGTTGTGATATTCGATTAAAAAAATTTCAACACAAATCAGTTGTTTAAACATTCTATAATAATTTCATTTCATTCTTTTCAGATATTGTGTTATTCATTAAAATTTATTCTGATTCAATATTTATAATCAGTTTTGGAAGCGGTGACATGAGATTATTAAGAAATCAAGTAACCTTGTGGCTCGTCCATGGTGCTGATCCTGACCCGGTATTCAGTAAGCCCCTGATCGTTGTAAGCCTTGAGCAGGTACTCCCTCTCCGTATCTTCACGCGTAACTCCGGCAATTCTGAGCGTGGCATTGTAAGATCCATTCCCCTGTGAATATTACATTTTAAAAGTTACATTTTTTTAAGGATTTAAGGTTTATATTAAGGTCGTTCACTATATATATATATATATATTGCCCGTCGCCATGGAGGTAAAGAACGTACTGTATGTCCTTGACTCCTATGGCAAGAGGGCACTCTCATAAATAGATTGTGATGTGAATCCAGCGAAACATCGAGGATCAAATCTCTTCACATCAATACGGTAAAGGACTACGTATTTAGAGATTTAGAAAAATTGTAGTTAAGAACTATTTTAAATTCATTATTAATGCTGGCTTTTTACAAAAGTCAACAATAGTAGTCTTTAGTTAATTTATTTGAGAAAACTAACACACTTTGTATAAAGCACAATGATTGTTTTTAAATGTCTACCAGATGATATTTTAATGACAGACGCACAATAACTTCCATAAATTTAATTTCTAAAGGAGTCAAATTAGTTAGTTGGGGGTGCAGCCTAATTTGTGGTGAGGGAGAGGGGTGTAGTTTGACAGTGAGATATCAATATGGGGAATATATATATTAAATAATGGGTTATTCAATAAATTTAATTAATAATGGAAATATAGAAAAGTACTGACTTTGGGCCGGTTGTATGAACTTGGTTTAAAGTAATCTTTCATTTAAAGTATAGATTTTTGCATTTTCCAACAATCAAACAACCCGTTTTCATGCAATTTAGCATGCGAGGAGTACGGGGACAGGCACTTAGTTCCTTGCAAATCATTTTGATCTCACAAAGATTTTGGAGATGTTTGGAATCGAACCCGATCTTATCGTTTTCATACAACTCATGTTTAATGAACTTCTTCCACTAGCATCTACTACTACATATTTTTGCTCCTCGCAGGTTGCACTCTAGTAGTACATACTTCAATAATAACTCTTCAAATATTTATTCGATTTCTTCTTAAACAAGGTATGCAATAGGTATGTATATGTATTTTATAAATTATTTAATAAGTCATGTACATAAATAAAACAAATGGTATAAATTTTTTATAAATAAACAAACATACCAGAGGAATAGCATTTGTGGCCTCAAATCTCTCGGAGTTGTCAATTGACCCACCGACGATCGACTGACCGTCGAAGACCCACTCGAGTCTGGGCGCAGGGTTGGCCTGGATGGTCACATTCACCTGGCCAGTTTCGCCAATCTTGATACCGAACACCACTATCGGATCTTCCAGGGGAGCTGGCAAATCTGAGGATGATAACAAGTTTTGGGGATCAGAGTGATACATGTTTAGGAAAGGTTTGGAGTTTGTGGAATGAAAGAGTATTTTGATTGTTGTTGAGTGTTTTGATTTTTTGAGATTTATTTGTCAACAGAGTTAAGCTCCGGGAGCAAATGAAGATATACAAGTAAAATATGGAACAAAAAACTGTTGACGTGCAGCGCAGGTCCACCAGATTCTACGGTAGAGACCCAAATGAGATGGTATCACCTGTCTCCCCAACATGAATTTCTTTGTTACAGTTTGTTTACAGGCTTTTTTTACGTTAACACAAACAAAACCGCAACAGCTGGGTCGGCTGAGTACATGGTACGGGATTGGACAGGTATGTATTAAATATGATCAAAAATCCTATTAAGTGTTGATATTTCACTGAAAATGTAAAAAATATTTTTTATTCAAAATTAAATGAAGAAGACTCTTTCAAATTTTTGTTACTAGATATGAGACAAACACTTTTGTTTCGCATGGGATATGGTCCCGCGATACTTAAAAAATTATGCCTGCGAAATTCCAGACAGAGAACACAAAATAATGTCAATGAAGGTACTACAGGTAGCAAACCCGCGGCTTCGCCGACACCAAGGCGCCGAGGCGATTATGCGACCCTGACGGCGGCGGGCCCAAGCTATCACTATTTTGGACTGCGAGCACGCGGAGGATCTCCCGCTATGCGATAATTTATGCCGCAATATGAGACCTTTTTGACATTTTTTTTAGATTGAATAATATTATATAGGTGAACATTTTGATAGGAAAATATTTTTATAAATTACTGAATGCCCTGATTATTCTATATATGTGTACACTGTCTGGAATTTGTGTAAGATGTCATTCCATATTTTATCTCTGCTTTTTTGTCAATATTTTATACCTAATCGTTGCTCTGCTTTGTCTTGATAATTTTGTGCTGAAACTATGTATAATCTTATATCGTTTGGGGCCCCAAATCATTTGCGAACTTGTATTTTTCCTTTTTGTTAGATTAAGTATTTTTTGTATAACTTATATGTTTTTGTTAGAATTAAGTACCTTTTGTATAATTTATTACCTTTTGTATGTTTTTAAATATTTCTTATATTTTTATTCTGTGTTTTTTGGAAAATAAACTGACTGGGTTTTGGCGGTCTTATTAATTCTGAATGCTGACGGGAGATAACAGGGATTGTGCATATAGACAACCCGCGAGACGCGCATCTCATTTTTGGAAGATGACGACGATCTCGCGGATTACAAATAACATTAGAAAATACATTTTTTTTACATTTCTTTTACTAACTGCGCAATAGATTGGCAGGTAGCCGTCTGAAAGGGGGCCCGAAACAGCGTGCGCACCCCTCACGCGGCATCCAATACGGTGAAGCTGGGTTTATGGACCACACGCCGGCGTCCCGTGAAGGGCGTCCGGGCCGTAATGCGAAAAAATTCGCGAGATGAATTTTTTAAAAAATGCACAAAACCTGGCATGTCGTATACCGTTGGATTCGGCATGTCATTTCCTGTCAGAATTCACTTAAAAATAAACAATCGGATTGGTTTTGAGGGAGATATATCGAGAGATAAGATTCGGCCCTTTTGAGGCGAATTACGGTCGCTGACACATCCGGACACATTAGTCATAATTAAATTCATATGCGGATGTGTCAAGCGCCCAAATTGATATAATTTGTACATATGTACGTCTCTCCAATCGAGAGAAATCTTAGATAGACGAGCCAAACGCGCCGTCTAAGCACTACAGCGGCACGGTATTACACGCGCCTGCGACTCTTTTCCGTGCGGATGCAAGTGGTCCATCACTCTCCGCTACTGCGCCATCTCAAGATTTATCTCCCCTCCAAGACTAATCCCATTTTGACCGTTAAAATCCCGTTATGTTTATTTTTTGGTATAAATAAAGGAAGGTGAAATGGACCAGGCAGTGTGAAATCCTCGCTTTTCTTGTGCTTTTATCGGTCGTAATGTCCGTCACTCTGCCGGTTCAGTGCACCGTTTTTGTATAGTCTGAACCTGTGTTTTTATTTAAAATCTCTTTCCTATTTAGTAAAATGTGATAAAAGTGTAGTAATATAAATTCTGTAATTTTTCAAATATTCTAAATATTTTAAATTTTTAAAATTTTTTAATTTTTTAATTTTTTGATTTTTTAATTAATTAATTATTGATTAAAATATCACAAAACTCGCGTGTCCGTGGCAAGGCGTCGGATCGTGCAACTTCCCTATTCTACAAATCTACTAAATCGTTGCCGTTCGCCATTTTGTGTGGAACAACTTTTATAATATTATGATTGTACTTTTTACATAAGTAATCATGTATATTTAACTAGCAATAAAGGTTTAGAATTTGATCTGTTAAGATAGCAGTAAAAAAAAGTCCCATGTTTGTTAACAATTTTAAAATAAATGACATGATATAAATAAATAAATAAAAAGTAGTGATGGTAAAAATCGTTATTTTAACCAGTTATGTACATAATAATCATTATTTATACCGATTTGCACCTTGCATAATCGGTTAAAATAAAGGTTTTGACCATCATTAATAAACATATACACCACGATAATCATGGCCAAAAAAGAATTGGCTATAGGTAAAAAAAATTGTTGGACAGAAATACATATGCATATATATTGAAATACTATATACATATTTATATATTATTAAGACAGTACTCACATTTGACGCTCAATTGCAGTTGTGCCACGTTGGTTCTGGCATCCAAGGCGGGATGTTCGGCCACACAACGGAGGGTTTTGGCATTGTCACCCATCTGCAGTCTCCTAGTGAGGTTTTGCGCAGCGGTGGACAGGTCTGGGGAGTTGGGCACGTCGTAGATGGTCACTTGGTGCAGACCTTCTAAGAGGGGCTGACCATCTGATAAATTAAAAATGTACATATAATTAACCATTGTGAGTTGAACAAATGTCTGCTTTATGTGTGTTTTTGTTGTTAAAATCTGTATAAAATATTTAATGAATAATGACGTAATTCATTCTTAGTTATGACAGCACTAATTAATGACATAACTATAAGAACCCCCGCAGACTACAGACTAACATCAGCCGATCCTCGCACACACGCAAATTAAACTGACCCAGTCTGATTGGTTGGCCGATTGATACACAGGCAGTATGCTAGATGATAAGCTGAACGCAGAACTTAGCGACCGAGAAATATTTCGGAGAACTGTTATCCTTGGTCTTATTTAAGAAACGAAGGAGAAGAATGCTAAAGAAGTGATGAGATTATTTGATGCATCTCATTAACAAAGATAAATTATTGCGAAGAAAATTTTACACACTCCATTCTAAACGAAATAGTTTTAAATATCACAGAACTTTGTTCTGAAAAAAATTGCAACTTCACAAAAAAAAGTGTTCTTGAATATAATATATGTATGTCATATCAAATGTGTCACAAAAATAAGAAATGAATTAAACGGTTGATTCTGGCGTCCCCTAGCGACAGTTACACAAAGTAATTTGTGCCTACCGTACCAGAAAAAAGTGGATTGCTCAAAAAATAGATAATATATGTTAATCGATTAATAAATGAGACTTACAGATAAGATATTTTCACGGAAATGTACAAGGCCGCTATAGCGTATTTGGATAACGCGCCTGCCCCGGATAGGAGGAGATCCGTGGTTCAAATCCTGGTAGCAGCCAAATATTTTTTTGTGGATTTGATTTTTCTGTATGTCTTTCTAATTGATTAATTAATTTGGTTTTAGTTTTTTACTTTTTTTAGAATGAGCGTAACCAGTTTCAATGAACTTGTTAAAGTAATTGAAACAGCAATAGCAAAGGAACTGAGAGCATTGCTGATTAATAAGTTGGCAGGTTTTGCGAGCTCGCATAGCACGCCATACTTTAAGCAGTCGGCTTAACTTTTTAGTTGAAAAGTAGTCGAACAGTCCATTAAACTTTTTTATCGGGCAATTTCTAATCGTCGGGTATGCAGGTGTCACATTTGTCGGCCAATCAAAAATCTACAGTCTACGGGGCTCTAAATGAATGGAAAGTCAATTAATTTATGTGAAAAAATGTTGTCATACACATTCATTATTATTAATCGTTCATTAATAAGGCACAACAATGGTTGGATATACCCATAAATATTTTTAAAACACTTTTTTTCAGTATTCAAGCATTCAAAGGAAGTAACGACAAAATAAATGGTCAAAATGATATAATGTTACCCATGAACCACGTGATCTTTGCGGCAGGCCTTCCTTCGGCCACTACGCAGCGCACTCTCAGCTCCTCACCAACCTTGAAGGATGAGGGTCCGTCCGAGCCTCGGTTGAACTCCATGGTTGGAGGGGATGGAGGCTCTGGAAATAGAACAA
Organism: Agrypnia vestita; assembly: GCA_016648135.1. Classification (NCBI taxonomy): domain Eukaryota; kingdom Metazoa; phylum Arthropoda; class Insecta; order Trichoptera; family Phryganeidae; genus Agrypnia; species Agrypnia vestita. The sequence continues at coordinate 184,272 of JADDOH010000475.1, forward strand.
TAAGCTGAGTTAACCTTTTCAAAATCCCAGCATTCCAGCTCGGACAAACAAACCTTGCCCTTTCCAATTTTGTTATTAGATAATAAAATTTAGAATTCAATACGTTTGAAATTAGTTATTCTTGGTGACAATATTCAAAACATTTTTTAAATTATTTGGGTATTGCTGCCTTTGCTTTTGTACCGTACATATGTGGTATATCCACTTACTTGCAACAGTGAGCTTCATCTTGTTGGTGAGCTCCTTGAGGCCATTCTGCGGTGGGAGGGTACACTTGATTTCACCATTGTTGCTGTCGGCAACGCGATCGATCGACACGCCGCAGTCGCCGCGCTTAAAAAAGAAAAATAGTGATTTTAAACATTATCCACTCATGTACAGCTATCAAGAAAACATTACACTAATAATAATAACATTAAAATATTCTTAAACAAAGAAACAACAAATACTGTTTAAATTTAACCCTCTATCGGGTGCAATTGTCCTTACAGACGTAGTTTGGATGCTTTCGTTCCACTTTTTATCCCCATACTTTTTCATTTAAAGGTTTTTGAAACACAAATGCGTTCTTTTTGTAATAATTTTTGTTTTATTTCCTTTAAACATCCCCACGTCATAAAGGTCAGAGTTTACTTTTAGAAAATTAAAATTAAGTGTATTAATTAAGATCGTTTAACCTGCATTTGTTAGGCGCATGGCGCCCGAACTCGCCGATTCAATATTGAGCCTGACGGAATGTTATCTTATGATAAATTGTAGTGCCTTTCACGATTAATACACCTAAAAATATCTTATAACAGGCAGAGTTGTATTTGACAATGTATAATGAATGTGTGAATAAGACTATTTTACAAATGATTAATCTCATTTTTCTGAAGATTTATTTTAAGACGCTCAGTTAAACTTGGTGTCGGTTAAACTCACGTCTAATCCATTTCCAAAGTAGGTGACTCCGTTCTCTCCTTTTCCCGGACTCAGGGTATAGCTGGTTGGATGGCCCGTGATTTCAATTCTAAAAAAATAACAAGAAAATAAACAATCAAGAAATAAATTATGAAAAATTATTCTAATAATATTTTGGAATAATTTCATTGGTAATATTGATATCAATTTTGCTACACATATTTACTTTGTGAAATACTTCCATTCACTAATATAATTACTAATTATAATTTTGCTTCTAAATTGTGATCCTCATTAATACTTTAAAAAAAATATTAATGACTAACCAAATTGGCTACTGATGAGTAAATTTAAGTTATTTATTTACCTTCATTCCTATCTGATCGAAACAATGTGAAAAATGTAACTTCTTATGAAATTTATTACTACAAATAAAATAAAATGCCTTATGTGAGAGTTGTGCATTTTTTATTTATTTTATGGTATATTTTGGTTTATCCTGTTAATTGCCATAAACCTTATATATACTTTTTAAATCAACTGTCCAAGGTATTCAAGCCATAATAATAACTAAATTTGTGTTGCCCAATTCGTTTAGCCTACAGGCAGACTAAAGAGATGGATTGACTGTGTGCGAGGGGACTGAAGCAGAATTGGTAGGTTTGGGAATTAGAGAAGAGAGACCAGGGATAGGTATTGGTAAAAGCAGCAGAAGCAGAGGCAAAATTATGCCATGGAATGTAGCGCCATGAAAAACAAGGAAATTTTACCTGAAAATTTTATAACCTGGTCTAAATTAGCATTATTGTAGAATTGCATAAAATAACTTTTAATTCAGCTGCATAATATTATACCAGAAAATTAAACTGGCAAAATTGTCAATGCATTCACAAATTATTATTCAATGCAGTTAGACAAAGTGTAGTACATAATTTGACGCAAGCAGACAAAATTACATGGGATAGTAATTTTTTTTAGCAGAGATCATCTGGAATTTTTTTTTTACCACCTTAGTATTTAGTTGAGAGTTTTGTGAGAGTACGGCTTTACACTTTTTTTTATTTGTATTTTATTTAAAATTTTTGTATTTTAAAAAAAGTAAAAAATTTGACTTCTGAACTGTCGAAAATGTCACCAAAGTATTATTCTTTTTTTATTTACGCTTCAACATGCCTAATTTCAGGGTCTAATTTCAGAAGCGAAACACATCACAAAACACCCAGGCTTTAGTAAATCACATAAATCAGATTGATGGTGGCTCTCGTAGCGCAGTGGATATGATACTGGCTTCCTATACCGAGGGTTCCGGATTTGATTCCCGGTGAAGTCACAACTTAATCCATGTGATTTACTCAAGCCTGGGTGTTTTGTGATGTATGTCGCTTCTGTAATTGGGCCTCCTGGCTTGTTGAAGCATAAAAAAAAGAAAAATTAATTGTGACCCACAAGGAATCGAACCCGGAACCCTCGGTGTGGGAATCCAGTGTCATACCCACCAGACTATGAGGGACGCAAATATAAACCGCATTTAGAAATATTGCTCCTCACACATGTTTCCAACCCCCGCCATACAAAGAAATATGCAGAATCTGAATTTATGTTTGCCTCAATATACAAAACATTAGTCAACATTTTATGACATGCACCAAATTTTGCACATTCTTCCACTCATTTCTTACTTCTCTCTTTTTGCACATTTGCGCATTATTTTTATTTGTACAAAATTTACTGCTCAGATGAGTTTATAGTCCACACACATAATATAAAAATTAGAGTGAATGTTGGTTGACAGTCTACCGTTTTCAGTACTCTACTCTAGAAGTAATAGTAAAAAAACTTCATCATTCATTGTCAGCTCCTACAGTAGAAAAAGCATATATGAAGTTACCTGCAGTAGAGAATGGGGTATGACACTCTGCAAACGGCTGTCACGTTGCTCCCCGGTAGCACAATGGCTTCTTTTGGAGTAATCTCCACGTTTTGACCTAAAAAGAAAAGAGAAAAAAAGTCAGTTCAGTAATTTACAAAAGATGGGAAAATTTTATTTAGGTGGTGATCCTCCATCTAAGAACTAATCATTTCATTACATTGTTTAGTTATGAAAAGTTTTCTTCCAGCGAATCGAATCTATGAAAGATGTATAATGTCTAGTGTGTGATATATAAAAACGTTCATTTAATAAAATGAACGTTTTTACATATCACATCATTACGAATAAATCTTCTAAGCTCTCTAATCTGGAATCTTATCATCTGGAAAGTAACAAATTTGCAAATAGAGTAGTTTATGTAGGGCACATCAATACAGTACAATATATGTAGTAGTTATAGTACAGCAAATTTGGAGAAAAAAAAAATTCTGAATATTTTTCAGAACACAGTCCTGGATTTTAATTATTAAAAATTAATAAAACATTAAAAAATAAATCACAGGGACATCATTAATCAAGATATATTATAGACAAAATTATATTTTTTTATGGGAAAGTAGGTATCAAAGCCTTTGGGTGTTCATAGGTCTTACAACCTATCGTATTTTACATAATGTATCATGGGTGAGAATGGGAAATGGTTAACGTTACGTCTATCCACAAATCAAAAAAAAATGTTAAAAAATTAAAATTAAGTTTCTATTATTTAACATTTTCTGTTTATACGCTATGTACGCAGTGTTTTAAGAGTTGGCATGGATCCCTGGTTTGTAGTTTATTACAATTTAGGAAGTGTTCTTTGTAAATACCCATAAAAATAACTATGCCAGAAACTTGTCCATAACACAGATGCACCAGCTTGGTAACAAGATTTCGAATCTCCTTGATATTTTTCATTGCAGGAGCAAACGTGAATGAAAGACAATTTAGACTTGGGAAATGCTTAGTTCTGAGTACAATTAAGTTAACTGAAATTCTTTTACTTAAATTTTTGAAATTATTCTCTTCACTTATGAGTATGAGTTTTTGATAATTTGTGCTATTACTGTTATTTTTAATGTATTTTTTTCATACTATTGTTTATATTTACTAAGTTTAAAATAAATTAAGTAAAACAGAAAAAAGTTTCAAATTTTATTTCGAGTTCAGACGGTATTATTTTGTTATATATTTCTTTCTCGTTGTGTCATCAAATATACTGAAAACTCCTAACAAAGTTCTTATACAGAGTGTCTCGTAGCTAGCAGTAAAAACTTTGCGGGAGTCGTCTTCATCCTTGTATCAGAGCGAATGAATTTTTAATATTTGATATAAATAACTTTCACGAAAGTCGCTTATCTCCGTTACTGTCGACATTTCATCCAAAGTGTAAAGAATATTTTCTATTAAAAACTGGATGAAAAAAACTACTCCGAAGTTTTTTGCTGCTAGCTACGGGATACCCTGTATACAAAATTTCCACTCGCAACAACTGCACACAAGACAGGAGGACACATACAACTTATTACTCTAGTATTTAATATTGTAATCAAACCTAACCTAATTTAATGTAATACATCGCAAAGAAATACAAGGCATAGTGAAGTTATTTGTATGGTCATCGAAAATTACATAAAAATTCTTAGGCATTTTTTTTTAACGCAATTTTGTAATACACGAAATCCGTATCCGAAATGTAATCCGAAAATATGATTTGACCACGAAATAAATAAAATAAAATCACAAAATAAACGTTATACCGTAATGCAATATTCTCTTTCGATAATACCGAAACCATATCTCTCTGGTGTAGAATTTCGCATTAAAAAAAATAATAAGCGACTACCTATTTGTAACGTTGAATTATGACGTAGTTCGGAAAATGTTTGCGGTTTCGGCGCGAACTAAACAGTTTCCGCTCCATTTTGGCGCCAAGAACAACAACTGAACATGCCGCCTGCCCGCAGCGGGCGGCTACTTGTTCCTCGTTCGCCCCCTCCCCAATGCCTGGGGGATGTAATTTATTAAGCGCACATAAATAGTTGAGGCATCAACGGATATTCAGTGTAAATTCCGTTCGCTAGTAATAACATCGCCAAATACGCGTTCTAAAAACGAAACCATGGATTTTAAAATAATGGCACGGAATTGTTACTTGTCGCTAATATATCGATGTATCGATGCTTAAATCGCTCAGGTTCGCAATAGAAAATTTCTCGCATGTCGGTAGGTACTCTCGTATTTTATCGTTGGTCGTCTATTCTTGATTCGCAGTCGTTGTCGCTTTGCTAAGCTTAAAAGCAGTATCTCCATTAAACAAATTACTGAGTAAATCAATTTTTAAACGAATTACATTATTCTTATGAATTTTTCTCAGACTCCCCCTTTCAGATTTACCTTACAAATCTTACAAATAACATATTCCATGTAGCAAACGATTTTTTGATAAAATGCGTCGCTTGCTTTATAATGAATTTTTACTCCCTTTCTTTTAACTCGTAGCGTCTGTTTGCTTGCTTGCCTGTCGAAAAAACTTTGGATCAATTTTTAACCCTTTTCCCGTGATCCAATCGAGCTGAAACTTTGCAGACAGACTCGTGGCGACGATAAAAATGATTACTAAAGACTAACAATTTTAGTTTAAAAAAATTAATAATTATAGTATAATTTTGGATTTTACGAAATTATTTATTGCTCGCTTTCGAAGCGTCGCCTGACTCGAGCCCAACGCGTAGGTTAAGCGCCAAACCTGTTTCCACTAGTATATGTGAAAAGGAGTATAATAAAAACTTGGTTTTTATGGGTTAGTTTTTTAACTTTGATTTTATGAAAAAAAAATATTATTTTCAAAACAATACAAAAAAAATATTTTATTGGATATCTGCGTTATAGGCATCATAGCATTGAACAAAAAAATTAACTTGTTCATTTCACTCAAACCCTGGCGACATGATTATCCCCCCACCAGCTACGCGTCACGGAGAAGGACATTATTTGCGAGTTAGCATATGAATCCTCCATTTTAAAAATTTCAAAATAATTTATGGATAAAAATTATTAACCAATGTACGCCACAAACACTGATAAAAGAACAATTTTGTATGTGCAATTGTGCGATAACGAACAGAATCGCCACCACTGCACGCGGGTCGGGATTACCGAAATATAAATACACCAAGCTAGCTACGCCTACAGCTGGCAAAGTCGAGTCAGGCTTAGTTTGACAGGCGTTAACACAAGGCGATGTCATAGTGGAACAAGCGAACTGTGAAACAGCATGGATAAAAAGTACCCGCGTGCGGAATATTCTAGTGGCAAATCAGTGCAAATTACAAACTAGAATTCCAGTACAGTTTGTTAACATATATTTTTAAATATATTTATTTGAATACCTTACATGTGTTCACACTAACTCAGAAATTTAATAGATTTCTTTTACATATAAAATAGTGTGTTGTGAGTATTTGCTTTAATCAAACAGAAAATCTATATATTAATTTAATTAATGTAGGTATTCAATTTTTTTTATTTCCATGAACTTTTTGAGGTTTCTTACTTTAGGGACCATTAAAATTGTTAAAGAGAACGAAATTTCCAAGAAAAACACAAAATCCCATAAAAAATATGTTAAAAAAATGTAACGTTTTTACGATCACTTTGTTGAGTAATTAATTAGTTAATAAAACATATCAATGCTTACTTGGTAAGGAAAAGCGAAGAGATCTAAGATAATAAACAATAAACAGTATAATTAAAACATTATACATTTGCACAAATAAGTAATAACACTATATCTTCAATTATGGGACATTAAAGGAAAGATCTCTGAAACCGGCAAGTCTTTTAAAGGGATAATTATTTTTAAATGGATAGTTGCCCGCTTGATTTTTAAAATGAAATAAAAAGTGAAAACAAATTGTCCGCAGTAGTAAAACCTTTCATGTTTTTATCCATCTAAGGGAGATGATATCTTGTCAAATGGTTGTCAAAAATATTAACATGACAGTTTTGAGGAAATATAAGCAAAGCGCAGAGCGCGTACGTATATTAATGTCATGTATGTCAATATAAGTATTTTTATTTTAATATTCAAAATTAAATCGACGAATTAGTACCATTAACTTTACAAATAATGCTAATTCGAGTGATAAATTATATTAACCCCCTCTACATAAAGTATAGGTAATTTAACAAATATTAGTGTTCGAGCGACGTTTTTGAGTCACGGTCAAAACCATTTCTTAATTGTGATTAGTCTTGTGTGCCCGAGGGCGACATCTATGGATTGACAGGGAAGAAATGTGGCATCTTCGTTATGCTTTTGTTTTTAGTTTATATTTTTCTTCTGTGATTTGACAATACAACTAAAAGATGAAAAGAGAAGCATCTCTTTGATTTCTAACGTTTTATAAATCATTTTGGTGATATCTGCAACAAAGAGAAAGTCCCCTTCAGATTTCAGATCCATATAAAGGATCATATATGTTATAAGAGAGGAACATTACTCTTCAGATCGAAGATCATTGTGACAAGGGAAAACATAACCTTGGTTGATTGTGATTCAGACCAAATCTACTTCCATCGCGTCTTTGACGTCGCGGAACGCCGCTACATTTATTTCCATACAATATGCGTTTATTAAACACACTGAGCGGATCATCGGTCGATCCGCTGGCGGAACGCTCGCTTCGGCGTCTGTTCGGTTCTCCGTCCGCGGAACTTACGTCAACGTAAAATCGATGACATCTCATGTTTTAAAATGCAACGCGCCACATTCGCCGGTTCATCCGCACTGCGTACGCACGTGTATTTCCGTCATTATCCGTCGCAGAATATTGACTGCTAAATTCGGTTGCGGATTTGACGCGACCGAAAAGACGCGGTGTGAGATACGCTCAGTGTGGCGCCGGCTTTAAAAGTAAGTATATGTAGCAATATATATATTTATGCTCATACCGTCTTCAACAACGTATGGCACTATAACAGAATATAATAGAAAAGTTATCAATTTATCTGTTTGGAAAATTTTAAAAATCACTGACCTAATACTGTAGAAAAAAGTAAATAACAAACAAGGTCTTTATCAATACTTTTACAAAAAGACTTAAACTTTCTTGTCTAATCGATGAGATCTCCAACTCTATTTCCCACTATGTTTTATAATGGAATACTTGGTCACTACAATGAGATATCATCCATTGACGTTAACCTGAATATATTCTCCAGGACATAATAGGTTCAGTCCAAAAGCGAAATTTTATTAAACGTGATTAATAGTAATTTGAACGTACGGTACGTAATATTTACTTGACGTAAGCCAAATAAGCACTATCCGACTTGGAACGGTGAAGACTGCCGAATGTGATTTAGCGCTTGTTCAGACACAGCGGGAACCGTGCCGTTTCAGAATCGAATGAGATCCGTGCGGGTCTCATTTACCTAGGTTTGTATGTGATCGTTCAGACACAACCGTGCGGTTAGTCCACCGCTGCGGTGCCCGCAACCCAACCGCTAGAAAATAGACCCGCACGGCGCCCGCACGATCCTATTACTATGGGGCCTTACGAGACCGTTCAGTCGCGTTGCGGGCACCGCGCGGTTTCATGTCACAACAGGAGCACGCGTGGATTATATTCTCTTTTCTATGGTTATGGATCGCTTTGACATAGAATTTTTTATTGATGAAGTGGAGAAAAGACCTGTAACATGGGATCTTCATTGTGAGGATTACTCAAATATGCCAAGAACCAAGCTTGGCAGGAGTTGGTGGAGATATTTGGAAACGGAGGAAAAAAAGAGTATTTTAGAGAAGTAGGTATTTATTCACCAAAAATGAACTGACATAATGATATTTATGTATCTTGCCATGGAACACGGCCGTCGTTAACAAAGTAATGAGCGAATATATCTCTGATATTCAAAGATGGAGAACGGCACCAGAACTGTCAAACTGACGTTTATTTTCGCGCGCGCAAATCGCTTATTAACCGCGGCTGTGTGAACAGATGACACAAATCGCGTGTTTTGAGACGCGATTCTGAAACTGAACGGTTCCCGCTGTGTCTGAACAAGCGCTTAACTTCATTAACCAAAATCAACTGCCTTCTGAACTTGTGCGGTAATTTTTAATATCTCATTTATTCTCCTCAATTGCGAATTTGTAACATTAATTAATTGTATATAATTAATAAAAATATACTCTGTATTCGCCACTTATCGAAATCTGTAAGTGGTGAAAACAAAGGAGGTATATTTTTCTTAATTATTTTAATAATGTAGCCACAAAATCATTTTGCTCTTTTTTGGTTTTTCTTTGTCTTTTTATGCAATGTGATTTAGATTATATTATATGTATCAAAAAATATACGGGGTGTCTCATAACTAGTGGCAAAAACTTTAAAGGTGGATTCTTGCCTTGATAATAAGTCGAAAATGTTCAAGCAACCATGACCTAAGTAGCGCATTCATAATATAGGTGTCAATAGTTATGAGATATGCAAAATCAAGTTTGCATTTTTTTTCAATATTTCTGACTTATTTTTTGCAAAAAGTTTGCATTGTAGTAACCTATATCGATTATGAATACAACTCAATTAAAATGATAAAAACCTCGTAAAAATATTATTTTTATAAATTTTTGCAAGTTTTTTATCATTTTATTCGATTTTTATTAAAGCGAATGAATTTTTCATAATCAATATAAATCACACAATCGTTAATCGTATTTTTACTATAATCGATCGTTACTCGATCGAAAGTTAATCGATACAAGTAATAACAGTTAAATATTTTTCAAAAAATATGTCAGAAATATTGAAAAAAAAAAATGCATTTGATATTGCATATCTCAATAACTATTGACATTAGGTCTTGGTTGCTTGAACATTTTAGACTTATTATTAAAGCAGGAATGTACTTATAAAGTTTTTCTACTAGCAATGAGATGTCATGTATATATAAATGAAGTAACCAACGTCGAAAACGTTTTAATATATAATAATTTTAACGGTGTAGGTACGCTGCATCAGTTCAACTAGGCGGAAAAAATATAACAAATTTGTAATATCACCGTAAAAGACAAACTTTTATGTTAAGAGTTACAAAAATTGATCATATTTTTAAAAATGTATTAAAAAAGGTTTAGTTCACACTTTAGTTATCAAAAGTTGCAAAATTATTAAACTATTTCTGGACTTGCATCGCCTCGCGCTCATCAGGGCGCACTGCGCTGTTGTTCGAAATGGCACCATTACTTTCGGCTGAGTATTCATTTTTTTTTCGTTTCACTGACATTCGAGTTATGAATAATGAACCCCAGTGTATTGTGCGAGTGTTGGAAATTAGACGCGAAACAACGAACGCTGTTCCGGCGGAAAGCAAAAGTTTGTTTGGGCATTTCACAAAGTTAATTCGTGACGTCGATCTCAAAGGCCCTTTGTTGGACATCTTTAATCCCTGATCGTTTCGGTAATCGTATCTAAGATCTCTCCCCCCTCTCTCGCCATACTACTCAGGAACTGGACGACAAGCGATAAATCCTTTAAGAGTCGAGTAGGAAATCAAAATGTGTATAAATAAGGAAGAGTGGAAAACGAAATAAAAGATTTTCATTTACTGCGCATCATGTTTAGTCTAGCGGTAAGACACTTTTTATTTAATTTATTTTTTTAATAAAAAGTAGAGATGCGTGCATGAAATGTGTCATTTTATATTTTAAAAATAATAATGTCATTTATTTTGAAAATATGTAACATATGAATAAAACACGACTTATTACAGACGTGTTAGTATTTAAAGATTTGTGGTTTATATTACGGCCTTGTGACATATACAGGGTTATTTGGAAAACATTAATAACCTCGCAGGACTTTATTTCTGCCTTCATTATGAGTCGAAAATGTTCAAGCAACCATGACCAAGCAACATCAATAGTTATGGAGTTATGGAGTTATGGAATATTAAAGATTGCAATTTTTAAATATTTCTGGCTTAATTTTTACAAAAAGTTGATCTATCATTACAGTAACTTATATCAATTATGAAAAATTCATTAAATAAAAATATGGATATTTTTATTACTATAAAATAAAAAAATATTCTGTTATTTTGGAAAAAATCTAAAATATTTGAAATATACGAAATATCTCCTTTATTCTTTTCAATTTTCTCTAAGCAATAATAATGTAGGTACATGATAAGTTTTATCTCAAAATCGCTTGATTAAAATATTTGTTTGTTTAGTTAGAGTATGATAGATACTTCAAAAAAATATATTATAAGTACAATTTCCTTCTCATATTTTACCTTATAAAATATTATATTATGAATACCAACTATGGGGCCAAAAATATTACAAATTAAGGACAATTAATTAAAGAAATGTACATATACCGTAATGAAATCCTCGCGTTTAAACTGTAAATACAGTTTTGCAAGGGGTAAAAAATAAAATGGCAACAATAAAAAAAATTTATTATTATTTTATTAATTTGATTTCTTTCTGAAAAATGAATCCAATTATCTCAGAATGTCATTTTTTAACTTGACTAAGACTAGACGTGCGAGATGTCTCGGCTTTTCTCATAAAAAAATTATGCAAACGCATATTATGTCCTACCAATATAACAATCTCTTTATGCTGAAAAAAAGTGGAAATATTTATTTACTGATTGCATTTTTCGCGTTTGCGGTCTCGATGCTCGTATTTCGTTTTCCATTTCAAGGCGGTTTTCTTTATAGGTACCACTTCAGATTCAAGATCCAAGGAAAAATTGATGCGTTTCAGGTTTCGGCGCTGCACTTAGCCGGGCTCATTCTGCTGCAGGAGGCCGGGTGCATTAGCCGGCGAATAAGTGTTATGTAGGGCGTAACGAGCACTTTGCAGCTCTTAAAACCCAGCGCGGCTCGCTCGCTTCAACCGTTACCAGACATATCGGCGCCGCAAACCCGCGCACCATCGCCCGGATTGGCGACGAAACCGATCGTATCAAAATATACTATTCATCAGATCGGTGTCGTCACAAATCGAGGCTGATTATTTGAAAATGCACGATAGCGCGCGTATACAGAGGGGGCCAAAAAATATAGATGCACCATAACATTAACTCGTTATTTCTGGACTTTTGTAGAGTTGTATCGATTAGGGCAAAGGTTAACTTATCTCGGAAGAAGTCGTTACTCGAATACATACGAGTATCACCAAACAATGGGCAGGACTCCAAAAAAATGGCATTAGGTGCAGTTACCATTCGATAAGTGCTTTTAAATTTGAGATTGTTGTTGAACTACGACGACAATGGAGACATGAGCTTGCAATAGAACCACGCACTCTCTAAGAATAAGCAACTTCAATCCCAACAAGCAAGCTGTCACCGAGACGTGAGAGCTGAGAGCTTAGCTGGATTAGAATTTGCCAAGACACTGTACACGACGAAGAGGTGTAGTTTCATCTATCTCCTCATTTAACGCCGCAAGACACAATGGTGATTTTAAATAATATCGTGTATCGTAAAAAACGGTTAGATAATTAAAATCATATACGCATCAGTGTCACTGGACACAGTGTTCAGCGTAATCAGAAGTATCTGGACGCTCATGGTAACCACTTTGAGCACTTTTAGAAAGTGTTAAAGTAAAAAGTGACAAAAATCCATATTTTAATATGTGTATAAATTTAATATTACGACTTCGTCTTAACATTATCGACTTTTGTCGAAGTGTTTTCACACTTTTGGCTCCCTTTGTATAAGAAAATAATATTTGTTTTCAAAAGGTACGTACACGGAATACGCGTGAAATTCATATTCGTACTATTTTCAAAATAACCTATTCAAACTAAAGCTATGAAAATAGGACTAACTTCCTGGTGTCTACCTGGCCCTGGACTACTAGACCACTAAGGGAGCGCATTCACTACTTGATCAACAACTTGTCAAGACAAGTATGTGACATACAAAAAAATTTTTTTTCTATTGTATTCAATCATTACTGACACTTTCGTTTCTGTATTATGAAAATGTTTATATTTATCTTTGTAATTTATACTTCATGCTTGATTTCGAAGCTTGTTTATATTTCAAAATGTAAACGGTCTCTCCCTCTTGTTTTTGTAAAATATTGATTTACTGTGTAAATCTGGAAAAGTGATAAAATGTTGCAACATTGAGGGAAACTGTATACTAATTAAAGAACGAATATATATTAATTTACATTATTAATAACAAGAGATCAGGATCCCATAAATTTTCTAGAAAACTCTCATTTAAACCGTAAATTGCTGGCTCCTAGCGTCGCCAACCGTAGAAAATTATACGAAAATAAAACATTTATGTAAGAGTAATTTAGTGAACTAAGGTCGTTAAAATATATTAGCAGCGGATGGCAACCGGCAAATACCCGAAATCGCTGAATTTTTATTCCAAGTCCCATTGGTTTCATTGTATATTTACATATATTATTAATTCACCGTGAAGCTCAATAGTTTTTTGGCAATCCAAAGAAACCTGCGCGCTTTAAAATTCAAACTTATTTTAAAATTAATGAACAAAAACTAAAGCACACTAAGAATAACGAATTTGTAATTATTTAAATTTTAGATCGAAATGGAACGAATTCACTGTTTTTATTGCATTTGCAAATTTTTTAATATTTTTTAAATTTTTTACAAATACATTTTTTTTACTAAATAGACTTAATTACGTATGTTGGATTTTTCTCTTTTGCATGCATAGACTCGTGTGTAGAAGAGGAGTATCTTTACATTTTATATTTACAGATAATAAAATGATAAAAATGTACATATTCATCATTTTTTATGTAAAGACAATTTAGTCATAATTAGTAAATAATAGCTACATATATATAATAATAAGTAAGCAATAAGTAAAGTAATAAGTAAGTAATATATAATATTAAGTAATTAATAGGTACATATATAATAAAATAAAAATTTAATTATTAATGAAGGTATTTTTTTATGTTTTTTTTTAAATGCCTCATAATTATCCTCAGTCCTCAATTCAACAGGCAATTCAACGAATCATTTCACACCTCTCAATGTGTAGTGATGCTGAGCAGTTGTGGTATGTATCAAATTTATCGTTAAATAATATGTTGATGCGATCATTGTAAAATGGAAATTTTAAAACAGATTACTAAAATATATAGACGTGAACAAACATTTGAAATATTAATTTTTTTTCAGTGAAATTTGAAAAAGTATGAAAATAATTGTGTAAAAATATATGGTCCTCTTGAGAAGATTTGAATGCATCGGAGTATTGGAGGCGATACCGTATTATTAACTTACAATAATTAAAAATATAGAAGGAGAAAAAGCTATTGGAGTATAATTAAAATGTTTAATCTTTACCGAAAAATATAATTATTTATATTTTTCTTGAATACAAGATGTACTTTAATATTCAGATCCGATCTTTTAAGCAAGCATTCGATACTGAATGATTTTTTTACTAGTAAGGTACATATATACAGGTAAATAAATATCTTCCGCCCAAGACAACGGACTGCTTAATATACACCTAGGAACACTTAGCTGAAGTAAAACGTATCCATATGTGTACGCACGATAACCTTAACAATATTTTAGCAAACGCGCAAACCATGCTATTAAGTCCGCAGTCAGATAGATGTAGAAGGCAATTCTATAAATAATTTTGTTTTATATTAAACACTAGATAAGATAAGGGAAATTCTAAAATTAATCAAACAAGTCTTATATCAAGATATATAATATATACGTAGATGTCTTATAGAGACGGAAGTTATTTTTTAAAATTATCATGGGTGAAATTGGTGAACGTTACATTGTGTAAAGTGATCCCTATGGACACTCAAAAAGACTTCCATACCTATTTTCCCATATACATTTCCAAAAAGTAGCTTCGCCTCTATGAGAGATCTATAAAATATCTTGATTAATGATGCCCCCCTGGAAATAAAATCCGGTATTGTGTTCTTGAAAAAATTGAACATACTCAAAATATTCTTATATGTTTATGAGTATCACATTTACACAGATTGATTTTATTGTGTTCCAAGTCAAGCTCCTTTAGAAGGAGGATAGGTACCTATATGACATTTTTTCAAAATAATAAACCGCCAAGCCAATTGTAAGAAATTTGAAAATCGATGCATTGTAATGCTATTATACTATTTAAAAGGTAGGTATTCATTTTTTTTAAATACTAACAATCACATTTTTTTCAGAAAAAAATCTATTACATATCGCAGCGTGAGTCAATATCATCTTTCCAAAATATAGTCACGGGATCGTGACGGTGGGACACGAATCAAACACTTGAAGTTATTAAAGTTTCATTAAAAATTATCTAAAATCGCATGACCCGAATATGATTGGAGATCTATTCTGTAATTCGCACTAAATCTCACACTAGTCACTCCAGAATCTTCCACCTGTATCTATAAATTATGATTCACGCTAGTATCGCTCTGGGCACTGCCTTCACTAACACTTCTCACACGTCGGTAGGTACTTTAAAGCTGGTTAAATATCCGCACTGAGATCCGTCTGTCACTTCGTCAAAATTAGACTGTGTTGGCGCAATACTGTTGCGTATTTATAACGACCCAATGTTCACGATGTTTCTGGTATAGTTTGGTGAAATCATTTAGAATGTTCGGAACACTTCGATTATGTGAAGTTCCTTTTGTTTTTGGGACAATATGTATTATGAGATAATGAGCTTCAAACGTTTGTGTTTTCGTTATTCAAATAGCATTACAAATGATACTTTTGCATATCAATATGACAAAGTATTATTATTGTATTCACATTTGTGTCACATTTTAAAAGGTATATTAAACACTTAATTTAAATGTGTCAAAGGCAAATGTATCACTTCTCATTGTAAAATAAAAATTGAAAGTCACACGAAGATGATTTTTTGTTACGTACTAGAACTAACGATATACGAAAATGTGAAATTCTTAAATCAGCGTTTTTTGGAAAGGTGATCAAATAAATATCTTTCAACATTTTCCTTGCTATAATATATATTTGATAAATTTAATAATATTAATCATGAAATATATATTCAGCGATGAGACGAAATACCCTTTCAGGAGTTGATTCCAAATTTAAGGAATTTTTCTCATTCAACATACTTTGCTGAATTCTTAGAATTTTGTTAGTCAGCCAATAGAGGGTACGATTATCGTTGTTAGAAAAATAATTTCGAATTTTGGTAAACTGTTTTTATTTTCCAAAAAAAAAACAATTAAGTTGGAAATTAAATAAAATCTACATAGAATTATCGAGCCGTGGGAGTTAAATATAATAAAAATACATTGAAATATCAAGCCTCTAAAGGATCTAAAAGGCATAAAAATATTTGTATTTTATAGAAATTAAAAATGAATATAGGGGAAATTTTGCCGAAAATTTAATATGAAGGATTTTCACGGAAATTGATAGGATTATTATAAGCCCATTCAAGATTTCAGAAAAATACGGCTTCTAATAATATAATTTACGCAGAAAAAAATTAACAACTTCAAATTTTTTTTGAAGCTCTTTGTAGAAAAATGTGAAAACCGGAAAACATAGGAAGGATACGGAGGAAGAGGGGTGAAAATTGGTATACTGCCAGGAATGAGAATGATACACACAAACTACGAAAATATGTGATACAGGGTGTTTCGTAGCTGGTAGCAAAAATGTCTTTGGGACCTTCTTTATTCAATTCAGTCAACACCAACAGAAGCTTGTCGGTGGTGAAGTGGTAACGACTCTCGCCTAGTAATCCAGTGGCGGTGGTTCGAGCCCTTAGAGTATATACAATCTTCGAGCCCCATTCCAGGACACCATCAAGTTTTTCTCTCTTTCTTTTGTAAAACGTTGCATTATTATGAAAGTAATAAATATCGAAAATTCAATATTCATTCGCTTTGATACAAGTCAAATAAAATATTAAAACCATGCAGAAAATTGAACAAAATGTTTTTTTAAAGGTTTTAGTAATTTTATTTGACTTGCATCAAAGTGAATACATTTTTAATATTCGGTATAAATTACTTTCACGATAGCCTAACGTTTTGAAAAAGATAAGTCAAAAATATTGAAAAATATAAACTTTGGTTGTTATTTCACCCGGT
>JADDOH010000476.1:0-269571 GCA_016648135.1 Agrypnia vestita
TATATATATATATATATGAAAAGGTTATTTTTCGGAAACTTCGCGGATTTGTAAAAAATATATTTTATTTTTGCGCTATATTTCGGTTATGCTGGGATAACCATTCTCAAGCTGGTCTCTCTGACAGTTTAGAGACAACTATAGTTATCTCTAAACTGTCAGAGAGACCGGCTTGAGAATGGTTATCCCAGTGTAACCGATATATAGCGCAAAAACTAAAATATTATATTTTTTTACAAGGATTCCGCTGAAGGGTCTCCGAAAAAATAACCTTCATAATGCATATACCCTCGGCGAAAATCTTATATCTTAATAACATGTCGATATATATATTATAGACTAGAATATAGAATAGATATATATATATATACATATGAATTATCTGTCTGTCTTAATTATCATTATGTATAATTTTTATCAAGATTGCACCAATTTAAGTTTTTTTATAGCTTCTCTGTTTAAAGAGATCTACAAATATATATAAACTTTGTTCTATGTGAATAATACTGGTTTTAAGTATTCACGTTTAAATTAGAAACGCCAATTTTAATTATTTATTATCATAGATGTCCCGCCAAAATTGCATAGGAAGAGGATGAAAATAAAGCGATTAACAAAATATTTGTAAACCTGCATGTTGTGTTACAAAAATATGAATATGAAGTAATAAATAAAGTGCGCATATTACCATTGACAGTCAGTTCTGCCGAATGATTTACAGAACCAGCGACATTTTTAACGGTGCACGTGTACACACCTTGATTATCATGGGCTACACTTTCAATGCTAAGTTGGCTCGAACGTCGTGTTGTATAAACCGTAATACCATTCTGACCATTTAGGATTCTGTCATTACCACGAAACCAAGATATCTCAATAGGAAGATCTCCTTTGATGACTGTACATGTTACCAGAACCATTTCCTGTGCATTCACGGGATCGGTACCAAAATCAAAGGGAACGATTTGTGGAGCAACTGAAGGATTAATAGAAAAAAATCATGACAATTTCATGTTACACAAGTATATCTACATATACAAAATTAAAGAAGTCCCAATAAATCTGGTGTATATTTAGTAATCTACCATTAACATTGAGATGTGTTGTGTGTGACACCTTTCCAGCTTCGTTCTTAGCTACACAAGTATAATTTCCTCTGTGTGTTGCTTGCACTGCATCGATGCTAAGCATTGAAATTCTTTTAGTATTCCTGGTTATTATTATACCATTGCCAGATATTAACAAGAGGCCATTTAATTCCCAGGATATTTCAAGTGGCAGGTCACCTTTGCTGACCGTGCATGCTAATGAAGCCGTATCTCCGGCATTAAGTATTTCTTCACCAAAATCAAAAGGTGTCATTTGAGGTGAAACTTTAAAAGAATGGAATATATGTAATAGATTAACAACTTAAACAACAATGTACGTTTGTATCTGTCAACTGAAAAAGAGAGTAAACAACCAAATACCTGTGTGTATGTGTGTAGTATTTAATGAAAGTGAAAATGAGTCAGTGTTAATCGAATGTTACATAAAATTACATAAATTATTGAAATTATAATGAATAGTAGACTCGAGATTGCACTTAACTCACACTCAACAAAAACTGACTAAGAAATAATTCTAGTAAAATTTTAATTTTGTGTATAAATAGAATGAACAGCATAACAAGCAGGAAGAACATGAAATAATGTAAAATAATGAAATAATCTCGTGGAAAATTTTACTTGGTTTGTTATAGAAATGTGGACACAGTGGACTTGGACTGCAACTAGCTCAAGAAGCACTCTTTTATACTTCTCATGATGCAAAAATAAAAATATGTACATATATACCAACCATATTTTTCAAATGAATACAGGTGTATTACAATATGTCAATAAATATGTATTTATCATAAATTTTAACTCAAATTTATTACATTTTACCTACCTACATCGTATTTGAAAGTGGTATTCTAAGAATACTTATATAAGTATTAAGCATCTCAGAAAGACTTAAAAATTACAGATACCAACGGTTATAATTGGAACCCTAGTAACCATACAATAAGAAAGAGGTGTAATTGTGAAGACAATAATGAGCAATCTATCAGTAAATTTTAAATTGGTGAAAATAAATAAGTAATCAATTTTTTACTTTTAAAAATCAACTATCCTTATTTCAAATGTCTGTCTGCCTGTCCATAACTTGCTGGAATTAGGCTGGTATTGCAACAACAACACTGATGGTGACTAGCTGCTAATGAAGCCCGGGCGCTCGGGTGTGACATGTCAATCAACGGCTCAGGTTGCACGCAAAGATCGTTATTGTTTATCCAAAACAAATATGG
The DNA here is from genome assembly GCA_016648135.1 of Agrypnia vestita. Lineage (NCBI taxonomy): Eukaryota > Metazoa > Arthropoda > Insecta > Trichoptera > Phryganeidae > Agrypnia > Agrypnia vestita. Next base: position 2,333 of record JADDOH010000476.1, read on the forward strand.
AAATCGTTTAATAATAAAATAAATATTGACAAAACTTTATTTCGCTCTTCTCTAAAGTTCGAAATCCTCTCTCCTCTAACGCTGTTTTGGTTGTCTACCCATATACAGGGTTATTTGGAAAACATTAATAACCTCGCAGGATTATATTCCTGTCTCGATTATGAGTCGAAAATATTTAAGCTATCATGATCTAATATCAATAGTTATGGAAATATGCGACATCAAAGTTTGGATTTTTTTTCAAATATTTCTGACTTGTTTTTTGTAAAACGTTGGACTATCATAACAGTAACTCATATCGGTTACGAAAAATTCATTAGTTTCAATACAAGTTAAATAAAATGATAAAACCCCTGAAAAAATTCCAATTGGAATGTTTCCCAATTCGAATTCGAAGGTTTTTATTTTGTATTAAAGGGAATGAATTTTTCATATTCGATATAAATTACTATAATGATAGTCCGACGTTTTACAAAAAATAAGTCACAAATATTGAAAAAAAAATGCAATCTTTGTTGTCGCATATCTCTTAACTATTGATATTAGGTCATAATAGCTTGAAAATTTTCGACTCATAATCAAGGCAGGAATATAGTCCTGCGAGGTTATTAATGTTTTCCAAATAACCCTGTATATTACTTTTACTTTCCCCATTGCTATTGTATTCAATAATATCTACCTACTCGTTTTTACTATCCATATTTTATATTTATATCCAATATATTATTATTTGTTCTCTCTGTATGTAAACAGCTCATCTCAGCATAGATTCTTCCTAGTGAGATGAATAGCTCTTTTTCTAACCAACATGTACTAATATCAAGATAAATAAAAAAAATATAAATAAATAAAAAAATAATAAAAAATTGGAAAGTAAATGACATAACCGACATGCCTATTCATCCTAAAAATAAAATGATGACATTTTTGATAAAATTATAGAATTAGCTTTACATTGAACCACATTTTCTCAAACTGGTTCGTGTATATAAATTTAAGTGGTTAATTCATCTTAATTCTATAATTTAAAAAAAAATCTAACAACCGTTTTTGCAGTAAATATTTAACCTGTTCCATGCCCACGTCATGCATAAACGATGCGCTCTGTCGTTAATATATGACGTGGGCACAGTTGTACTGGACGTGAGTACTATAACAGGTTGAAAATAATATCAATTTGGATTGTCTAGGAATTATATGTTTACCTATGTTATTTTTGTATTGCTGTAATGTATGTTTTTGTATGTTTATTGTAGGAATTGTATGTTTATATTTTTTTATAAATGTTTTTTAATGTTTATATACCTAAATGTTTAAAAAAAGGGTTGTGGTATATAAATATTACCACCGTGTACCATAATGTATTTTTAAATCAATGCTGCAATGATACTTAATTTATTCCCTAAATATGTAATTAAAAATACACTGATGACAGATACTCCCACGTGGATCCAACCAAATTTAATAAACAACCATAAGAATATCCCTACCAACTTAAGTTTAAGTTTGATACTGTAAAATCTTCTGCAAAAGATGTTGATATGAAAGAGAACAACGGAAAGATAATGATACAAAAAAGTCACCGTTAAACTATAACTCTGAAGTAGTCACCTAGCTTACATCATCATCAAATACAAGAACGGATAGCTGCAGCAAACAGGATCTGTATCTCATCCATAGGATTTATTCCAATGCCACATCCATAAGATTTATCCACAGAATTTATTCATAGGAATATAATCATAATAATATAAAACAAATATGTAGTCGAATAGTGACAAGTCACAGACAACATTGTTATAACAGCCAATCGAATGATCAATTTTGATAGAAAGGTGCTGTAACGATTCTACAGATCTGTGATTATTAAGAGTCTGGAATGCATAATACAGTTACAAACTTTAGAAGACTACCAGAAATAGAAATTAAATAAAAAATCTTCAATGGAGAAAAAAAAGGTTTATGGATTGTCTGAGACTTTTCTGGGAAAATAATATTAAGATAAAAGCACTAGAGTTGCTGCTGGTTCCCAACGGACGAACGTAAGAGATTTTGGAGGTCAAATTCGATTTAGTCTGTTGAAGAAGAAGGAAAACATATTTAATAGTGTATATGTTATAGTGAATCTGTTTTTCTAGTGAGTCGATACATTCACTGGCATTTTAGAGAAATTATATACAAGGTCATTCTTATCATATCCAAGCAGATTTTCACCAATAGAAATGAAAACAATATTTTAACTAATATCCTTCTAGTGAAATCATTTGTTTTCGAACTGTCATTTAAATAAAATTTGGCAGACTGTTCACGATCGCACGCATTTCTCGAAGCATAGACAATATACGGTGAAACCATCTTTATTTTGGAAAGTATAAAGCCGGCACTTCACTTCGCAATTATTGTTTTATGAATTTAAGAATGTTATATACGTACGCACAACCAGCGTCGCCAGCTCTACATATTTTTACGTAGATCTACGTACTTTAAGCTTTTCCTGCAACCCTACGATCTTCAGTCCCAGAATCTACGTATTTTGTATCAATTAACAAAATTACAAATTGTACAATTTTACAAAATAACAGCTCATTAGGCTGAATGGGTATAATTTCCTTTTCATTCGTGAAAAAAAGCTAATAAATATTCCGTTTCTTTCACACTACCGTAGACTCGCTACGCCAACACAACACTCTTGTCATTTATTCCATAGAGCTGTGACTATGTAAAACGAAATGTCTCGTCTCTAAGGGAGAAACTTAATACATAACCAAAGTGTAATCTAATATGTAAACTCAACCTAAAAATAATAATGAGTGGTTTTGATTTCTATCTTCCGATATTGTTCAGCTTTCTGCTCAATTTAATTGAACTCAATTATGGAGATAAGCAGTGACAGTGATGAAGAGCGGAATGTTACTCCCACTAAAAAAAAGAAAGCTGCATTATGAACAAAAATATTCACACTTGTGGGAAACAGACAAAAAAAATTTGCTTCCCATTTGAAGATGAGCAGAGACAAAGGCTGAAGAACTTAAGGTTTATAAACCCTGAGACATTGACGGACCCAAATACTAAACGTTCTGTACGATCTATAGTTCATTTGGGGCAAATGTTTCCAAGTAATATTTATATCCTTAACTTCAAATATTTTATTAATGAGTTGAGTCTGCTACACTTTAATATCATTGAAAGATTTGGCAGATACTTCGTGGTGCAACATTAAATCAAATCATTATTAAATATTATTAAATCAAAATCATTATTAAATATTATTAAATCAAAAATTAATAATAAACTTATCGAAACATATTTATATTCAGGCAAAAATATTAAAACCAACGATAATACACTTTGGCGAAAAATTTAAGTTAGTTATTATCTATACCTGATGATGAGAGGGACTGCTCCTCTCGAAACTATAGTTGTAATTTGATAACTCATATTGTGTGTGTATTACAAAGTACAATAAAACATATTTGAAATTATACTGCTACACTTTACTTAGTTTTCAATTAACTATCTTTACTTTCAAGATTATGTCCAACAAACCTGATGGAGCTAGACCGGGAATAGCGAGTTCTTAGAAATACAAGTCTCCCATTTCAAGAGGAACAGATAATTAAATCAGAGAATTTTTTGCTTCATGTGTCTAAAATAAAGAATGGCGATTCGTCGCAAATATTTCCATTTCTGGCCCAATTCGGTCACATTGTCACAGAGCAGTGCAAACGTCGAGCGCCTGTTTCTTATGAAAACAGACATTAGACTTTCTACTGAAACTCTAATTGGCTTACATTACATGAAAAGTGGCTTAAAAAGAAACCGCGAGCCTTCGCAGGAACACATTAAATATTTTAATAAATATATGTATAAATTTCATTAATTTACCTGAAACTAATAATGAAAAAAAATAACAACACAACACTTGTTTTATTCAGTTTTACCTACCCTAACCTCTTCATTTCACTCAGAAAATAAGGACGTAGGTCTACGAACTTTTTACAAGCAAAATTTACTAATTCTACGTAATTTTCTAATATGGTCTACGCCTCTTTCAAAATCTGAGTTGGCAACACTACGCACAACCAAAATGATATAATTTGATTATAGACAGATATAGGATACTTTTGGTTTAGATCCATATTGAAATTGAACTAAGTACATAACTTCAATCAAGCTCTCAATTTCAAGGATGCGAGTTTCGTGGACAGAATTTTTATGAATCTTGCAGACACTGATTATTCTATACAGGTTTTGTTGTGGACGTTGATTATGCAGGCCAGATATATTTTTGATATTATATTTGAAAAAAATGTTCAAGGTATTTGGATTGTTAATATTTTAAATGCTTACTTATACCTAATGCCAAAAAAAAAATTTTATCCGTGACAATCCTGCCCGCACCAAACAGTACCTAAGTAATGTTAACCTAAACGAAACCAAATTTCATAATGTTACAAAAATGCATCCTGGCTCATATGTTCTATAATTGTCAGATGCCTGATAAATATTGTGTTCAAATTTAATATCTTTTATTATGAGATCTATTTTTCATTTTCAGCAATAAATATAATTTTATTTTTCTAAAAAAAAAGATTTTTTGTTCCCGCAGTCGTCAGATATCTAAAAAACCCGAGTGCACGATTTTTCAGCCGACACCTTATTTCGCGATTCGTATTCATTTTGCGGTCCTATTTTAATTTAGGAGTTAAAATAGGACCGCAAAATGAATAAAAATCGCCTATTGAAGTGCCGGCTTTATACTTTCTATGCTTTAAGAATTACGTACGTTCGTGTACAAATTGATGGTTTCACCGATATATTGTCTATGCTTTAAGTAATGCGCGCATTCGTGGACAAAATATATTTTCACAGATAATGTGTAGTGAATCTGTAAATTCATTGATTGACATGTTTTCACTGCCCCCACTCTGCCCGACTGGGAAAAGTACATTTCTACTAGTGAAAGTATAGTCTCACTAAAAATGCTAATTCGCTGTAACATATACACAATAAGATACGATTGATTTAACAATATTCTGATACTGATGTTTATAATAATTTTTGAAGGAGTGTACTAAAATGGACATGGCATTCATTCATTATGCAAGAACTGTGATTTCGTATGACCCATGCAAAATATGGGGGAACATCCAATAAAAACAATAAAGGATGGAAAGCATACAAATAATATGTGGCATAATCATTGGCATAATATGAAATAATACCATTAACACGAAGGGTTGCTGTATAAGTAGTAATTCCTGCAATGTTTCTAGCAATACAAGTATAATTCCCACTGTGGCTTCCCATTATAGGTGAAATAGCAAGCAACGATGTTCTATCACCGACTTTTGTTGTGGTAATGCCTAGATGACTTGACATTTCTTGACCGTGAAAGTTCCAGGAGATATCTATCGGTGTATCTCCTTTAGATATGTGACAATTCAGTTGTACTGACTCTCCAGAGAACACAGATTCGTCTAGTTCAAAGGGCATTATGTGAGGAGTAACTGCAGAGCAATTTAAATTGAAAATAATAATGTTAAAACTTAAATCATGAAATCTTAAGTAATATTTCAAATAAAGTAAGATGAAATGGCCATTTAGCGACTACCATGAACATATAAAGCTGTACATGTGGTCATTTCAGCACTGTTTCTAGCAACACTAACATTATTTCTGCTGTGATTTCCGTGATTAACGTTATTGTCAGACTACTTCCCAATTTGGTTGCTAAGATTCCTAAATTTGATGAAATTTCCGTACCATGAGAATTCTAGGAAATATCTAAAGGGATGACTCCCTTTGAAATGTGACAAAATAACTGAATAGATTCTCCCGAAAACAGAGCCTGATCTATGTCGAATGGTAATATGTTGGGTGCAACTGTAGAAAACAGAAGGTGCATGAAAACAACAGGATTACAAAAGGTTTTAAATGAAAGATTCAAAATAATACATTTCTTCAATAACAAAACATAAACAACTTAAAACGTGTAAATGAATATGTAAAATACTTGTACCATTCACGTGTAATGAGGTTGTGTAACTGACAAACCCCGCTTTATTTTTAGCAATGCAAGTATAGTTTCCACTGTGACCAGCAGTCATAGTCGATATTGATAAAAATGACGTCCGGTCACCCACTTTTGTTGTCGAAATTCCCAAATGTGATGACATATCACGACCATGAAAATTCCATGATATGTCAATCGGTGTATCACCTTTTGCTACATGACAGTTCAATTGCATGGACTCCCCAGCAAACACAGAACCATCAGCTTCAAATGGGACGATATAAGGTGCAACTGTGACACATAAAAATGCGATAAATACTGCAAACTGACAGTGATTGTAAAAAGTTGTATATAAAAGGATGTGAGAAGCGTGCAAGTGCAGTTAACAAAGCCTGGGTTAGTTTATGATGGATGAAATGGCGCCTAAGTTTGTTGTACCATTGACATGGACCGTAGCAGAGTGCGTAGCGGTACCAGCCTTGTTGGTCGCAGTGCAGGTGTAGATTCCACTATGTGCTGCTGTTACAGTCGCAATGCTTAGTAAAGATGTTCGTTCTCCCACTTTCATAGTCGTTATACCCAGATGGGATGACAACTCGCGTCCATGAAAATTCCAAGAAATTTGGAGGGGCAAGTCCCCTTTTGATAAATGGCACGTGAGCTGTACAGACTCTCCAGAGTAAACCATATCCTCCAGTTCAAATGGGACTATGTGTGGTAAAACTAATAATAAAAATGTGATGTCAAGCTTGTTATTTTACATATATATAAATATAAACTTACTTATACCTTATACACATGGCTATAAATTAAGAAATATAATTTAACACAAAAATATTCTCATTCATGCAAAAAAAAAAATAATAATAATGAGGTTAGAAAGCCAAAAGAGTGTTAGTGATTATCTCGAACTTTACAGGAGAGCAAAAAAGTTCTGTCAATCTTTTTTTAATCTTTTGTTATTATTCAACGATTTCCATACTTGTTAATCGAAAACACATATGGAAATCGTTTAATAATAAAAGAAACATTAACAAAATCAGATTGACAGAACTTCCTTTTGCTCTCCTGTAAAGTTTGAAATAATCACTAACGCCCTTTTGGCTTTCTACCGTCGATATGAACAATATAGAAGCATGTGTTGTGCATTTATATACCCTAAACACTTAATACGGCTGTGTTACTGGCAATCCAACAGAATTATTAACTGTAGTTACTGCTGTGCCCAACGCACAGCATAAGAAATACATAGTTAATACAAAAAAATTATCATCCTAGTAATAAAAAAAAACAAAATGGGAATACATTTCTCTTCCATGAAAGTTCCATGTCGGTGTAAGGGCCAGTGGTATCAAAAACATTTGAAACAATGATGGTTTAGTTTATGTTTTGATGGTGTTAGTTGTGTTACATTCATGATTATCAATAACTGTGAAATTCTTAGACTAGTTGATCAAGAGCCAGTTGTATCAACTTGGATTATAGTTGGTTTAAACTGAAAATCTCATTTAGCCGATGCGCATTTTTTTTTTTACTGTTTGATTAAGATTTTCGACATTTGTTTTTATTTAATGTTTCAAAATTGAAGTATCAGTGAAGGCTTAGCCTATCCACAATTCAAGAAACAGTACTCCAGATATATAACTTACCCACCTTAGAATATACTATAGAATAATTTAATAATCAGAAAAACCGAGGTATCCTACATAATATTGTACATTTCGACACTACAATGTCGGAACATAAATTTAATAAAAACGATTTTGACGACACATGTCATAAATCACGTGCACCGCCTGAAACGAGATTTTCAAGTAAACCGACTATAATATATATACAACCAGCCCTGAGTGGTATGTTACCTTTAGGAATGTGACAATTAACCTGAATGAATTCACCACAGATTCACCAAACCAGTTCCGCTTACGCATATATCTTATATATAGATCTGGATGTCCACTTCTAACAACAAAGGTCAGAATTTCGAATCCCGCCTTCGGCTTTTAACTTAAGTCTTGGAAAAGGCTAAGTATGAAGACAGTAAGAAGACTGATGTAACGTGTTTTCAAATATGTATCTCTAAAAATAATAAAAAGCTAACTAAAATAACTGAATTGAATTGTATTTTGTTAAATGTATATTAAAGTTTATTTAATTCCGAGGAAGTTGAATTTTTCTGAATGACATTCATTCTATTTCAAAGTTATACAAAAAATTTGCGGAATATGTAATGTGCACTATTAATAATTTCCCGATTAATATTCTATTAATAATTATGATAAATAATAATCCCCAGTAGAGATGAGTGGATGAAATTAATCATCTCAATTGTGGATGATACTAATTTCCCACAGTAGAGGTGATTGTATGGAAAAGTACAGTTCTACCGTAACTTTTGAGGCAAAGCTTTGACAATGTATATAACAAGGCTTGTATTACCGTTCCGAAATGTCGACATAGGTTTCCTCAGGGAAACCAGCAACGAATTTTTATTCCAATCCAGAAGACACATGTGCTCCATTTATAATTTTCTATTATTTTATATAATTAATAAAATTCATAATTGTTCGGCAGGCAATATTTTTATTTCTATATATATTTAAATATGTGTATTTAATGTATAAATGTTTAAATCTATATAAAAAAAATATATACTTTAACTATCATTGATGTCCCGCCAAATTTGCATAGGGATAGTGTAAATAAAAGAACGAACAAAATAAATAAATTAAATGTAAATGAAAATATTTATTACTTATATATTTGGTGATAAAGGGTTTTCATGTATTGATTTTTGTAATAGCTAATCCGCCTTATTCTTAAGATAGCAATAAAACATAACAATCATGTCTGACCGCTATGATATAATATTGTCACTTCGTCAATCTTGACATTTGACAGATGTCTTCATATTTCGCATAGAAACATTATGCATATGTTCTTTCTATTCTTTATCTTACGAATATAATGAAATCTTTATAAAGAGAAGAAGGTGGAAAGTGTAGCAAGAGTCCAAATATATTATAATCAATGGAACGTGAACATTGTCTACTATAAATACCAATGCACCAATCCAGTAAAACCTTAAATACAATCTAACGGCAGAAAAACAGCAAATTTTTCAGTGTATATATTATATATACATATATAGCTACAAAATTATGAACAAACAACATGCACATATTACCATTGACAGTCAGTTCTGCCGAATGATTTACAGAACCAGCAACATTTTTAACGGTGCATGTGTACACGCCTTGATTATCATGGGCTACACTTTCAATACTAAGTTGGCTCGAACGTCGTGAAGTAGAAATGGAAACACCATTTTGATCATTCGCAATTCTGTCATTACCACGAAACCAAGATATTTCAATAGGGAGATCTCCTTTGCTGACTGTACATGTTACCAAAACCATTTCGAGTGCATTCACGGGATCAGTACCAAAGTCGAAGGGAATGATTTGTGGAGTAACTGAAGGATTAATAGAAAAGCTTGTTAGAAAAAATAGCGACAATAATGCACACATACATTTTAAAAAGTCCCAATAATTCTGGTATATATTTAAATTTACTACCGTTTACATTAAGATGTGTTGTATGCGAAACCTTTCCTGCTTCGTTCTTGGCTATACAAGTATAATTCCCTCTGTGCATCGCCTGCACAGCATCGATGCTAAGCATTGATATTCTTTTGCTACTCCTGGTTATTATTATTCCATTGCCAGATATTAATAATTGACCGTTTAATTCCCATGAAATTTCAAGCGGAAGATCACCTTTGCTGACCGTACACGTCAATGAAACTGTATCTCCGGCATTAAGTATTTCTTCACCAAAGTCAAAAGGTGTCATCTGAGGTGAAACTTTAAGAAATCGAGTGATGGGAATGTAAGAAATAAATTAAAAATTGTTTAAACACAAAAACACTAACAACTTTTATGTCAAAGTAACTTTTATGTCAAATGCTTGTACCATTGACAACCAACATTGATGTGTGATTGGCAAAGCCGGCTTTATTGGATGCTACACAAGCAAATAAACCTCCATGTTCCGCTTTGATAGATTCAATAGTGAGTGTTATAACTCGATTGCTTGTTCTTATAATAGAAATTCCTTCATGCTGTTTGGCTGTTTTCACCCCGTTCAAATACCAATCAATCTCCAGGGGCAGGTCTCCCTTGCTAACAGTGCATTGCAGTGATACCATATCTCCAGGATTCGCAGGTTCATCACCAAAGTTAAAGGGCATTATTTGTGGAGCAACTATGTATGTAAATAAGTATAATACAGTATGTCACATTTCATCACAAATTCAACTAGTGTTGTTTTGCTGAGTGATAAAATATAATATTCGAGTTAGAATTGAAAATAATACAGATAAAAGCAACTACTACATAAAAAAAACATATATGTCAATCTTAATGTAATGGAGACACATTCTATACTACCATTAACATAGAGATGAGCAGAATGTTCTGATTTGCCAGCAGCGTTACTTGCAATACACATATAGTTTCCTTTATGAATCGCTTGAACGGAATCTACGCTTAGGATTGATATTCTTTTGCCAGTTCTTATGATTGTTATGCTTTCTCCATTGGTGATATTTTGACCATTTAAAGCCCAGTGTATGTCCAAAGGTAAATCACCCTTATTTACTGTACATGTCAAGGAAACTGTTTCCCCAGCATTAAGTGTCTCATCTCCAAAATTAAATGGGGTTATTTGCGGAGAAACTAAATAAGTAAATCATACATATCAATACAGTTATAGAAGAAGATAAATAATAAATGGGAACAAATAATAATTATGACATTGCTTCCTTTTTCACACAAAAATTTACTATACCATTGACTGACAAGCTTGCCGACTGATCAGCCCGCCCAGCAGCATTAGAAGCAATGCAGGTATATGAAGACCTGTGTTCAGCTTTTACATAATCAACACTTAATGTTGAAATTCTTTGACTGATTTTATTTATTGAAATTCCTAGATCGCCATTCTTCAAGGGAATATTTTCCATCATCCACTGAATCGAAAGCGGGAGGTCACCTTTGACCGTACATTGAACAGAAACCGTGTCACCAGAATTGATGGGATCACCTCCAAAGTCGAAGGGGTGAATAGATGGAGGCACTAACATGAGAAGTGCAATATGAATATTATTTTAATACTAATATATATTTAGGTTTAGAATTTAAAATACTTATTATGCAAACAGTAGATTGCAGTTATTACCGTTGAAAAATAAGAACATTATACACTATAACATTAATATAATAAATTGAAAAAGTCTAACCATCCATTATGGGGAATAAATTAGGATATAGTTATTAATCTAGAAGCAGGAATGTGACAGTAAACAAAATTTAATAAAATATATAGTATAATAAAAAGTTTTCTATTTTGAATGTTATCAGAAATACCATTCACTGAAAGTTCTGCTGAATAATTGGAAAATCCAGCAGTATTTTTTGCAACACAAGTGTAAATTCCTCGATGCTCCGACGACAGCGATTCTATGCTAAGACTGCTTAGTCGCTGACTCATTTTTACAACAGAAATTCCATTAGTAGCAGAGTTTATAATTTGATCATTATGCATCCAAGTTATATCTATCGGCATGTCCCCCTTAGTAAGCATGCACTGCACGGCTGCCATGTCCCCGGCATTAGATGCCACATCCCCAAATGTGAAAGGCATTATCTGAGGAGTAACTAAGGAATATCAGGGTTAAAATAATAGGAATAATTATTTATTATGAATTACCAAAACACTATACTACAGATGACCGACAAACTTATCAATCGAATCTACCATTGACATCTAAGATAGCCGAGTGATTTGCTGTTCCAGCAATATTTCTCACAGCACAAACATAAATTCCACGATGTTCAGCTCTAACAGAGTCAATGCTAAGAGCGGATACTTTCTTATTCATTCTTGTTATCACAATTCCTTCATTATTTTTTGAGCTGACATTTTTTCCATTTAAGCTCCAAAATATCTCTACAGGCATATCTCCCTTGTTAACTGCACATTGCACAGTGGTCATATCTCCTGCATCCGCAGGTTCCGAACCAAACTCAAAAGGTAAAATTTGGGGTGGCACTAGTACACAAGAAGACCGTTATTTCAGCAAGTTTCTCAACACTAGGTATTCTCAAATACATATGTTAGTGGTTGTAAATATATGTATAATATTCATACACTTTTGGCGGGACATAATATTTTTGCTTACTGTTAATCAATACCTAAATGAGTTGTGTTCACAATATTTTTTTAATAAATGTGTACAAAATTTTGAAACATGTCAAAACAAAATTTTATTCTGGAACAGACAAGTCGGCACTGAAAAGTACATACTAATAATAATACAATAAAACAGTATGTACATATTATGTAACGTTGATGTTGCTTACCTAAAAAAAAGAGAGAAAAAAGCACAACAAAATAACAATGAACTCTCTTCTTTATTGGCAGGCCGTCATGGTACCTAATATCAAAAGTAATTGGAAAATGAAAAGGCCATTTAAAAATTCCAAATATCATATATGATAAATACCACATTTCAAAGACTGTCTTCTGGGCACACATGATAAAACTTGGTAATAATACAACATGGGGATCGATCCCACGATTGTTAGGCTTCAAATAGAATGTATAAATATTTATAGCCTTTATTCATACACAATTGTTTCGGCCATCCAATCTATCCATTTCAATGTTTTAAAAAATTTAAGAGTACAGATAATTATTCTCTTTGCCCAATATGAAGGATAATTCCCAAAGAGCTTCTTAGATAAGCATATTCTGAAGAAACAGTTAGAATTTCTCTAAAGTGAGTAAACTTGTAAATATATACACTCTGGATGGAAAATTTAAAACCATAAGCACTCGAGTATAAGAAAGTAGATATTTTAGGAAATTATTTTTTCAGGTATAGGTATTATTGACAAATAATAACGTTTTCATAAAACATGAACTATATTAAGATTGCAGTTTTGAGAAAGCAGAAAGCATCTTCACTGATATATTTTGTACCTACCAATTGTGGTATTTTTTAATCTCTATTTATTATTATTGTTGGTACAACTTTTCAATCCTATTGAATCACCTATGAGAATAATGTGGATGCATTTTTCTGTCCAATTCGCCCCACTCTAGGAATTTTCATGGCTCTATTCCACTTATAACGAACCCCAAAAAATATATTTTAGATTGCTCAGTAAATGATGTGACGTTATCCAGGACAGAAGATTCTACAACCTAAGGATGAGGAGAACTGACCCCAATAGTGAGTTGGGATGAAGCCAGGGAGAAGAAGACAGCAAATGACATCTGATAACACATGTCCATGTCTGAAATGAATTATTTTTAATTGTCTCAGTCTTATAATGAGTCTGACTCAATATAGATTTTCCTGAGTCAGCTTTGATATTTTAAAATTAATAATGTAATTTTAACAGAGCAAGCTGGTCAAGAGTTTGAAAACAGCACTTACAAAGTATTATTATTGTATTCTAGTTAAAATTTAGAAAAAAAGTTAAAAAGAAAAAGATAGGTATGTTATTTTATTTCAGAAATCAAAAATTTAATTTTGGAATATTGTAAATTTTAAATGTTACAATTTAACAAATATAATCATAAAACGCCACCCAGACAATAAATACATTACAGGTAGATTCCTACCTAAATTATGAGTAAAAAATGACCTATCATCAGTCCTAATATCAACAGTTAAGGAGATAAGCTACTTCAAAGTATGGATTTATTTTAACATTTATGATTTATTCTTAAAACTTCTGTAAAACGTTGAATTGTCATGTATTGAATATTTTAGATGTGAAATAAAATCTTGGATTGAAGCTAGCAAACCAAGTTGAGTCACAAATGGTGTGGTGTGCCAGTCATGTAATAAACTGTACACTGCGGAAATTTATTCTTAATTTGTGACTTGACAAACTTTAGCTTCAATAAATTGACTCCAAATGAAACAATAATAACATATTTTAAACATCCCAACACATATTTTATGTGAAATCAATTTTGTTATGTTGATTTAAACAAACATTACGTATACTCTGTACTATAATTTGGTCTAAAATTATCCATCATGGATGTACATATTTATTGTATTCTTAAGCTGAATAAAGAAATGAGTGACTTACCCATAACTTTAACTTCAAGAGATCCACGAGCACTGAATCCTTTAGCATTCTTGGCGACACATGTGTACGTAGCCTGGTCACTTGTCCTCTCGACGTTCTCAATCACAAGAGTTCCATTGGGGAAAACCTTTTGCTTGCGGTTGATAGGCAAAACTCGATTGTCTCTCTCCCAGACTATAGAATCAATAGGGTATCCAGCGACAGGGCAGTGGACAATAAGTGTATCTCCAGCAACGATAGGATGCTTGTCCATTGTTCGAACAAATGGCAAACCATAAACATTAACTCGGCCGGAATGTGAGGCACTACCAACCTACCAAATAATTAAAATAAGTAGGTGATTAAATTTGCATTTAAAACGATTTAAAAAAAAATTATAAATATTTAAAACATCCTGATTAATTTACTTATAGTTCAATCAACATTTTTTTAATTTCAATTCGTTCATCCTTTTTAGTTTGTAATAGATATTTTACATTGTATGTACAAATTTTTCAAAATTTACACTCTAACACTCAAAGCTTGAATCTAAGGCACCATATCAATTCTTGAGACAGTGTTAAATAATACAGTAAAACCATGTTAATTCGACCCCCAATAATTCGAAATTTGCCATATGTAATTTGAAATTTGTCAAACCCACAAGTCCAAAATGTTAATTTCATAGTAGATTAGCCCCGATAATTCGAAAACTCCGGTAATTCGTGATTTAGCCCCTTGCACCATAAATCAACACATTTTAGTTCATATAATACGAAATTTTTTTGAAATTTGACAAAATTGAAAAAATATTTCGATTTTTCTCGCAAGAGATTAACAAATATATCAATATCGGATACTTTAGTAACAAAAATGTTGCAATCTTTATATTAGCATAATGAATATTGTACGTTGGAAATGATTTCTCGAAATATGCAAAAATACGGACATTTTTCACAAAATTAATGACATTTTTCACGACTTTTGCAATTTTTGGCAAATTTCGCAACACATCGCGTTTTTTTTTTTGCACCTTGAATTTCGAATTAACGGGGTTCTTTTTCAATTAATTCCTTTTCCAATTCAAAATGTTTTTTGGGTTCCTTGAATTTCAAATTCAAGGAACCAATTCAAAAATTCAAAAATCCAAGGAAATTCAAAAATTAGGAAGAGGTTCTACTGTATAGATAATTTAAGTCTGAGATTGAAATTGAAAAGTAAGTCCCCTCCATATATGGTCTTCGTATACAAATATAAAATGTTATATTATGTGAAAATTCAATTTTCATTCATGTAAGCGAATTCGTTAAGCATGAATATGTTATTATATTTTGATAAAAATTTATTTTGCTTAATTGAGAGATGAGATCTGAGGCCCAACCTCTCTATGCTGCCCTAAGCTTTGAACAATCATAAAAAAGTTAAATAAATAAAAGTCATAATCCTTGAAAAGTGCAGACCACAGACCACCAAAATATAGAGACACAAACTAACATAAATTACTTGGTACATGGTTCCAAAACATTTGACTTGTTTAAAAATTACTATGAGCTTGTAAAATTTGAAACAATTATGGAAAGGTTAAGTAAATACTCTTAAAAAGTATAATGTCTTAGTAAATAAACCGCGCTTTATTATAAAAAAAATATATACATATATATACTGAAGAAACTCAGTTTGTAATGAAAAAAAAATTAAAATACGTTTTGTTTACTAGGTGATTTAATCATGCAATAACTGCATTATAAATGTATCTTAAATATATGCAAGAGGGGACATAGTTCTCTTTATTTTACTTAAATTTAATTAATATCCTTACAATTTTATGCTCTGTGGTGCAGACAAATGAAAACACACTTATTGATATTTTATTACCTTGCTGGTGGCGATGCACTTGTATAGACCTCCATCATTGGTGTGGATAGAAGAAATGTTTAAGTGAGAAACCACATTGCCATCAACAGTTACATATTGGCCAACCTAAGAGAAGAAAATTCATAAAAATTTGAAACAAACCAAAGCTAACATACAAATTAAAATGAATAATTAATGTCTTTTCGTCACTTCAGAGAGAACCTGACATAAACAAAAAGACAGGAAAAATCATAAAAATTGTATTGGCCCGGAGCAAGACAACCTTTCTGAATTGAACATTGAATTGAAACTTAATAATAGCTTTTTATTACATTTTGTAATCAAACTCCAATTGTATGTATGACCTCTATCTCTTATATCTGTGTACTTCAGTCTTACTCTTGCATCTAAGAAAATTTGGCAGTAAAGTTCAGTATGCCAGTTGGTGATTCTGTTTACTAAAAACAGGGAAAGACGGCTCGCTCTGCGCTCAACAATTAAGACTCATCTGTTAACATGCAGACCCAATGTAAGATAACACTCCTATGTCAATTATTACAAAAAAAAATAATCAAGGGATAGATCATTCTTGATTCAAACCTGAAAACGTTCAGTATTCTGCAGGCGTCGTCCATCAAGTTCCCAAGACAGTTCAGGGGTGGGGTTTCCAGATGCAATACATTTCAGTTCAACAGCTGGTCCGGGGTTCAGGGTTCTTTCTCCAAAACTATGGCGGATTTGCGGTGGCTCAACTAAAAAAAAATTTTTTTCAAAAATTTCATAGGTACTATAAAATGCATCAGTTTACTTCTTGTCTGAATAAGAAAGTAAAATTTTGATAATCCTTTAATAAAAACAGGATAAAACAAGTTAAGTTTTGCTTCACTGGTACTGTACCGGGTACTTTTTAAATATCAACTGTAAAGTAGTGGCAATTTTTGTGGTTGACTTTAAATAAACTGAAATCACCAATCCTAGAAGTGAATAATATGCAACTGCGTATACATACATCTTCCCCCAAGTTTCAGTTCTGCACTTGCGCCTGCACTTTCTTGGTCATTTCGAATAAAGCACTGGTACATTCCCTTATCTTCCTTTTTCACAGAATCAATCCTGAAACATTGATTTGAACTCAATCAAATTTTCATGGGTGTTTTTTTTTTTTCAAATGTAATATGTGACTAAAGGCTGGTTGTATCAACTTGGATTAATGATTGGAAACAACTTGGATTCAAACCACTGATTTTTTGCTTTTTTCACCAATTACACAATCATTAATTTAATTAATTAATTAATTTAATCCAAGTTGATATATACGGCCCTAATTCCATTTATATCAACTTAGATTAAAGTAATCAAACAAAAATCACAGTTTTGTAAGTAAGCGTTTATTAATTTAATATATTAAATCCAATTAAAAAAGTAATAAAGACATACAACTACAGTACATACTGTAGTAAGTTATAGGTAACAATATGGTAACAATATATAACAATATAACAATATAAACAAATATGGTAAGAAAATAATTTTGCCTTGAAAGTGATATACCACACACGAGTCAAAATATTCAAATAACATTATTTGCTAATTCATTACATATTAAAAGGCACATTGATTGATGTATTAAAATTTTAGAATAAACCAATAGATTTCTTGAAATGGGCTTATCAACACCACAAAAGAATTAATTTCCCTAACTGTAAGCAGTTTTGTAGTATTTTGTCCTACCTGAATATTTTTAAAATGTACAAAGTATTGCATTTACACAGACACTACATTCTGAATGGATTTTGCCACTCTACTAGTCCATCGGTAAGATCCAGAGTGTCAATCAAAGTGTAATTTAGTTTACATATTACTATCACACTTACTTTGTTACTTTTTGTTTCAGTAATAATCATTACAATTAATGTATCAAAGTGAAATAACACTTACTTATACATGAATATTATATGTTTTCATACATAAATATATGCATTTGACCACTTGCATTTACATTAAATTCATAAATTATTTTTTATGAACTCATAAACACATATACATACAATACATTAATAACTCACATCACCATATATAATGCTTTGTCGACAGAACATAGCAGATATGATATCTGTAGCTTAAATATATATTTATAATTTATTTCAACTCATAAAATTTTTGAATTTAAAATATTCATATTATGTTTTATGTACTGATAGTAAAGTATATTACGTATACGTATTTGCTACCTACATAGAAGTTGTTTTAGATTTTATTAATATTCTTAGTGTTTTTCAAACTAAACATGTATTTTATGTAAAATAGAACTGGCTTAACGGTGCACTGTGATTAATTAGTATTGAATCCACGACCACTTGGTTCTTGAGCGAATAACTTATTGCTCGGTCAAATCTAATTTACAAGATTACTGTTCAGTACTTTGGCAGTTTGCTAAATATTTATACTAATTTCGCATTGATGCAATAATATTTACCTCAGAATGGCATCATGATGATTGAAGTCTTTGCCATCTTTAAGCCAGTTTATGGTCTTAATAGGATTTCCTTCGAACCGACATGTAAACAGAGCTGGCCTTCCAAAGTCAACAGTCTGTGTAGCGGGTTCAATGGATGCTTTGAGCGGTGCAGTTACAGTAAGGACAGTTTCAACAGATTCACCTAAAAAATTTAAAAAACATTGACATTTTGTGCAACAGGCTTAAATTAGGATCTACATGTCAATGTGATGAGTGGATTGTGTTCACAATTATTTTAAAAGTGTCACATTACAAAAAAAATTCAAACTTTTTTATCAATCAATATTATCACCATCACTACATTTATTTAACCATTTTTGTAAGGGTTTAACCGATGCAACATCCATATATACAAAAAAAAAATCCAAATATACATAAAATAAATCCAAATAATATGAAAATATCCAAAAACTATAAAAAAGATATTTAAAAAAAAAGTAGAGGGAATCTTTTTATTGATGTATTTTATCTTTAAAAATGAAATGAAAAATATAAATACGTCTAATATAAATATGTCTTAGTACATATGTGTTTATATTAATTTAGATATTATGTATTTCGTAAAGTTGGATCCATAAAATAAGTACCAACCACCGACAGAATTGTTGACAACACAAAGGTATTTTCCCGAATCTTCAACCAATGCTTCTTTTATTATGAGAGTTCCAGAAACTTGTTTGACTCTATCATCCAAAGTGACTGGCTGTTTCCTGGATGTGCCTTCGATGAACTTATACCACCTGTAACAAAGAAAATACATATTTAGTATAGATAAACATTTATGATGAAATGTAACAACTCCTAAACGATATAAAGTTAATTTTTTTTTTTGAGCAATTAAAGGGGTATTTTAACATTATGAGTTTCTTATTTATAAATGAAGAGCCAATTCTATTTTCATATTCTAAAAGGTAGAGTTCCAAATTCTTAAGGTATTTTATTTAAAAAACTAATATTTTATTTTAAATATTTACAGATGATACAGAGAAATTTCAATTATTATTCATTGAACTTAATCTAAATATCATTTAATCAAAAATGTTCTTCTTAAGCCATGTATTCACTAGGGGACAAATCGCAAAACATTCCGCGCGGCATGTCGCATCAAAGTCTACGCTCATGTTTCGGGGACAACGATGCGGTCATTTGACATGTACACACCGGGACTCGCATATCACTTTACGCGGAATCGGCAGAAATGTCGCCCGATGAAGTTCATGTTGACAGCTGCGTATCTATTTACACTAGCCGCCCGATGAGATTAGGATGACAGCTGCGTATCTATTTATTTTAACGAGTTTATCGAAACGTAAGAGGAGAAAAAGATGATAGGTGCAAAATTATTAACTGCAAAGAGAAAGAAGGATGAATATTCTATGCCATCTTTGAATGTCTAACGGATCTTTTGTCAATTTCACTTGAATGATAACAACCGATTTTGACAATTTATTACAAATAATCGGGCCTTCCATAGCCAAGCAAGATAATATTAAGGAACGCTGTTGGCCCTCACATCATTTTACTTTTATATTTACGGTTTGAAGTATTCCACAAAATCGTACGGCGATGAGTTGTCAGTTGACAGATACATTGCCTGCACATTCGCTTGTAAACATACGACGTGATACTGACGCGCAGCCCGATGTCCCCGTGAGCTCGCTCGAGTACCGTGCGCATGGCAATGTTTCCGCGGCACGTAGAAATGCCCCGGTATGTTGTGCGCGATGTCGCGGAACAGTGCGTGACGTTGGAACAGTGCGTGACGTTGCAACGTCACGTAGACTCTATGCTGCGCGTGATGTTGAGAGATAATTTGTCCCCTAGTGAATACATGGCTTTATTAATTAATCTCATAACTGATTTATTCAGGCTCTATATTTGACTTTTCTAAATACATTTATTTTGATAAACATATACAAACTAAAACTAAATTATGACAATGGTTTATAAAATATGGCCCATTTCTGTAAACAGAAGTAAGGCACTTACCTGGTTAATTTAACCTGTTAGAAGGTCACGGACCAATATTATTAAGTATGTAAATGCAAACATATAACTCATATTTGATAATGAAAACATTTATTTTGAAAACTTTTCACTGTACAGAACTGGTTCCCGATCCCATACGGACGTGAGGTGTAGTGGGAAGAAGAATTATCCTGAGAAGTTATATGGATGCTTTTTATTTACTTACCTGAAACTCGGCACTGGGAACCCTTGGCTGAGGCAAAGAATTGTATCGGTAGTTTTTACCAATAATGATGTTTCTTGAAGTCGGTCACCGGATAATTTTGGTCCAACACTGCTAGTTGGTTCTTAAAAATAACCAATATTATTTTTGTAAATAGACAAAAATATACGCACCTGAATGTTAGGAGAAGAACATCCTGATTTTTTATTCGAGGAAATTATAAAATATATTTCAGCAATTGATTTATTTTGGATTAAGAAAATCCTTGGCTTTTAGTGAATGATTTTTCCTATTATGTTCAACCACAAAAAAGATTTAGATTTTTTAATATTATAAATTATGATCTTATCCTTAAATACCTGAAACTAGGAACGGGAAAAGCTTGACTGAGACTCAGAATTGTGCCAGAAGACCCTAAATTCATTGCAACTTCCTGCAGATGACTTCCTGTCAATGATGGCCCGACACTACTAGATGGTTCTTTTCACCAATCAAAGAAAAAAATAATGCATCCATTGAATTAAATATTACAAGTAAAATTATTGACAATTTTATATTTCGCCTTGAATGTTGAGATGTAATATAATTGTAATCCTTGTTTTCAGCGTGAACGTGTAATTCTTTTCTTTTTTATAATCACAACAAAATTAATTTAAACAAACTTTAATATATTTTACAAACTTTCAAATATCTTTAAAAATAATGTAATACCAACAGAATAAAAAATCAACAGATGTTTATTAAACCATCAGTCTAACTACAGACATTTTGATGAAGCAAGCATAAATTTTGATTGCAGACATAAATACACAAAGAAGAAAAAATATTTATTATGTAAATCCCTAGCCTATGCTGACAAAATTTTGTGGTGTCTAGTTTTAAAAAGCCTCAAGTAATGAGTCAATGATTAAATATTGTTAAAGAGTTAAGGTTGTTATTACGGTCGTTAGAGATATTTAACTGTAATTTCGGATATTTTATACGCACCGTATGTATTACCGAGAAGCGAATCTCGATGTTTTGTTGGATACTTATCCAACGTCATCACATCATCATCAGGACGACCTCCACCTCCAAGAGTAAAGGTCGTCCTCCTGATGACGTTGGATAAGTATCCAACGAAACGTCGAGATTCACTTCTCGGTAATACATACGGTGCGTATAAAATATCCGAAATTACAGTTAAAAAAAGATTGGATATTGATTTACTAATTTTTCAAATATATTGACACCCCAGAATATTTAGTCATGGTAGAATGCGACCACTATAAATTGCGTACCCTGTCGCATAACAGAAGTTGCCAGGGTGTAAATTTATTACACAATACATAATGTACAGAATGTCCGGTGACCAGTGTCGTAGCCTTTAACAGAAATTTGGTCGGGCAGCACTAAAGAAACCAAGCAGTAATGGCGGCCGTTCTATCTGTCAAACTGTCAGACAGTAATATCGGTCCATTATTTGCTATTTCAGCTTCGCAAAACTTTAATACTTCATTGGCAATTGTTCATGCATCATCCTGGACTGTTTAGGATGTTTTGGACATAATAATTCAGAGTATATTGGTAATCAAGATATCACAGCTCCCGAGCAAATACAAAATTTTACTGAATAGCAGGGCGAGGGGTTACCGCTGGGTGCGGGCGGGATGGGTTTTAGTTCCAAATTCGCCGCACGCCAATTTACGTTGGACAAGCAATATTTAATTTATGCAGGATTTTGTGAAAAATGTATGATATATTATTAATGTACCAATTAATCAGCACCATTCAAACACTGACAAAATCGACAGCAATTAGATTCGGTCTCAATATGAGATTTTTTTAAGATCGAACATTATAAAAATAACATAAAAGAAAAGGATTTCCTCCCTTTCGATATTCAAATAAATGCAGAATCACTATCCACAACACATTCTCTGCGAAATTTAAAAATTGGTACTCATTTGTTTTTTGATTGAACATTTTTAAATATCAGTCATTTGTTATTGCCACCTCAAGATGTCTCATTTGGGCTAGTGAATATGTTAGTGGAATTTCTATTAAATACTTTTTATTAATATAATGGCAATTGAAATGTGTTTGGTGCAAAAACAAATAATTTTTTGATAGCCAGAGAGTTAATTTAATGTTAACTTTTTGACTAAAAAAAGTAAAACTATGCCCTAAATTGACTTGTCTGGGTATCAAAAATGCCACTCATATACTATACCCACAAATATACATATATAGTATAACCGGGATTAACTTTGGTATGATTATCTCATTCTGTTATCATATGTCTTCTTTTATATGGAGCCAATGGTACAGTGCAAATGAGAGGAAAATATATTTTTTCGCATGAGTCATACAATACCTCCCAGCAGCTGACCAACACATGTATAGTGCTAAACGCTCAATACATTATTGTTTGTTTAATATTAATTTTTAGTATGCTTGATTTTGACAAGTTGTTTTATATTATAAATAATTTACTTCTAATTCTACTGTAATTCTGTTGCTTAATTAAGTTAGATATTTCTCAAGATAATATATTATAGATGTCTCACAGAGACGAAACTATTTATAAGGGGAAAGTTGTTATGGAAGTCTATTAAGTGTTTATAGGGCTGTGTGTATGTATGACTGGCTTAATTGATCACATTACACATGGTAACATTCACCAAATCCACCTATGAATCACTAACATATCAATCAATTTTTTTGGAAGTTGTATATGTATGTGTTAAGTTTGGTCATAACTAGCAAAAAATTTGATGAATGTGGTATATTCATGGGTGGAATTGGTGAACATTACATTGTGTATAGTGATCACTTAAGCCAGCCGCACGATAGGGCATATGCCCTATAAACACCAAATAGACTTCTGTAACTATTTTCCCACATAAATAGTTTTGTCTATGAGACATCCACAATATATCTTGATTTATGATGTTCTCTCTGTGGATAAATCCCGGATTTTTTAAATTATTATTTTCTTACGCTTCAACAGGCCACGAGGGCCATTGTTTCTATGTTTTGTTACTCTTGTTTGTGAAACCTAATGGCTAATGATAAAGTGATTTATCTAATGAACACTACTAAATTACTCCTATTTTGAAAAGCAAAAGCATTTATTAAATAAATTTTAACATACTCATTTTTATTTTGAGATTATTGTTTATGATTTTTGAACTTGATTTTATTCATTGATGTTAATAATTTTTAAGATATTTTTGTCTATAAGATTTGGATGGTATCTAAAAAAATATTTTCTAGTCACTTAATAATTTGTGCATTTTCAGTTGATTAGGCCCTTTTTGGTTAGTAACCATAAAAATTGGTAAAATGAGATATTGGTACAGCCTTAATTTTTATTTATGATAGAAAACACATTTCCTAAACAAATTAAAACTGTGAAATGAAATAAAATTCTGGGATATTAAAAATCTACAACACAAAACAATGAAGAAGTAAAAATTTGTGAGTAAAATAAAGCTGTGAGCATGAAATAAGCAACATCACCTTAAAACGTACCTTGTAATAAATAAGTTAAAACTGCTTGCAAATTGTATTCAATGAATGTCTAAATTCACGCAAAATGTGATATTATTACATTAAAATATGTAATAGAATTTAACATAATATAAAAATAACGGTCCATAACATCACTTTAAAATAATAAAATAGTGACATGTGTATTAAACTTCTAAAAACACTGCTGTACCCGAGTTTCCTTCCACCAAAAAATAATAGAAAGATTTTACAAAATGGCAAAAAAGCTTAAAGCATCACCCATTCACTTACCGAGGGGTGAGCTCAAGGCTGTCTACAGTGTGAGGGGAGAAGAGACATCATCACGCCTTCATCAAATCACACGGTAGTGTCTGTAACACACCACACAATGTTTAATTTTTATAAAAAGTAACATTTATGTTTAAGGCTTCATGAAGATTAGAAGAATCAATATAAGAGATGAGAATATAACTTCACATTTCTTATATCAACGCTACCAAAATATAAAATTCAATGATTAGATGAATGCGTGTGATATCATTTGAGGGTGGGTAATGTTATATGCAACATTTAAAGCTCTTAGGATTGTTTATTATTTATAGCGAAAGATACGAGAGTGGAAACTGTATTGGGGACAATATTGTGAATTGAAAAAATTACGGAGGTAGTGCGGATCCACATTCCGGCATACCAAGGGTTAAGGATGGAAAATTTAGTGCTAAACAGGTTAAAAAAACAACAAATTATGTAAAATATTTCTAAAATCTATCACTAATCTTTTGTTGGAAGATTGATTAATTGTTTTTGATTTATTACTTCATTCTTCGTAAATTAATTATACTCTAGGAAGTAAAGAAGTGACACAAGTGAAGTGTGAAAATAATTATAGACAGCTACTGGCGTCTTAACCTAACAAAATTTAATTCAACATACACATTTTTACTTGTTGTAGTCAAATAGACAACCATATTATTCGTGCTCTGCTGATAAGTAAATTTTAATTTAATAAAAAAAAACTGCAAAATTAACGATACATTGTCAAATCAATGCAAGGGATAAAAATACCTCATATTAGGGGCGGGAAAAGCTTGAGCGTCACATAACATAACGAGAGCGCGTGCACTTTGACCTATATTCTTATTAAGACCGTCGCCTGTTATCTTTGGCGCAGTTCTACCAGTTGGTTCTGGAATGACAAAACATTACAAGTATTCTGGATAAATTGAATAATGTTTCATTTTCAATGAAGAAGATTGTACACAATAAGAGAAAAATTCAACTATTGCTGTCCTGAATGAAGAGATAGAACACAGACAACAAATTTTTACTATGAGACTT
Source organism: Agrypnia vestita (assembly GCA_016648135.1). Lineage (NCBI taxonomy): Eukaryota > Metazoa > Arthropoda > Insecta > Trichoptera > Phryganeidae > Agrypnia > Agrypnia vestita. The sequence goes on from JADDOH010000476.1 coordinate 27,898, forward strand.
ATGTGTTATGATTTTCTTAAATTACATTTCACACAAACGTAACACAACTCTTATTTAATACGCCTATCAAATACAACTTCTAAAGCTACACAAATTTTATTGTTTTATCTGACACCAAAAGCCGACCAAAGCGATGCAACGTAAAAGGAAGTGAAAATGAAATCCCAAAGAATATAGAGAACAGTAAAAAATCACAAATATATAACAAACTGGTGTAATAATAATTTTAAAATGTTATAAATACTAATAGGCAAACCTAAATAACGGTGCCGGATAACTAACCACTTCGCAAGTTAAATAAACTATGGTCGAAAATGGAGCACTTAGAATTTTCCAACCCTGGAAAATGTCTCCCAATTGTTTCTTAGGTGCTATGTTATTGGTTGGTTCTGTGAACAAAAGGTCATATTATGAAACATGACAATGAAACAGAAATGTGACATCTACTTTATTCGGAAAGAATGTTGGGATACAAGTTGATTTCTATTACAGAAAATGTTTTTAAAGAAGCACGTCATTTGGATAAATTTGATACCCAAAATATTTTACCAATATCATTCTACTGAATGATGTTATTCTTGTCAAAATAAACTAGGCCATAAAGTTCTTTTTTGTACACTTGCATTTACATTTTGTACACTAAACATTTAATTAGTCAAAGTGGTTTTTTAAGACCTATTGTTTAATATATTTTTGATTTATTTATTTTCATTTTTGTACTTTCCTTTGAATTTAATACCCTCAATTATATTAATTTACCATTATATCGAGAATAGAAACCCAAAAGGGCGTTGGTAATTATTTCGAACTTTACAGGAGAGCAAAAGAAAGTTCTGTCAATCAGATTTTGTCAATGTTTCTTTTATTATTAATTGGTTTCCCTGTTTGTTTATCTAAAACACATATAGAAATTGTTTAACAATAAAGAAATATTGACAAAATCAGATTAACAAAACATTATTTTTGCTCTCTTGTAAAGTTTGAATAAACACTAACGCCCTTTTGGCTTTCTATCCTCGATATAAAAGTGTATTAGTTTATTAAATGTCATACTGATTTTAACATTAATTCTTTCTTGATTCTGCTCATCTCTGAAGCAATTTACCTTCCATTATCAAAAAATATTCCTTTACTTTACCGGCATCCTTCTAAGGTCAAGTAAAGTATCGCTTCAGTGGCTAAAAAAATCATAAACAAATATGTACATTTGTTCTTAGGTATGTCTCCTTTTCTACCTAAAGTGTCCTCCCTTGCCTTGCCTTTCTCTTTTGTCTACTTTGTGAAAAACTAGAGTCCTTTTTGGCTAAGTTTCTGCATTGTCATTCTAGGATGTCATGAGGATATTCTGACTCTTCCAGTAGATAAAGGGAATGCTAGGTGATTTTGCATAGGTGAAGACGCAGGTACTTTTGAATAGCAGTGCATACAAGAAGGTTAAGAAGAATCCAACAAAAAAAAATTACAGAAAAACTAGAGAGCTAGTCAAAGCTTCTAGCATTCTACAAACTATTTGTACAAACGTCCAAAACACCAGCAACATACGGACTTCTCAAAATCCATAAGGATGGGTTTTTACACAAAAGTGAGCGCAATAGGAAGGCCAACATAAATAGCTGTCACAGCGCTTGGCCGGCCTCTTGCAGATACAGACGGGAAAGACGTTCTCGTGGATAAAGGATTCAGCACATTTTGTCAAAATGCTGAACGAATTGAAGTCTGAAAACGGGGATTTATTAGTCAGTTTTGACATCTTATCCCTCATAATGTCGTATCCAACTAATGTGATGATCTCAAAACCGTATTAACACGGAATACATAAATAAACACAACCTGTTTTCAATATGGTATTTCTAGCCAGTACCTAGCACAACAGTGACAACGATACACCCTGCTTTCGACACAGCAAGGCAATACTTAACCACAACATCATAAAAACACATCAGCCCTGATAATGGACGCTGCAGTGGGATCCGAAACGTATGCCAGAAAGATCGTAGAAACACGGCAGAATATACCAGAAAACCAAACCAGAGGATACGCATTAGATGTTTATTAAGTCATTTTCTGTCAGTGGTTTAGCAGCACAGTTGGTTAGCCACAATGCCATCAATACAACTGTACAATAAAGTGTCTAAATAAATATATTCATAAATTGATCACTGCATCCAATTAATTTAATTTTATAGGATTTTCATAGTCCAAAGATATTTAAAAAAATAAAATTGGAATGTCTATGTGTGCTTAAAAATCTATATTAACATTTCCATTTTCTTAAATAAAAATCAGGTCCAGTGCTTCTTATAAAAACAAAATAGCATATTTCATTTTGTTTATATTTATGCATATACCTGGATTATAATTCATATTACCCTATGTTTAACTTTGGATCAATTAAATTTATTTTCTCACAATTAACACTTTATTTTGCAAGTTCAAAATAATGATGAACCATGAACTACTATGAACCACAAACCTGAAGATTGGAGATGGATAGCCAACAACTTGGCACATCAAAAAAACTTCCTCCTCTTGACGAGGGCTTAAAATTTTCCCACCTTCATATTTATCTCCGAGAGCTTTAGGAGCTATATTATTTGTTGGTTCTGTAATACAATTGCAAAGAGTCTGGAAATATCGATAATCAAAGTATTCAGAGGCACAAATGGCTCTGTAATAAATGTGTGGAAAGGGTACCCGTAAACTGTAAGGAAAAAGGAAAAAACACCAACCTATAAATAGGTGAAGGGTATCCAATAATCTGACACAATAAATAAACATTACTCGACAGTTTCGCTGATATAATCTTCCCCAGGGACCTTTCTCCGACAAGTTTTGGAGCAATATTGTTTGTTGGTTCTGAAATCAATAACAGTACAACCTGACCACGGGAACAAATTTAATGCACAATTCAAATCTGAAATTGGGAAAAGAATATCCTGCAAAATGTGAAGTAATGGCATTAATAAGCAGTCTTGCATAAATATCAGCAGAAATTGCTATTGACGGAATAGGAGCAAAATATTGCAAAAAAATATTACCTACCTACATTGCAATTTTTATGAGTTGAGGTCGTAGTAAAACTTGCCTGAATAAAGGAACTGGAAATGCCTGTGCTTGGCATAATAATCCAAAGCTTTGTCCTATGGAGTGCTCAAAAGTTATACTTTTAGAAGCGCTTGAAAATGAAGGTGCCTTTGCGCCTACCGGTTCTATATGGAAATAAATTTTAAAAAATTTATTTTTATTCTGAAAGCATTTAAAGCCTGAATAAGTGGTACAGAAAACCCTGGTGCTTGACATAATTAATAAATCGAGACTTCACGAGTAAATAAAAAAATCTTGCCGCACAGGCAGAAGAGTTTTGGTATTCAAAGGAATTTAAAATCACATAAAAGGCATTTCATCGTCATGGGTGGGACATTTTTCTAGTAAATTGTCCTAGATATGTTAAAATTTGACAACATATATGCAATTTGTAATATGTATTTCTTTTTGAAGAAAGTAATTCTTCCATCTTCAATCAATAATTAAGCAACAGAACATAAACCCTATTTTATTTTGTTTGGAAATAATTAGGGATGGGCGTTGAATGGACGGACTAGTTGAAATCAACCGTTGACGTTGCATCGACGCGTCGACCGTTTACGTTTATCGCATGGACTAGTTGAATTCGTAGACGGAGGACAGCGGACGCCGCGGTCGGTGGACGATTCGAGATTAACGCAATGCAAAGCAACGAGCGAGAGCAAGACAAAACGTCTCCGTTTATTTCTCTGTCATCTCTCGCTGTCGACTTGTAGATGCCATAGACGTCATAAACGGCTGGACGGGTAATTTCATTTCAACTCTAAAGTACACTACCATAGAGTGCAGATCTGTGTACACGAACTATGACTAGAGATTTGAAATTTGAATACATGCTTAGGGCGAGATAGACTTAATAAGCTATTATCTATTATTTTTTTACTTGATTTTTTGCGATGTCACGTGCGACGATTCGGTGAATTCCCAATTTTACGCTGTATAAAATAAAACAATTCTGTTTAATTATTTTATTTTTTATTGAACTATTATTAATTAACAGGTCGGCTAGATATTTTTCTAAAATCAATATTTTATTCGATCGATCTCGACTTCTTATATTTACCTGAAAAGGGATGCAAAAATTTAATTATTGTGTTATTTCCTTACTTTTCAACTTTAGCATACAAATGATAAACAAACTTGTAGGGAATAAAATTTTCTATACCTAACTATGGCCCTTATTCAGGAGCCCAACATTAATTATTATATATGTAATATAATCTTGAATTTAGGTTTAATTAATTTTTATTAAAATTCCCTATTTTCAACTTTATAGATAAAAAATAAATCTTTTATAATTTTGTTTACACCATTTTTTATTGGTTTTTTACATGTGTTCCTTTTCTCAGATTGAGCCTTAAACTAAAGTTGACAAATAATACAGATATATTTATTTATTAATAATGTCACCACAACCTGACTTTGAAAGATTTATTCTTCAATAAATTTCTAGATAACATCTCAAATGTAAAGTATTTTTAAATTATGTATTTATTTATAAATTTATAGATAATAAATAAATGTAAAGTATTTTTTACCGCACCTCATAACCGGTGTCTTTATTACGCAAAATCATTGTTTCCTTCCATTTTATTTACTCACATTTTAATGCTTATACCCAATACTTTCACTGCTTATATATGTAGTTTATATTTATATTTTACTGCTAACACCTGATATTGCTGTGTATACCTACTTCTTTCTTTGTTATATATAGAAAGAAGTATATAAAACAATATGTAAAAGCCTATAATGTGCGTAAACAAATAAATAATAAAATATTTCTTTTTACATATAAGCACAAGTAGCGGTTTTACTTTCCCCGAAACTATATTCCTTCGAACTTCTTTAAATTTTAAAAATTAATGTCATAAAAATAGCCAACGGTTGAGCCGTCGAGAAGCGTCGCGTTGAACCGTAGACAGTTGACCATCGTCCCGATGTTTAGATAGAACGTCCGCGACGTCCGCGTAACGAAGTTGACGCGTCAACTAGTTGACGAATTCAACTAGTTGATCGTCTCGTCGATGGATGGACGTGGACGGTCTCGTTTCGTCGACGGTAAATACGTCGACGACCCATCCCTAGAAATAATACTGATACATTCTTCTGTCACGGGTGGGACAAAAAAAGAAATCCATTTAGTTATAAGAAATGTTTGTCAAAAACATTTTGTTTACGTTCTGTTGCTCAATTATTAATTGAAGATAGAATAAGTTGCTTTCTTCAAAAAGAAATATGTATTATAAATTGCATATATGTTGTCAAATTTTAACATATACAGTAAAACCTCGTTAATTCGAAATTCAAGGGACCCAAAAAATAAATTTCGAATTATAGGGGCCCCCGTTAATTCGAAATTTTAGGTACAAAATAAAATCGCGGTGCGATTGTGAAATTCGCCAAAAATCGTAAAACTCTTGAAAAATCGTTAATTTTGTTAAATTTATGTTTATATTTAAATAATTTACTTTGAAAACGCAATATTTATTATGTTAATGCAAAGATCGCGGCATTTTGACATATTTGCTGTTCTCACTTGCGAAAAAACAACGCTGGCTGGCTCAAACCAACAACGCACGGTTACTATAAATACAATTGTCAATAAATAAGACAATTGAAACAATAAGACAAGTCACAAACGCATCTTACAAAGAAAATTTAATATTTTAATAACACAAACACAGTGATTAAAAAAAAAATCGAAGTAAAGACAAATTTAAAAACAATTTAAAACACGTTTAGGTACGAGGATTAGCGCAAATGCCGCAAACTAAACTATCCGCGCATATCAAGCTTGCCAACTGAAGAAATACACAGGATTCCCCAATTTTAGGAATCGCGACACAATATGTATAGAAAAAGGGCATTTCATAAAGTACCGTGAATTGATGCAATTAGATTCGTAAAACTCATGAAAAAGGCATTAATTTTGTGAAAAATGTCTGTTTTTCATATTTCAAGAAATCATTTCGAAAAGGCTATGTTTATTATGCTAATACAAAGATCACGTACAATACAAATAAAATCAATCAAAATACATATCTTGCCTACAAATCCTAAGAAATCCTGACCCAAAAGATTTGAAAAAACTTATTCTAATTTTAGAATTTTAATGACATTCAAAGTATTTTATTAACAACAGAGACAATTGGTGTGATTTAGGAATTTTCGATGAGAGGTGACTTGCCTGAATATAGGGACAGGAAATGCTTGAGCTTGACAGAGCAATCCAAAGCTTTGTCCTTCGGAGCGCTCAAATGTAATACTTTTAGAATCTGTTGAAAATGAAGGTGCCTTTGCGCCTACTGGTTCTGTGTGACAATACACACATATTTTTCTTTAAAATATTATTATTGTGAAGGCATAACTCGCCTGAATAATGGTACAGGAAACCCTTGTGCTTGACATAACAATCCAAAGCCGGTCTTCACAGAACGAATAAAAGTTATGCTTGCTGCATCGGTAGAAAATGCAGGCGCCTTAGATCCCATTGGTTCTAAAAAAAATTGAATTACTAAAACAATAATTCAATTTTTTTTCATTTATTTAGTGTAATTTTTTGCCTTGACTAGTCCAGGTCAAGACAGTATGTACTCAGACAGTAAAAATAAATAAGTTTGATTGCTCTGCCATCATTCTTACTTGAATGTAACATTTTTAGAGATGTGGGCAGTAAGAGGATTTTTGTATTCTTGCCTATCATATAACTTAGTCATATTACATTAAAGTACATCTGTAGAAAGAGCAGGCAGGCAAAAAATTAACTTAAACATGCCTAAATGAGGGAGTATTAAAATTATTCTCACTTGAAATTAATAGAAAACATTGAATGAAAAGGTGTATTAAAAATACTTTCCATTAATTGAGTTAAATATATAGATTGTAGACTTCTATGGGTTCCGAGAAATTAAATATTAAAAAAATTGGAACTTTTTTTGTGAAATAACTTGCCTGAATATAGGAACAGGAAACGCCTGTGCTTGACACAGCAATCCAAAGCTCTGACCAATAGAGCGCACAAAGGTATAACTTTTTGAATCAGCGGAAAATGTCGGTGCCTTTGCGCCTACCGGTTCTGTATGGAAATGCACAATGGAAACTTTTCATTGAATATTATCTATAATTCTGCAAACACAACTTGCCTGAAGAATGGTGCAGGAAACCCTGGTGCCTCACATTATATGCAAAGTGAGTCTTCACAGACCAAACCAAGCCGGATGTCTTTCTGTCTATTCTTACAGAATAAGATATGCTGTGTGTGTTTACATTGAAAAATGATAACCTTAGCCCTTCGCCATTCTACCTAAACTTTAACCATATTTTATATGTACATCAAATAAAAAATATCTAAACATATTGTTATTTATCTTTCTGTTATACTAGATTTCAAAAAATTCATAAAAATGCACCCACATTATATTTTGTAATTTTATTTTTTAATAATTTAATTTCTAATAGGCATTTTAAATATTTGTTATTTCTATATTTTTAATTTTTTTTACTTCATGGTGAATATTCAGTATAAGTAATAAAAACTATCACATAAACCTAAACTCTAAAAATAAAATTCACTAAATAATAGTTGCAAGGGATTCAAATTAAAAGGTAGGAACATCCTTCATGAAATAACTTGCCTGAATATAGGAACAGGAAACGCTTGAGCTTGGCAAAGCAATCCAAAGCTTTGTCCTATGGAGCGCACAAAGCTACTAGTTTTTGAGTCTGTGGAAAACGTTGGTGCCTTTGCTCCTACTGGCTCTAAATAAAAATGCATGTAAGACTTTTTATAAAATATGTTAGTTGAAAGTGTAACTTGCCTGAATAATGGCACAGGAAACCCTTGAGCTTGGCATAACAAGCCAAAGCCAGTCTTCACAGTACGAACAAAAGCAATGCTTGTAGCATCAGTAGAAAATGCAGGAGCTTTAGATCCCATTGGCTCTAAAGGAATTGAATTACCAAAACATTTATTCAGTTTTGATTTGCATATTTTAAATAATTTGCTAACAATGAAAATGTGATGAGCAAATTTCTACTAAACTAAGCATGTGAACTTGCCTGAATGAAGGAGTAGGAAATCCTTGAGCTTGACACAAAAGACCAAATCCCTGGCCTAAAGATTTACGAAAAATACTTCCCATTGATTCTGTTGAAAATGTGGGTATTCTGACTCCTATGGGTTCTGGAGATAATACAAATATTGGCAAGTTGTCATATAAAATAACTTGCCTGAATAAAGGAACAGGAAATGCTTGAGCTGGACATAACATGCCAAAACTCTGATTCTCAAGACGCCTTATTCGAGAAAGAGAAGAATCAGTGGAAAAGGTTGGTGCTTTAGCTCCTACTGGCTCTAAATGAAAAGACAATATAAATCTTCATCAGCATCATATTACTTAGAAATGAAGACAAACGTTTACCGATTATATTGGGATATTGTAGACGGCTCTAGTTAATACTTAATAAACTTTAAAAATGTTATAAATTCACTTACTGAAAAAATTATAGATCTTACCTAAATGCTGGAACAGGAAATGCTTGTGCTTGGCACAGTAGGTTAAGTCCTGAGTTTGACTCAAAGGTATACGAAAAAGACGATGAAATACTTGAAAAAGCCGGTTTTTTGGATCCCATAGGTTCTGTTGGTTAGTTTAAAAAAGATATGTGGAATCTGTCGCTTGCTTACCACAAATACTTCTTACCTAAATATGGGGATAGGTAGAGCCTGGGCTTGACAAAGCAACGCAAAGCTTTGTCCTTGGTCTTTAATAAAAATGCTGCCTTTCGACTCTGATGAAAATGTAGGCATTTTGACACCAATGGGCTCTACAAATACCCAGAATATTAAAGAGTTAAGGTTATTATTACGGTCGTTGAACATATTTATGAGTTAAATAAAACAGATATTTTATACAAACCCTATATTTTACTGAGAAACAAATCTCAAAGTTTCGCTGAATAAGACTTCAGCGAAACGTCGAGATATTCTTCTCAGTAAAATATATGGTTCATATAAAATATCAATTTTAATTAACACATAAATACCTAGAATATTGTTTGAAATAAAATAAATAATAAGACAGATATACCAAAAAAAGGAGAAACTAATAAAATGCAAGCAAGAAAAAGGTGAAGGGATAATACTTTGCGTAATCTGGGAAAATATGGAAAAACAATAGACAATTTAAGAATACATGCCACCTCCTTGTTTTTGAAAAGTTAAAGGGTTAAAATAATAAATATATATTATTTGCATGACAAGAGATCTATATATGTTTTCTTTGACAAGCAAATATGAGAAATATTTATATGACAACATACTGGAAAGTCTAAGGAATTCTCAAAGAAATCAGTTTAATATTGTATTAGAAAAATGCACACCTAAAGACAGGTTCTGGAAATCCCTGGGCTTGACATAAAAGTGACATGCCTTTGAAAGCAGCAATTGATTGTGAATAGGAGGTGGCCGCAGATGGAAATGCTGGTGCCCTTGCGGTAACCGGTTCTGCATTCAATCGGAAAAGAAGATTTATTCATGTGAATTTCAACAAATAATATTTGTCAGTAGGATGGGTAAACCAGGGAAATTAAAATGTACAATAAATTATGGAAAAAAAGTCACCTGAAAGATGGAACAGGATATCCCTGAGCTTGACATAGCAAAACAAAATTGTGGCCAAATTCTTTCGTTAAAGCTGTACTTTTGAATTCCAATGAAAAAGATGGGGCCTTTGCACCAATTGGCTCTGGAGATAAATTTATTATATAAAACTATTATGTGTATATTAATTATTACCTGAATGAAGGGACAGGGTAAGCTTGAGCTGGACAAAATAATGCAAATGACAGACCAAGCTGTCGTTCTATCCACGATCTTTTAACATCACTGGACAGGGTAGGTGCTTTGCCCCCTACTGGTTCTGGTTAGTGGTGAAAAAATACTGTCTTAATTTAAAGATACAATTAAATTTTGAAAATTGGGATAGAGTATATTAGTAATAAAAAACAAACCTGAATAATGGAACTGGAAAAGCCTGAGCTTGACACAGCAAGGAAAAGCCATATCCAAGATTTCGAGAAATTCCAGAAAATCTAACATCGCTCGAAAATGCAGGTGATTTTGTACCAACAGGTTCTACAGGAAATAAATGTAAAATAATCATGAAACCCCAATTACCTGAATAAAGGGACAGGAAATCCTTGCGCAGGACAAAGTATTGCAAAATTTTGACCATAATTTCTCATGAACCATGAAAATTTATTGTCAGTCGAAAAAGTAGGAGATTTTGAGCCAACAGGTTCTACAAAATTGAGAAAATAATACGTAAAATCTTTAGAAATATTATATAGTGTTACCTAAATAAAGGAACGGGGAATCCCTGCGCAGGACAAAGTAATGCGAATCCTTGATTTGCGTTCCTTACGAACCACGCTAGTTTATCATCAGTGGAAAATGTTGGCGATTTAAGGCCTACCGGTTCTGAAATAGCAATAATTGCATGTCGTCACACTATTGCCATTTCCAAAGAATGTGTTTTGTGAACACTGGTAAATTTAAATTCTAAGTTTAAAAAATTGCCAACAATCAATTACCTAAACAGTGGAACAGGAAACCCTTGGGCCGGGCACAGCAGTGCAAATCCTTGATTAATGTTCTTTACAAACCAAGCAAGTTTGAAGTCTGTCGAGAATGTTGGTGATTTTGAACCAACGGGTTCTGTGATTAAAAACAGATTAAAAGTAAGTACTTATTCTAGAAACCATGATGAATTCATGGAAGAAACAGAAAATAAGAAACAAGAAACGGAAACGGAAAATACAGATGGAGGAAAAAGTAGTCAATTTACCTAAATACTGGAACTGGGAAAGCTTGAGCCATGCACATGAGCGGAACACTGGAAGCCTCCGGATGCTCTATTATGTCTATTGTTTTTGATGGAACTTTAGGGCCAGCACTGCTTATTGGTTCTATATACAGATAATACAGGTAATGCCGTCGTTTTAATATTAAAAAATACCTGAATGCTGGAACGGGATAAGCTTGAGATGGACAAATCAGTGTCAAGCTGCTACCACCGATACCGTCAAAAGTTCTACTTTTATCCCCAGTAGGAAATTTTGGGGGCACTCGACCGATAGGCTCTAAATGGTTTATAAAGTAATATTAAAACTTTTAATTTCCTTTTTACCTAAACATTGGCACGGGGTACGCCTGCGCTGGACATAAAAGTGTGAGACTGCTGGCTATCATAATATCAAATCCTCGTGTTCTGTCCATAGTTGGAAACTTTGGTGAAACTCGGCCTACTGGTTCTAAACATAATTAACTTATTCTATTTTTGCTTTTAACTCAAACGTCACGCAAAATGTTGGGATTTGAAAGGACCACCTTATATAGTGATTTAAAAAAATACTTACCGATATGCCGGAATCGGGTACGCCTGAGCTGGACACAGCAATGTCACACTTTTACCAAATTCATACACATAACTTCTTCCAACCTCGACTGAAGGAAATTTGGGTGAAACTCTACCCATTGGTTCTATTGGTCAAAAAGTGGGAATTCAAATTTGAATTAAAATTTGATGAAATGTAATATTGTAGTTGTAATATTGCTACCTGAATGCTGGAACTGGAAATGCTTGGGCAGAGCATAAAAGAGTGAGGCTCTCGTTTTGGAAGCTGCGGAAAGCTCTACTTGTATCACCCGTTGGAAATTTTGGAGGAACTCTGCCGACTGGTTCTACAGAAAAAGTTATGAAGAGCATTGTCTATTATGCTATTTGGATATGTACAAATTATAGAAAGCATTATAATTAGTTTGATGAATAAACTTATCCAACCACAATAACAATTAATACCCCATACTATTAATCAGGTAACAAACACATTGGAAACTTACCTAAATGCAGGTACAGGGAACGCTTGAGACGGACATTGAATACTCAAACCATCACCAATTTTAGTATCAAATCCGCTCGTTTTCAATACGGATGCAAATTTTGGCGGCACTCTACCCACGGGTTCTGAATTTAACGATATTAAATAAATACTTCAGCGCAAGATTTTGGCTCATGTTATACCTTACCTAAATGCAGGAATAGGGAATGCCTGAGCCGGGCAGAGTAAGGTGACATTCGAGTTGTACACAAAATCAAACAAGCGGCCGCGTTCCATGGTTGGAAATTTGGGTTGAACTCTTCCCATTGGTTCTGTGTGAATTTGGAAAATAGTGTGATGGAAAATTTATATTCTCCATGAATAAAAATTAGAAGTGCTTTGAGTTCAATCAAGAAATTTGCAACATCTTGACTGGATAAAAGTATTGAGATTTTCAACAAAGACAAAATTAATTCAAGAATGAAAGGCATGGCACAATTAAAAAATTAAGATTTACACTAAAGTTAACTTGTGTTGTATTAAAAAGCTTGTGTACAAAATAAATGGATGGTAAGGAAAATATTATAAATAATACAATAAAACTAATACCTGAATGCTGGTACGGGGAATGCTTGCGCCGGACACAGAAGCGTAAAAGGAGCTGTAACTCTTGCACTAAACATTGTTCCCGTTAGAACAGACGCAAACTTGGGAGAAACTCGGCCCATGGGCTCTGGAGATAAAGAGTGGTGAAAAGTGTTTTTATTAACATACCAGGGGTGTCCGTTTCCACATACATACTTATGGTAGAGCAATTTTCTTGAAATTTATTTGAAGCTGTCATCGGTAGCAGAAAACTGATATTCACAAGGTAAAAATAATACTGGAAAAGCTTACCGAGACATAGGCACCGGGAAAGCCTGAGCAGAGCATAGCAAGGTAAGACTGTCGCTGATTCGGCTACGAAAGCCACTCGTCGTTTGCGCATTGGGAAATTTTGGAGGAACTCTGCCAACTGGTTCTGTTTAAATGTTGGGAGAGGGTGTAAAAAGCCATACCGATATAAAGTATACAAATAATTACTTACCTTGTTTTTAATTAAAGAATTATTATTTTTATCCTGAACCACTTACCTCAAAAAGTAGAAACCAAAAGTTACAACAAAAATCTATTTAGGAAGAGGGACTTAAAAGTGAAGGAAGTAAGGAATGATATTTTTTCTCTTTCTATATTTTTTGAAATCTAATATTTTAACGAGAATCTTTAATTTCTGTAATATTTTAATTTGTTTCAATGAGCGACTTGGATATCAAGTTTTTTTATCTGACAATCAAATTATGTCAATTTTGCAGGGTACCCTATCCCAACATTCAGGCAACGTTTGTTTATGTGTACTGAGGGCTTAAAAAATATTGAGAAAATTTATTTACTAATTTATATTTTAAATTGAAAAAAAAAATTTTTTAAGCCCACAGAAGCATTAAATATAAAGTATTCATGTATATAAATTAACAAATTTGCTGTGAGAAGAACAAAATATAAATATAAGTCCTGCGACATTCTATGTGAAAATTCGACGGCAGAAAATTAATTTAAGTTTAAGAGTACATCCCTACAGTATCATAAGAACGCATTTAGAGGGAGTGGAATAAAAATCTAATTCACTAAATGTGCCAGGGGAAGAGGAGTGTCAAAATCATTATGATATTATTTATGTTCATATAAAGAAAATGCAATATTCTCTACAGAAAAAACTGCAGGGAGATAAAATGGAGACAGTCAGCGTAAAGTGATTTTGGAAAGAAAGTCTAGCAAAAATGCAAAAAAAAGCATGACATTAAATGAATAATAAATGTAGATTTAGCTAGATTATTATTTTCTCACTCCAAATAAACTCATTTATTTTAAATTTAAGAAATGAAGCTGAATTGAAGGCCCTTTTAGCCATTTGTTGAAGCCCTAAGATGTAGGATACAAGCTGTATTCCTTTACATTAAACAGCAGCAAATGTGTTAATTTAAAATATCAAAAATCATTTAGCATAAAAATGTATGTAGCAAAAAATTTCTTTTATTCTACTATTGAACTATTAAAATACAAACTATATTAATTATGCTCTAAAGCATTTACATATTTACAATTTACTCAGGAAAGATTGTGTAGGTTCATTTTTTAAAATCAAATTGCTTAAAGGGATTTAAGGCGAGAATAGTTTGTGTGATAATATCTCAATTTTCAGAAAAAGAAATAATTTATTGTTTGATAATTTGTACAGCAAACATGATTCATGTTAATGAAACACAAACAAAAATAATTTTATGTTGATGAATAAATCTTAAATGTATTTCAGACATATTAATTACTTACAAATATAATGTAACTCTGAATCCAAATATTTGCTCTACAAAAATTATTGTAGTAAAATGCATTTACTTTTAATGTAATACATATCTGTTCTATAATAAAAATTAGTAGAATTGTGTGAAAAAAATCAACTACATAATGTATTAGGAAATGGAAAAATATTGTAGTTACTACTTTATTTCCAATCCAACATTATTAATATTCAACATACATATATGTATTCCAGATTTAGTTTAGCCAAGTGTGATCTTTTTACATGTTCATTTTGTATACAGGTTATTTGGAAAACATTAATAACCTCACAGGACTATATTCCTGCCTTGATTATGAGTCGAAAATGTTCATGCAGCCGTGACCTAATATCAATAGTTATGGAGTTATGCAATATCAAAGTTTGCATTTTTTTTCAATATTTCTGACTTATTTTTTACAAAACAATGAACTATCATTTCAGTAACTTATGGATTACGAAAAATTCATTTGTTTCAACACAAGTTAAATAAAATTATAAAAACCCTGCAGAAATTCCAATTGATATTTGAAGGTTTTCATTATTTTATTTGACTTGTATTAAAGGGAATGAATTTTTCATATTTGATATAAGTTACTGTAATGACAGTTCAAAGTTTTACAAAAAATAAGTCAGAAATATTGAAAAAAAATGCAAACTTTGATGTCACATATCTCCATAACTATTTATATTAGGTCATGGCTGCTTGAACATTTTCGACTCATAATCAACGCATGAATAAAGTCCTGCAGGTTATTAATGTTTTCCAAATAACCCTGTATACCTATATATTTTTTGTCTAAATATTAATATATTATTAAAATTAATTATGTGATGCTAATATCAAAATACTGATAATATATTCCATGTACCAGTATATTAAACATTTATAAATATAAAATCTTCGGAACTAAGTATAAAAGTTGGAAAAAAATTAAATGCATTTTACTAACATTTGTTTGTACATGTTCCCATCTGACGAAAAACTGACCAAGAAATGCAACCCAAAACCATCATTAAAACATTAACTATTTCTTTTAAACTGTAGGAAGAATTTATTTCAAATTTTATTAAAAATATACAAATCTGTACTAATAATAATGGATTCTGTATAATATTACACATAATACCTATATAGATAGTCCTCAAAAATTGGCACAATTATTTTCACAGGAGCATTTTGAGATTTGCTTTGAGCTTTCTCGGAGATTTCTTAGTTAATAAGCAATTTATTAGTGATATCACAGTATTCATAACTAATTTATTACATAAAAATTAAATGTAATACAGTGGTACCTCAGTATACATCCTTAATCTGTTCCAGATCCTTGGACTTAACCAAACCAAACGAACGGACATACACCAAATGAATTTTCCCCGTAAGAAATAAAGAGAAAATGATTAGTCCATTCCCATTCAAAAAAAATATTGTTATTAGAATACTGTGTATATATATATATTGATGGAGTTGTATAAAATAATTTCAACACTGCCGAATACTAACACACAAAAGCAATTAGATGAAATAAATGAAAATTTAACAAATTCTTCTTTCCTCTATTCTTTATTAATATCATTTCCCTACATGGACCTGGTTGAAGATCATCATCTTGACATTTACTAAAAATCTGTTCAAAGAACTTTGCTTTTGCCTTCTCCTTAGGATATTTCGGTAATGGAACATTGTCTGGTCATTACAGGCAATGAATGCAATTACGGCTTATTTGGGCATTGTTGGAGTCGTATTGCATACAAAGGTTATATACCAAACAAAAAAACCCAAACAAGATGCATATAAAGTTGGACATATTCCAAAGCGGACATATACCGAGGTACCAATGTATTACGTAAAATCTGCCAACAAAACAGGAAGCAAATATTTAAAACTCCTCTGTAAAACAACTAAAAGTTCAGTAAAAGTCTTGAAATTGCTATCCATGGAATATTGGATTAAATTAGTTTTACTGTGGAATAATAAATATTAGGAGATAGAAAGTAGTCCACTCTGTGAATTTTAGAAACTAATAAACTAAAAAAAAAAATCCAATTAATTTTACATTCGGCATTAACTTGGTCAGTTTTTTTATTGGTAAAATAATTTTAATTAATCTTACCTGTGATGACGAGTCTTCCTTTAGTGGCACTGAGTCTAGTTTCTCCAGTAAGTCTGTGTCTAGTACGACATTGGTATGATTTGTAACCATCTTCGGGTCCAACATCTCTTATGTGCAATTCTCCAGACGGTAGTACCAAATATTTTCCCTCTGAAGTAAACAATAAAAGCATTAGTTTTCCCAGAATGAAATCAAAATAAATCCCAGTGCAATCAATTTAAAATGAATTGAAATGATGAATGTACACTATAGATTAACATTTTTGAGATACACTTTAATAGACTTTTTCATTATTTGTGTACATATTTATATATCAAATAATTAAAAACTGATTGAACTGGGAATTAATTTGTTAGTTATTTTTTAAATATAATGGAGCGCCACTGTCTGAGAAAACTAAAGAATTTCATTAATAGAATTACAGTGAAAATAAAATTATCTTTGATTAAGAAATTTGTGAAGTAGAATTTATTTTAAATAAGTTACTCAAAACTAATTTCCACAAATTTTCCAATATAAACTAGATTTGTAGCAAAAAAATATGCGAGTAATAATAAAGAATTAATTGAATTTAAATATATTTCATTTCAAGCATGCACTTAAGAACTAAATGAAGAAAGGAAAATGGATGAGGTAGGCCGTGAAGCCCGTGGAACCAAAGGAATAGAAAAAAACAGGGATAAGAATTTGGAGAAATAAAATGAAATAGGTCCTAATATTGACTATTTAAAATACAATACATTTGTTCACCGGTTGCTTGATAACGCTGGCAGCTGATGCTATATGATTTAATAATCCAATCGCTTAGAAATATTGTTTGGTTTTGGTTAAGTTGGCTTCTTATATACATATGAAATTTGTATTAAAAATAAAGTAAAAATATTAAACACTATACTCTTGGATTTTAGTAATGACATTTGATCAACAATTATTATTCCATCAGATTAATCCCTTATACAAATTTATTTAATATTTCAGCGGAACCTTTTCAAAAGTTTTCTCTCGAAGATCTAAAACAGAATAAAAATCAGCCTTCGAAATATGACGACTAATGGCTGATCAACGAAACTGACCCCTTTAAAACAAATTGAGACATTAAATAAAATTCTTTTCATTTTAAAAACACAAGTATTTTATTCCACTAAGGTTCGGTTGTATAAAGTTGGATTAAAGTAAAATTTCGTTTAAAGCATAAATTTTTGCATTCTCCACCAATCAAACGATGCGATTCTGTAAAAATCTATGCTTTAAATGAACTTTTATTTTAATCCAACTTGATACAACCGGGCCTAATGTGTATTATAATTGGATTACCTACCTCTTTTTATAATAATTCGAAAAATCTTATTTAATGAGACGGAAAATAACCCGATCTCTATCAATTGAGTATTATTATAATTGATCCGTATCTCTATCAATTGAGAACTGAAAGACAACAAAACCTCGAGAACGATAAAACTCAAACGTTTCAAATGAAAGCCATTCAGGATGAATACTTTTTCTTACTCACTAATTAAAATTGAAATAAAGTGAACCATTAGGATCTGCTTTAGAGTTGGGAAATATTTCCTTAGATGCATCTCCTTCGCTTTCAATCCATGAGACCACAGCTACGTAGTCTGCTACAAAGCTGGGAATATGGCATTTCAAGATGGCCGCATTTCCTCGCAAAACGTACTCCTCCATCAAGCTCACTGCATAAGATTGAGCAACCACTGAAAATAAAATATTTCGAACTAGTGCGCAGTAAATGGTTTAAGTGCACCTGGGAAATCTATATTCTTTGATTTCATTGCTGATCCAATTTCATGCTGCTCCACAAAATGTACAAGTATGGTACTTATATTCTTCTACAATTCTCACTTTATCGAAAATGACAAGCCTTTAAATAAATACTAATTTTGTATTATAATAATACGCGTCTCATTTCTTTGTTTCAAAAAGATTTTTTTTTTTAATTATTTCATTTAAATTTTTTAATTTATTTTAATTGGTTTTAAATTTATTTCGCTGTGTGTCACATGTACAGAAATTTATGCATTCCAACAAAGAGAATGTGAAATTCCTTTGAATGTGCACATATGACCTTTTTGTTCCGAAGTTACATCTTTAAAATAATAAACAAATAAGAAGTCTTTTGCGAAAATTGAAACACTTAGGCTGAATTCAGAGACAATACTTAGATGATTTAAAGGTTAAGGTAAGCCTTAAAAGTGTAATAACACTTTTAAGGCGTACTTTAACCTTAAAATCATCTAAGTATTGACTCTGAATTCGGATTTTACTGCTATCTAGTAGAAAAGTAATTAATTTAATAATTATATTTTTTCACACGAACTATATTGTACATATTTCGTGCCCGTACTAGGAAGGGTTTTAAACAATATAATATCAGGTAACTGTCAAAGTGAACCAAAATATTTTTAAAGTATAATAACTGTATTTATAAGAAGAAAAAAAATTCCGCAGTTGTCAGGAATATATTTTACAATTTTCGTAAAAACTTAAGAATAGAAAGGATTGCTTAAGCATTATTTATTCGAAGAAGTTTTTAACATGTAATATATCATAATATGTATATAGATAATATTGATCGCTGATATTTCTGATATGATGAATAAATGTAATGAATATGGAAGAAATCATTGCTGACGCTTTAGCTCTGAATATGAACAGTTTAATACAACAATATTTAGAAAAAAATATTACGTGAACGAGACCTTAAATATTCAAAGTAAAAATCTCGACGTGACAAGAGTGTACAGGTATAATATATGAAATATGAAATAGACTCAGAAAAATAAATTATGTTTTGTAACTCTCAGTATGGATGGTGTGGGATAATGTTTTCATTCATCATTTTTTAAAATAAAAATCTTAAAAAATTCCATTAAAACGCGGTATCACATCACGTAGCAAGAATTATAGATTTGTTTATTTTCTATGGTCGCTGTACATCTTCGCTTTGTTTTTACTCGTGTTTGCCTGTTGTTTATATAGATTTTGCGGCGTTTGTGAACTATTTTAATAAAATAAGTGATCTAAGAACACATTTAAAATAATGGAGAACGGATTTCCACAAGGAAAATCCGATAACTTACCGAAAATGCCTTAAGGTTGGCTTCATTTTTCTCTAACATTATCGGGAGTTTTCAGTTTTTTAGGTACCATAAAATATCTACAAAACTTTTTCCCAGACATTATGGACGCACTATACAAAAAAGTCGGCTTGTTTTGTAAAAACAATTAATGAAGTCTAAATACGCGAACTGTACTGTTAAGAATGTGTGTTAAACGTCCGATTGACATAAAAATTGATGCGTGACGTCACTTGCGAAAATAAGCGTTTTGGCGGGAGTTTAAAATGGTGATTTTCGAAATCTTTTTTTTTATGTTAATTTACATGTAAAAAAAATCTTTTTCATAAACGTATTTTCTAAACCAAAGCTAAGATTTTTCTATTAAAAAATTTGAAATTATCCTATTGTTTAGTTTCAACATGTATAAAAGTATTGCACGTGGAATTATGTCTATAATTGGCGGTAAAAGCCTCATGGGGAATACAGAAACAAATTTTGGATCATAAATATTACAAAACTTTTTATTTTGAGTGCTTCTTAAGAGATTAATTAAATATTAAATTAAATTATCCGGTCATTAGAGGGTTTACACGGTGGCGGCGACAGCAACGACAATATACAAGTAATAGCAGTAAATAAATCTGTACCAAGTCTGTATTGTACCAAGATGGAGAGAAGTAAAATAAAGAATGAATGAGTCAGCGCCCAAATGACCGAGGTAAACCATAAGCCCATTAATTATTGGTAATATCAACTTGGATTATAGTAAACTTTCGTAAAAACGAAAGATTACTATAATCCAAGTTGATACAACCGGCCCTAAGGAGTACAAAGATATTTTGGTTTTCATATGAAAGAATTTTAAATAAAGATAGAATACCTAAACTTACGTAAAAATATATGCCTATTCTTTATAATGTAGGTATACTAAATTTTCCTATATAAAGAAAATATGTACTTAATTTTTATAAATGCATATAGTATCAAGTTTGGTTTATTTGGGGTAAAATCATTTTCGATTAAAAATTTCAATTCTACGTCAGCCTCTATCCGGAAGAAACAGTAATTTTGTGACGCCATCCAAATATGCAAGTTTTCCAGAAAGTAAAAAATAACATAAAAACTTTAAAAATTTCTATTCCGAACAGAATTCTTTTTGTAGAATGAATATTTGGGAGAAATGAGGAGTAAACCGCGCAGATCAGGACGACGAGCATCACGGAATCGAAATGAAAAAAAATTATTAGTATTTCATTCCTCATATTATCAAGAAGACATCGCGCAATCTGTATAAAAATCTGGACAAATAAAAATTGAGCAGAATGAAGACAACTCACTTATGGAAAAAATATATAAAATATAATATCGAATAAATAAATCTCAGTCCGAAAAATGATCATTCCAAAAGTAGTAATAATTTACAGTAAATACTGGTACTTATTTTAAAAGATTGACATACGAAATATGTAGATACCGGTTGTTCAAAATATTGACAGAGGTTTGATCGTGGATAAAATGGGAGGAACCTATGAAAGGAAGGATAACTTTTTGTGGTCAACTCGCAATGAGTACCGTAGTCTGACGGGCTGGCGTACTCTCCTCCCGCAGTGTCGTGCCACGAAATTATTTCCACATGATCGCTCACAAAATATGGGATGTGACACTTAAACACGGCAGCATTTCCCTTGATAACGAAAAGATCGTACACCTGGGCTTCGTAATACTGGTTAACGGCTGCAAATTAAAAAAAACGGGCAAAACTAAACATTTACTGCGGTATGGCATGTTGTACGCGAAGCTTGTCTCCAAAAAGCTACCCTGAAAATTGTCTAATTCGCTTAATGTAAAAAATGGTGAAATTATAAAAGGAGAGATGGGATGTCGGGAAGAAGGGCGAGGAAGATGAATATGGCCGGTTTACCATCATCGGCATTGGGCTCGTCTTGGATCGAAGCGGCGGGGCTATAGGACGCTCCGTCATTCATGGTCCACTCCACTACCTGGACGTAGTCCGCCACAAAAGATGGTATCAGACATTTCACAATAGCTGTATTTCCTCGCAGAACATATTCATCTATTACACGTGGTTCGTATGTCTGATGAACAACTATAAAGCAAGATTAAATGTAACTTATTTTTATTCGCGAAACTGAATTAGGCCCCGCTACGCTGGAAACAACAAGCGACGAATGAATAGCATCTGCCTCGCAAAATATACAAAATAAAATATCAGGGATTTACAAAACTTTCGAATGTTTATAATGGAAGGGGACATCGGAATGGAAGGCGGAATAGTCTCAGTTTGTGACGCCATTTACCGTCATCGGCGTTGGTGATGTTGGCCAAAAACACAGCCCCGTCGTTAGTCTGCCAACTAGTCACTTGGACGAAATCAGCCACAAACGAAGGAACAATGCATTTGAGTAGTCCCGTGTTACCGCGAAGAACGAACTCGTCGTTAACGCGAGCTTCGTAGAACTGGTGAACAGCTAAATAAATCAAAATATAGTTCCGATTATGAGGTGTAAAATCTAAGCGCAGAAAGGTCGAAGCAGTAATCGAAATAAAATAAAACATGGATCGTCCTGGAAGGGAAACGGGAAACGGTGAAGTGTGCGAGAGTTACCATAATCGGCACCGGGGTAGTAGGCGCCCCCCTGCGAGTCCGTCCACATCTCTACAACCACAAAGTCAGAGACGAAGCTCGGCACCTCGCACTTCATTATCGCCGCGTTGCCCCGGATGACGTACTCGTTGTCCGCCTCGGCCTCGTACGACTGGGCGACAACTGCGGTCGGTAATTGGAATCATTTAATGCAACGAAATTGGACACGCTGAAAAATAGCAACTAGGGCATTGGCCAAATTGCTAACACGATGCACAATACAACGATCTCTACCTGATAATACCGTCGCTGCGAAATAAACCGGAATAAAGACAGGTAGTAAGGCTTTCTGAACAGTGAAGGTAATGGGAGAGGATCGGGATCACATATATGTACACACGATATCGTGAATTTACCGTAATCTGTTTGAGAATCTGATCTAGTATAAACTTCGTTCGTGTCCGAAATCCAAGATTCAACGTAAACAAAATCTGCCACAAATGATGGAATTTTACATTTCATGACGGCCGCGTTTCCTCGTATCACGTACTCGTTCTCAGCTTCGGTAACAAAAAACTGGGACACCACTGAAATAGAAAAATGCTATTTTATTAAAAACGAGAAAGAAATTAACCGCGGGTGAGTGCTGGAAATGGAAAAGGAGATGGGAAATTGAACTGGCTGATAACAATCGACTTTTACCAAGATCATCGGAGGCTGTCATAACTTGACCGAGCTCATCGATCCAAGACTCGACTTTTACGAAGTCGGCCACGAAAGATGGTATGGAACATTTCAAAACTGCCGTATTTCCTTTGATAACATATTCCGTAAGAATTTCCGCTTCGTAGAGCTGGTTAACAACTGTGAAAGTGAAAATCAAATTTAAAACAATAAAGCAGTAAACATAATCGTAGGGACAGGATTCACGGAACGGATGCCAGGAATGTAAATAACATGTTTGATGCGTTACCAATGTCTTGAGAGGGCAAGTATTCCGATTCATCCGATCCGACCCACGCTTCGACCTTCACAAAATCGGCCACGAAGGACGGAATATTGCACTTCAGGACAGCGGTGTTACCGCGTATCACGTATTCCGACACCACTTCCGCCTCGTAATACTGGTTAACAACTACACACGTAAAACTTGGATTAATATTAGACCAACAGAGGATAGATAGAACGTCTGGGGAAATTACGAGGAGTAAGGAAGCATGGAGAAATAAAACAGTACAAAGATCTATAAGTACCGTCTTTGACCGACGATGAAACAGGGTCCATTGAAAATGTATTTCCGGAATTATCTTGCCACGATGACACAGAAACAAAATCGGCCACAAAAGAAGGTATGGAGCATTTCAAGACTGCTGCGTTTCCTCGGATGACGTATTCATTGTTTACTTCTGCTTCGTAAAATTGCTGGACGACTGACAATAAAATAGGTGCAATTAAATACTTGTGGGTTTTAACAGGGACAGACAGTGAGGAAAATGGCATTTCGTATGAAAAGCGCGAGGATGGGGCCGGGGGACATGGGACCGCAGAAAAATGAATTACGAAGAAAACAGACCGAAGTTTTCTCCTGGATAAATGTCTTCGTTCTTGTCTGTGTGCCAAGATAATACAGTGACGAAATCCGCTACAAATGATGGGACCTGGCATTTCAAAATGGCGCTGTTTCCGGTTATGGCGTACTCTTTGTTCACGTCTGTATCGTAGTGCTGCGACACGACTATCCAACAAGTACATTTCTTAGTAAATTAAATCGCAGAAGCTTCAATAACAACAAACAATGTAAAGGCAACAATTAGCGGGTGATGACTTAGGTTGATCTGAAATAAAATCGATTAAAAAAGCGAGAAACAATGACTAACAAGTGAAATAATTATGCATTGTATGTAATTTCTCATAGAAACTTATTCGATAAATCTACAATGTATAATTATGGGAACGTATTCTGTGGGAGAAATAGCTGCTTTTCTTCAAAAAAGTGTAATATATTACCAATAACTATTATTATTATTTACAGATAAAAATTTTGAAAATAACAATATTGTTATTTGATTATTGTCAGCCCAACACTCAAAAATAGAGAACGGTCAAGACATCTTATGTCAATATTTCTATCATTTTGGTGAAATATTGGCTTTAATTTAATATTTGAACTCTTCGGATGAATAAATTAGTAGATTTGTGTGAAACAAACTGATTTCTATCAATTTTTAAAATAATGAGTGAAACTCCATACCAAAGCAATTTACAGCAGGTCAAGTAACTTATACCTTATCGTGTGAGATTTTATTACCTATATTGTTAGTTTTTCTAGAAAATTTGTTACACTTTCTAGAAAAACTAACAGGGTAGGTAATAACATCTCACACAATAAGGTATAAATTACTTGACCTACTGTAAATTGCTTTGGTGTGGAGTTAGCGGTGTCTGGAAATATACGACTCTAAATATTAGTACTCATTTTACATAATACTAATCAAAAACAAAAGTTTTGGACAAAACTCCAGATTAAAATGACTGGTTTGCGTAATGATAGAAATATCGCTTCAACATCAAATAAAAAGGTTTTCTTAAGAACAGCCTGACATCGTGGAGGTCCGACATTATAATTCATGTATGTGTAACAAAATATACATGTACCTATTTTAAATTAAAATGATTTATGGGCCATTACTGCACAACTGTTGGATGTTGAAAAGGGATATTGCACCATCGTATATGTGGCATAAGAACACAGGAAGCAAATCTGCTTCCTGTCTTGGGTTTTTAATGACACTAATTAGACCAAATGTCTATTTTCTAAAGGACTCATCTGAAATTGCAAAAGTCGTAAATGTAAATTAATTAAGTAATTACAAGGACATAGATGAAAAGATCTCTTTTTCTATGGTTTATTTTCTAGTGTTGGGGTAGTAATCACCGAATAAGGCGGCCTGTCGTAAATCTACGTCTTGTCTATTTTTGAGTGTTAACAATAATAATCACCAAAAAAGAACATTATGAATGATTCTAAAAACGTCAAGATCTAAAATGATTTTTCTGTTCAACCGATGACGGTTGGGACTGCACGAAATAGTATTCAGGAATTTCTTTTGTGACACATATTTGAAAAAGCACAGCACTGTTTTCAATTTGAATGTAAAGTAGTTAAAAGGCGGGGCATTATTCAAAAATAAAAATGTTGGTACAACACCTGAATGGGAGGTACCAACCGTTTACACAATGCCTTCGACACTGTTGAATTCCAAAACGAGAGTCAAGAAGACCTCTTTTAAAAGTTACTGAACAAGATATGCTAACCCAACTAGCCCAAAAAAATAATACAAAACTTCCCAAAAGAGAGCTTATTTGATTTTTTGGTAAGAAATCCACTATTCAACGTAATAATATTGTTTATTAAACTATCTTAATTAACTTTGTAAATAAAATAAAAAACTATTTTAATTAACTTTGTAAATAAATAAAAAAAACTATTTTAATTTAACTACCAGAATTTTAAGTATATAAAAAAAACAATCGGCTTCGGACAAATCGTTTTCCTTCGTCAAGGTAATAATTATAAGACCAATATCGTGGGTAGAAAGCCAAAAGAGCGTTAGTGATTATTTAGAAGTTTACAGGAGAACAAATGAAAGTTCTGTCAATCCGATTTTGTCTATGTTTCTTTTATTATTAAACGATTTCCATATGTGAATGGAATTAACAAATATTGAAATCGTTTAATAATAAAATAAACATTGGTAAAATCAGATTTACATAACTTTCTTTCGCTCTCCTGTAAAGTTCGAAATAATCCTAACCGCCCGTTTGGCTTTCTACCCTCGATTATGATGTGGAAAAAATAAACAAAATTTTATATTTTATACAGTCAGACCTAGAATTCTTTATTAAAATACCTTATTTTAAATGATTCCTTTAAAAGTAGGAATTTTTGAAATAAAATAATAATTTTGTATTCAGATTTAGTCTTTATTACCCTAACCAAGGAAAAGGGTTTTTCCGAAACCGGTTGATCTTTAAAATAAAACCCATGTGGTCAAAGGCGCAGTTAAATATGTACATGTTATTAAAATGTTTAACCACAATGATTTTTTAAATAAATATAAAAATAATATTGTTTATATTTATAAATTCTTCAACAGCTGATAACACTATTCACATTTTGAAGGAAATCCTTTAGAATAAAAAAATTAATTGTTTATCGTCGTAATCGTAGAATAACGACGCATGTAATTTTTCTCAAGTTTGCAGGAGAGCAGTTTGAAGTTTTATTTACATAAAGACACTTATGTCATAGCTCGATAACTACAAAAGATTTTCCTTTGAAACTTGGGTTAGTTATTTAAAGTTGATACCTTTCAAACCTCAATAGTGCAGTACAACGATGTTTCTACACATGCTGCATTGTTCTACGATCACAAATCAGAAGCGTCGTTATACCGACTTCGTATAACGACGGTTAAATTAATGTGAAAAAATACACTTTTTATATACCATTAATGGCTTCTTTTTTTCACTTTTTAACGATCCAAAAAAGTCAATATGGAATTTTTTGCACATCCGTCATTGTTCTACGATCATGACGATATATAAAATATATTCCAATTTCATTGTTAGAAACTATTGGAGTGGTAAATTACCTGCTCTGACGTTGACATCCTTGGAGTGAATGGATCCCACGGTACTCCTCGCAAGACAGATGTACACCTGCGCATGGACCTCCTGGCGATAATCTTCGGCGCGGAATGGCGGGAAAACCAAGTTTCCGTTTGGCAGTACCTAGAAAGAAAAATCAAATAGGTTAATTTGACAATTTAAAATATATATATACTGTCAAGAGCGATACATCACAAGATAAAAAAAGTTTTTGAAGTTATATTATGAGCATTACATTACTTTTTCGTAAAAAATATTTTGTGGGCATTTCAGCATTCATTGAAATTTGACCATTCGAAATATAGAAACTTTCAATAAATATCCACCATTGTGATATGTACTAGGTACACAGATTTTACAGAAAAGCTTCTAAAAGATATTTAGATGGTTATTTTTAATATACATACATTTTAAATTGTAATACAATACAATAAATTAATTTTGTTAGTCAACTGTTTATTTTTCTTTGTTATTTTATTTTACTGCAAATATTCCCTCTATTCTCATATATACAGGATAACAATATCGGTATAATATCCCAAGACAAAGTGAGATGTACTTTCAAATATGTTTTATTATACTTTGTAATACACACACAATATGAGTTATTAAATTACAACTATAGTTTCGAGAGGAGCAGTCCCTCTCATCATCAGGTATAGATAATAATAGTTATTATCTATACCCTATGATGAGAGGGACTGCTCCTCTCGAAACTATAGTTGTAATTTAATAACTCATATTGTGTGTGTATTACAAAGTATAATAAAACATATTTGAAATTATAATGTTGCACCACGAAGTATCTGCCAAATCCTTCAATAATATTGAGATGTACTTATTTATGTTCGTTTATAAAATAAAATTCGTCAAATAATTTTCTTTTTTCTTTGCTTTTTACTAACTTAAAATAAAAATGTATAGGTAACTTGTACTATTCTCACTTTTAAATGATAATTTGTATGATGAATAAAAAATGCTATCTACCTTAGAACAGGTATTTATATAATATACCTAGCAAGGTAGGTTGCGGCTGCGAGGCTTTTTACATACTGTCTTATGCTTTTGTTTATTTAGAAATTTATAAGTATTAAGCATGTAATAATCGTGTGTCCAATCAACACCGATTTATCGGTACTGAAAATGAAACAAAAACAATATTTTTATTGTTTTATTATTGGCTTTACACCGGTGTAACAAGCGTCGATGAGCGCTACCCAAGACAGAGATGGTTTCTCCCAGGTATCGTCAACTTCGGGTGGACCCGACAGGACACTTAAAGAAGAAGAATTATTGGCTTTCATGTAATAATTAGACACTTTGGATGTGGAAATTAGTATTGTATGAAATAGCTACCCTCTTAGACCCAGGCTCCTTTTACCGAGGGTTCGGGTACGATTCCCGGTGAGGTTACAGTGAGGTTATGTGATTTGTGAAGCTTATGTATTTAGTGATGTATTTTGCTGTAATGGCGTCAAAATATTAAAATAAGGAACTGATTTCTACCAACTTTCAAAATAATATATGTATTTAATTTACATAATATTCGTCGCGTCAAAAATAATAGGGGTCAATACATGACTGATATTATGATAACGCAAACCAATTAGAGTAGACCCGACTGTATTTTACCAGAGATATCGACTTGCTACACAAAGAAACAAAAAAACCGTGAGGCTATTTAGCACCTCCGATGAAACTGCTTGCTTTTTTAATTGGGTCGACAGATTCCCCATTTAGTTTCAAATTAATTTATGAATTGAATTTATCGATAAGGACGACGATATTATCCTACTAAATATGTGTTTAAATCTATAGGTTATTTTACCTGGATACAAATAACGCACATTATAAGATATATTTTTATGTCATATTTTTTTTAATTGAAAAATAAATAGATAATATGAGGGATATTAACGTTATATCCAAAAAATGTTTTGAATTCAGTCACCGAGGATTACTAATTTAGAATGTACTGAATTCGAGATTTTATAGGAAATATATAGCTCTATCCTTTCCAAAATCATGTTTTCAAATCCTCGTTAAAAACAAAGACAACAATATCCTCGTAATGAAAAAAGCAAAGGCAGTAATATCCCCTTCAACCAATCAACCCTCAAGGATATGCCACGTGACAAAATTGGTCGAGAAGTGAGCAGCAATATTCAATTATATAAATAGCAAAAGCAGCAATATCCATATTTAAAAGGTATACATTTATTTAAAAAAGGAAAACTGAGGTGACAACCCTCGGTTGCTGCCTTTGCTTTTAAACCCCTCAATATAATAAAATAAAACGTTAATGAACGATCATGTGAATTTTGTTGAACCATATTTGTAACAAACAACTTTTGTTCCCGGTTGGAACTTTCACTAATGTACTCTTGAGTTTAAACGTGACCCTATCCGCACCACCATTAGATAAAACGTGTCTGATAACACAAACAAAAAATTTGGTGTCGTCTAAACAGCAGATATGTAATCAGCCTCCTCGAGCTGCACTTTGTCTGTAGGTACCATAATGCAGGCTACATTTTATATCAAGGTTCACCGAACTCTGGTGATCACACTTGACGCAGTACAAATATTTTAAGCTTTTATAAAGAAGCTCAGCATTTGATATTTCTGTTATATACAAATATTTTTCTTCATTATATCGACGGTTCCTACGTAAACTAAAGAAATCTATAAAAAGGCAATTTTGTACAAGAGCTGTTTGAAGTTTGGCTTTACATAAAAATTAGCGCATTTGACCGCTAAAAAAAGGCAAAAAGCATTTTTGACAGATATCCGAGGTTACGTAGGGACCGTCGGGGTCCATCGTCAGGGCTGATGTATTGTTGTGAGTGTTAGTGTTGTAACACACATCAGCCCTGATGATGGACCCTGCAATGGGATCCAAAACGTCGGCCAGAAAAGTCGTAAAAACATGGCATAATACTCCAGAAGATTCTGAGTGGCCGTGAAAACCTAAGATAAAGGTGTAGCGGTATACCTGGTAGCCGACCCAGCGATCGGAGTTTGTTTACGTTAACGTAATCAAATCATCAGGCGGACCTGCGCTACGCATCAGCAGTTTATTTGTTCCTCATTTTAATAACTTTACTTTTTTACCGTAATCGTACATTTTCACTTGCTCCCGAAGCATATCTCAGGTTGCAGAATAAACATCAACAACCAATCACTCCGAACCTCCCCTAAAAAGGTAACGTATTATGCAATGTCTCATTTTCTGCAATCACGAATCGCAACGCACACGTCCGTGATGCAGTATCAGTTTCAGCATCGTTGTATACAGTTTAATCTTTAAATTATATGACAAAAATCTCGCCGACGCGACGGTAAATCGGTGATGTAATAAACGATTCTTACGACATTCCAATATTTTTGTATCAATCCACTCAATCAGACAAACGAAATCATCATCAATAGATATAATCAGTTCGTTTAACTACTAACCTTAACAAATTTAGTACACAGTAGAGATACAAGAGGTATTCTTGGGACCTGACCAGAATATAAATAAAGCTCGTACTCTGCATACCAAGTTTCTGAAGGAGAAAGATTATTCATCTGAAAAGTAGATTCTACATGAAAAATGTGTATGATCACGATTTCTAAGTATTCCGACGGAGTCAGTATTCAGAAATTCAATGCTACCATAGAAAACGCACAGTTAATCAAAACATGACGAAGATTTAACTAAGAGATACATTTTTTATTCCCAGAAATTAAAGATAATCTCAACATTTTAAAAATGTAAGAAAATATATTTAAAATACAGCAATTAATATGACAAGCATTTTATAAAATATCTACTCTTAAAGGAAATGAGTCAACAAAAAAGTCGTCACGAGTGTGTCTACCTACCTTGTATTTTATGACAATTGGATGTGAGTCAGGTAAAGTCAGATGCACGCACATGTAAAATGACCTTTGAAGTGACGATGTGAGAACTGGTTTCATATTGTAGCAAAGGCGTGATGGAATCATTTATAATGATGGCTTCGGTCACGGTCTCCATTGTTGATGGAGTAATACAAAAAAAATCTTTTACTCTTCTACAAGATCCAAAAAATGTAATGTTGGCATGCCGCAACGATTTGAATGTACAGAAATAAAAATTATCTTTTATAGGTAGAAGACGATTATTATAATTACTACACTTAAGACCGATTGTATCAACTTGGATTATGGTTGGTTTAAACTGAAAATCTCGACAAAAGCCGGTGCGCATGCGCACTGAGCCTGATTTTTGACATGTCATCAAAATTGTTTTTAATAATAATAATTGGATCATTTATATAGCGCTGTTTTCGTGAGTACTCACCTCAAGGGCGCTTCACACAAAATAAATTATATTACAAAAACTTACTGGCTAAAAAACTTATTTACTATTCCTTATTCACTAGATGACATGCAAAAAATGGAATGAACGTTTAAAACTATAATATTTGTAACAGTTGAAGCAGTTGTAATAGGTAGTTGTAAAACTATTATAGTTTTTATTCACTATGCCGACATTTAAGTGTCGGTAACGGCTTGTCCTATCCACAATCCAAGAAACAGTACTCCAGATACATCACCTTCCCACCTTTTCACGTATCCTGTGGCATATAAATGTAAAGTTATCAAAACCTAATGCATGATGAGATGTAGAAAACAAATGTATTATTGTCAACAATGCCTAATAGCAAAATTTGGGGTTGCGGAAAAATCCATTTCTTCTGACAAAAAAGTATTGTTCGAGGTCCAAAGGCCAGTTGCAACAACTTGGTTTACAGTAATCTTTCTAAGTTAATTACTTTTTCTGTTAAAGGTATAATATAGAATCATTTGGCCGTCGTTAGTTAGTATACAATGATTCGATTTTTGATTCGTTAGTTAGTATACAATGTATCCTGTCGAAGGAACCATTGGCCCTGAAACATATTGATATTTTCAACATACATATAGTGGTGAAAACAAAGTAAATTTTTATTAATAATGTCACCACAAAATTATTTTGAAGAATATTTATTATGTAAAAAAAAAGACCATCACCATAAATTTTAATAATTGGCAATTGCAGCTGAGATCTAGATGCTCTATTCAGAGTGATAATAATAAGGGGATAGAAATAAATAGAAAAACAATTTCAAATGTGCCTTAATGTTCGTGTTATTTTGTAATTTAATTTTCCAGTGTCAATAAAAGTTCTTTGTAATGACATTTTAAATAAATTAAATTTTAATAAATATTATTATAGTTCTGTGAGCTTGCGTAAACCGTTATTTAAATAACAGCTGTTTAGGCTGTCTAAGTCATTTTCAAACAGTGGATATATACCACATATAATCATACATCATTAATCAAAAATAATCTATCAAAATGTAGCAATCTCATGAATTCAGATAAAATAATGATTAAATAGAGACACAATAATTTAGTTAATCACTTACAGCATCTGGAAAAAATTACAATTAAACAAAAAATCTTATAACAAGTTATTAGTAAACATAGTTATCTTGAACGGGAAAATTTTAATAAGTGTCTCGGGAAGAAAAATAATCCTAATTGGAATCACCGAAATCATCTAACTACTTCTTCAAAAAGAGCAAAATAATTTTGTGGTGACATTATTATTATAATTAATAAAAAAGTAACCCATAAAAACCAAGTTTTTATTATACTCCCTTTCTTTGTAAAATATAACAACAATTTAAGACGAATTAAAACATATGACATAACACTAAACTTACAGTAATTTAATATATTTCTAAAATGTCAGATGTTTTGAGCTTTGATAAGACACTTCATGCTTTGAAGATTAAATTCTAAAAACATTTGTCAGTCAATTTAGATTTTCGACATTCGTAGTGAAGTACCTATTATGTACACCGACGGTGTAATTCATTCAATTTAGAAAATATTCCGCGACGTTATCTGGCCGCTATGCTAGTAATTAAACTTTTCTAATGATTCCAATTTGAAAAAACCATTAATTCCAAAAACCAATTTCTTAAAATCCGAAATTATACTATAATTATTAATTTTTTTTAACGAAAATTTGATAGATTTTCTTGATCGTCGCCACGAGTCTACTTGCCAAGTTTCAGCTCGATTGGATCACGGGAAAAGGGTTAAAAATCGATCCAAAGTTTTTTCGACGGCAAGCCGGCAAGCAAGCAGACGCCACGAATTAAAAGAAAGGAAGTAAAAATGAACTTTGCTTTCACCACTTATATAAATATTAATTACATCTAATTACTCATTGAATAACTAAAATCTTTTTTTTCCAATACTATAAAAAATTTGTTGGATGGGGTTTTGTAAATAGATTTAATTAAATTTATTTTGCTTGCTATATTTAACTAACCAGCAAGTTTAACTTTCAATATGTCACGAAATACAAATGAGTCGAAAATGTTCAAGCAACCCAAATAACAATAAGCATAATTTTTATTGAAATATACATTTATTAAACATTAATAACCTCGCAGGACTATATTCCTGCCTTGATTATAAGTCGAAAATATTCAAACAACCATGACCTAATTTCAATAGTTATGGATATATGCGACAACAAAGTTTGCATTGTTTTTCAGTATTTCTGACTTATTTATTGTAAAAGGTTAGACTATCATTACAGTAACTTATATCGAATACTAAAAATTTATTGCCTTTAATACAAGTCAAATAAAATAATAAAAACCTTTAAATTCCAACTGGAAAACATTCCAATTGGAATTTCTGCAGGGTTTTTATCATTTTACTTAACCTGTATTGAAACGAATGAATTTTTCGTAATCGATATGAGTTACTGTAATGAAAGTCCAACGTTTTACAAAAAATAAGTCAGAAATACCGAAAAAAAAATATTATGGGATACGTAAATGTAAATATTTAAGTTGTTATGGATAGTATATTAGTAATAGATTATTGAATACTAGAATAAAGTGTAAAATTCTAGTTAATATAGAGGAGTGTCATATAAATCAACTTAAGAAATTTAAAAAAAAAAGAAGCTGAAAACGAAGCAAACAATTAATGAAATGAAGTATAAGAAAAAGAAGAAGAAGAAAGCAAAATACGAATCAAGTTGTGGAAGGGAGTACTTTTATCATAAATAAATAAAGATTTTTTTTTAAATTAATCATTCAAAAATATGCAAACCACCCTATACTTTTACAATATGAAGTGACGTGCTCTCACCTCGACGTCCAGAGAATAATTGACAACTTGTATTGGTCTCTTTGGACGACGTTATTGGCGCATACAGCGAACTAACACAATCAAAGAGTGTATGTACATTGAATTCCCGAATGGGCACTAACACATGAGTCGTCTATATTAAAGATTTTAACAGAATGTACATGGTATATCCACTGTTTGAAAATGGTTTAGGACCGATTGTATCAACTTGGATTATAGTAAGTAACCTTTCGTTTGAACCATCGATTCTTGCGTTTTCCACCAATCACCCAACCCGGTTTCGTAAAAATCTGTGGCTTTTACGAAAGATTACTATAATCCATGTCGACACAATCAACCCTCAGCAGCCAAAACAGCTATATTAAAATAACAGTTTACACAATCTCGCAGAACTTTATAACAATATTTATTAAAATTTAATTAATCTTAAATTTCATTTAAATAAACATGGAACTCAAATTAAATACAAAAACAATAAATAAATCACAATAATTGCTAGAATGGCGTTCGTGTAATTGACAAGTACGTGCGTACTCTTATTTATTTACGGAAATATATGAAATACGGCATTACCATTTACATGAAACAAATATCAATTGCATTGTACTGTGAAAAATGAGCAGTTTTAAGCAAAACGTTATCAAGCGTAGCATTTATATTTGAAGAGAAATAAGAAGTAGAGGTTCACCTGACGCAATCCAGGGACGTCGCCGACAGCGCTGCCGTCAGCCCTGACCCAGATGAGGTCGGGGGCGGGGGACCCTCGCGCGCGGCACTCCACCACGGCCCCGGTGGTGTTGGAGAAGTCGATCCTGTTGGGGGGCTCCTTCACGAAGATCGGGCCCACCGTTTCGTCCTCGCCGGCAACTGCAATAGAAAGCTTTCTTCAGATTCCCGTTTTTCAATTTTCACTAAAATGGCGGTTTACCAGAATCTCATTCAATGGATATTATAATAATATACTTCTAAATATTTAGGTAAACAAAAATAAATGGTGGATATATTAATTCTTAAACAAAACTATATTTTCAGTGATGCATTTGGAATTTACGACGAAAAACACTGACGTCAGTCGAACGACACAAAACAACCCTCACCCTGCCGGCCGAAGCTCTCAACTCCGATGCATCGTGGAAGGGCTTAAAAGGAACGCCGATCCCGCTTTCCGTATGCGTTCATAAAACACACGATGTTTATTGTAATAAGTAGGTTGGAAAAGTGTCAAAGCTGTAGAGCTGATGCACTTGTAGTAGTAGGAGATCTAGGCCGTCTAGCCGCATATAGGTAGAGTACTCAAGAATATCGTAGATTAAGGCTAAGGAATCGAATCGAAAAATCTTGCCGTACGTGGTACGGTATTCTGCTGAAGAAATGAAATTGCGTTTGACAGATCTTTCTTTAAATTTAGTGCTAGAATATTCTTTTTAAAATGTGATGTTTTGTTTTGGGAAATACGAAAAATGTTTGTTCTAAATTAGAAGAAAAAGCGCCACTTTGAATATGATTTTTAATACGGTTATTTGGCAAAGAGTGTAAATTTGACAATTGAAATAAATTTGAAAGTTTATGTGTTTTAGAAGCATTTGACGAAAATATTAATTTTAAAACTCTGGCTTATTAATCGGTTACAAATACCTTTGTCTCAATTATATCTAAACTAGCCGTACACCCGTGAAAAATCTAGGAACATAATAATTAATAACAAGTCTTGCGTGTAAAATAGCCCGTGCGCTGGTTGCCTGTCATACTCTGATTATCTTAAGTTGTAATTCCAGTAAGTTAGGAACCGACTGACAACGAAATTATTATATTTAGATAAGACCTATTAGACACCAATGTCCGCGCGGTAGCTACCGTAGCTGACAGCATGGCCTTGCAGCAGGTAGACAGCGCGCAGTTAGCATTGGCATCTACCATATCGACAGCTGATTGTATGCATCAATGGCCGCGCAGAGGCCATTACTAGCCATGAAGCCGACCACACTGTCAACCAGCAAGCGAAGATTTATCGAAGATTTATTAGCAATAGCCGCTGCGGGCAACTATCGGCCGCTCAGCGGCCTAGAAAGCCACCCGCAGCGGCCTAGAAAGCCGCCCGCAGGGCCTAGCAGCAAGCAATCGGCGATAGCCGATTGCTTAACTGCTAGTAATAATTAATAATTGTTGTATTGTCAATTTCAGATCGATTCATAGTCAGGAAGTAGGTAAAATGTTGATTACAAGATTTTGTGGCTGAGAAACAAGTGAAACTAAACAAACGCTTGTAAAAAACATATATACACGCACATTGAGTCTACTTAAGTATTGCGGTCAATTATTGTACGAGAATACACGAGAATAAGATAGTACACGGAATACGTTACCATATATTATTTATAACTATTCTTAACTATTCACTCTATTCAGGCTCGAACTTCTGACTAGATCACTAGGTGAGTGTCTTTAATCAACTAACATTTTGATATCATAGAGACATAGATCATAGGTACCTAGATACCATTAATAAAATTTTAACAACATATACAATAATAAAAATAATATATTTAATGAGTGAAACGTTATATACGACGGAATTTGAAAAAAATCTATCTAAACAAAATTATTTTTACGAGTATGTACTTTTCACGAGAGTGAAAACATTGCTCGTTTAATGGGAAACCACATTTACAAGTGCGGAGGGGACAAGTGGCGTTCAAACAATGCACGCTTCATTTATTGTCCTCCAGGAGACCCGAGTGTTTCAGGAAGGGGACAGAGGAGAGTGTAAACAAAGCCAAACAACTGTGAAAAAGGCGGAGCATTTTGTTTGTAAACTAAAATAAAACACCTACCACGCGCCGAGCCACTGGTTGCGCGCAAGTGCCGAGGGAATAAGTACAATAATTCAATTGAGTAGAGCTTAAAACGTACGGCAAGGCAATTTAAATAATAATTTTATTGATATTTAAAGCATTAAGTTTGTGGTAAGGCATTTTAACAAAATTTTAGTTAAGTTACAACCACATACTGAGATTTTTAGTCTACCAGTTTAGAGACGTACCCGTATCTTCGTCGGGATAACCACCTATACCAGCATGTAAATAACACCACACAATAACCATAATACTATTCACATACTAACACTTTTCACACGCTTGTGGAAGGTGTTAGCATGTTAATAGTACTATGGTTATGGTGTGTAGTACAAGTAGCCGGCAAACATCTTGAAATTCTACGGAGTAGTGGGGGGAAGTTTGCGCATCTACCTTTCCACCAACGAGACCCAAATTTCGTCTTCTGCGCATTCCCCCACTACGCCAAAGAATTTCAAGAAGTTTGCCGGCAACTGTACCTATTATTTACATGCCGGTGTAGAGGTTGTCCTGACGAAGAGACGGGTACGTCCCGAAACCAGTAGACTAAAAATCTCAGTAAGTGGTTGTTTACCAACGTGACTAACATTTTGTTAAAAAGTAATTAATATAATTTATAAAAATACACTTTAAGTGATGAAAACAAAGCGTATTAGTATTAAATATATTAATTAATAATGTCACCACAAAATCATTTTGCTCATTCTGAAGAAATAATACTTTATTAAATTATTTTATGAACACCTACAGCTTTTACAAAGGAATAAAATCTAATGAAGGGGAGGAAAATCTACAACGTTTAGTCGTGTGCAAAATTATCTTTATTAACCCTCCTACGTAAAGTCTCATAATTTTTCCTTGATTTTTAAATAAACACCATTTGCGACTCTCAGCATGTATATTTTGATAAATTTATGTGTATGTTGGTTTGCATTTTATGTTCTTGTCTCGCGTCGTATACTGCCTAATAACTTGTTTAAGAAAAAGCGAATTGAAAAAAATTCCCAAAAAATTAAATAATTTTTAGACTGTGGACAACACTATATCGATTGGGGTGCCCTCCTCTTTTCTCTAGATAAGTTAATCCGTAAGTTACGAATCGTACGATTAAACTAATTTGTCCAAAAATAACCACATAACTATTAGATAATAATAACAGACCAATTTTTACGCTATAGTTTTGTCGGTTCACAGTGTTAAGTATCATGAAAAAATACTAAACAATTTATTGGTTTAATGATTAGGTGCATTTTGTGCATAATTTTAATGAAATACAAATAAAATATCATAACCAGGACCCAACCCAACCTATCAAGTATTCCTTTGAGAGGATCCATCAAGTGTTAGTATGCAGCCCGTGCAATCCCGGTACATTGCACGCTGCATTAGCGCCAATACATATGGACTTATTACGTTAGTTAGTTTGTAGTTAGACCATGAAGATGGTTAGGATGGAAGGATTCAATCAAAGCGAAAGATTAATGATACTCACCATCTAATTAATGACTGGCAACATTGCTTCAAGATATATATTGTAGATGTCTCACAAAGACGAAATTATATACATATATATCTCACAATCTCACATTTTCCACTATTCCAGTCAGCGATCTTCTCAATATTACTAGAAACGATGTCGCACTTCAGTGGCAGTCTCATTGGGACCTCACTAAAGTGTCAAAGGGTCGACACTACGCCGCTATTCAGCCACTCATCCCATCTCGAGCCTACTTTCACAGGATCAGATTGAACAAGAGGGAGACTTCAATGGTTTGCCGGATGCGTCTGGGTCATTGCTCTATCCGCTTGCTCCTTGCAAAAATTCATATTCTGAACTCCCCAATTTGCCGACAAGAGGAGGATTTGAACCACCTGTTTTTCAATTGCATTTTAAATGCCGGTACTCAGTCCCTACTCCAGGATCTTGCGGATCTTAATGTCCCTTTCCCTACAAATATCCAGCTCTTGCTTACAGACTGCCGATGGGAAGCATTAAAAGTGTAATTGCACTAAGCTGTAATGTTTTTGTAGATGACTTATGGACTAGTGTTTGGTAATAACACCCTCTTAGTGACAAGCCATTAAATTTATACAGGGTTATTTGTAAAACATTAATAACCTCGCAGGACTACACTCCTGCCTTGATTATGAGTCGAAAATGTTCAAGCTATCATGACCTAATATCAATAGTTATTGAGATATGTGACATCAAAGTTTGCATTTTTTTTTCAATATTTCTGACTTATTTTTTGTAAAACGTTGGACTATCATTACAGTAACTAATATCAAATACGAAAAATTCATTTGTTTCAATACAAGTTAAATAAAATGATTAAAACCCTAAAAAATCCAATTGGAATGTTTTCCAATTGGAATTCGAAGGTTTTTATTTTTTTATTTGACTTGTGTTAAAGGGAATGAATTTTTAATATTCAATATGTGTTACTATGATGATAGTCCAACGTTTTACAAAAAATAATTCAGATATATTGAGAAAAAAATCCAAACTTTGTTGTCGCATATCTCCTTAACTATTGATATTAGGTCACAATAGCTTCAACATTTTCGACTCATAATCAAGGGAGGAGTATAGTCCTGCGAGGTTATTAATGTTTTCCAAATAAAAAAAAGAATTGTTCTATCGTAAGTCAGCATGGTCAATGTTTATAGTAATTTTAGTGAATATTTTAAACTGAAAAAACATCACTTTAATAAACTACTAACCCTTCAAACTTCGGGACCCCTGAAAAAATAAACTAGCATGGATATGGATAACAGAAAATATTAAAGAATAACTTCTGTCTACAGGCTTCGCTTCGAATAACAATGCAGCAATTAATCCTTATCTCGTTGGATCTCCTTCAGTCGAGTTACCTGCGAGTCAGCCAACCCAGAACTTTACATATTCATCACCAGCTGACACCTGGCGCGTGGCTTGTACTTCTCCCCCAGTGGAAGTTGTCGTTATTACGAGGCCATTGTACATTATGTATTTAATAACTTATTCATTTTTCCTCAAACCTGGCGGCGTTTGCATTATTAACCTAAGAATTAATTCTACTAAAAATGTGAACAATGGAGACTAATCAATGATGTAATTTAAATTTACCAATTTAACACACCTCTGAATAAGACACCATGCAAAGACAACATTTTCAATGCGGTGATACAAAATACATTCCATTCAAGTATCATCAACTATCCTAATTTAGAATATCCGTCCGTATCTTACAACACCACTGACTAGCCGCTAATGAGGAACGGGCAGCCGAGTGTGACACGTCAGTCAGCGTGCGGCTCAGGCTACATGCAATGGTCGCGCCACCTAACAACACGGTTTTTATATTTTTTAATATTAATTTAACAATGTCCCGCAAATTTACACGGTTGTATGGCTAATATATACAGGGTGTCACAGAGCTAGTCCACAACACTTAACATGATCCTACCTTGATTGTGAGTCGAAAATGTTAAAGCAACCATAACCTAATAATAACCACTACTATAATCGTATTAAGCATAACCATAATATCAATAGTTATGAAGTTATGCAATAGCAAATTTTGCATTTTTTCTCAATATTTCTGACTTAATTTTTACAAAACGTTGAACTTTACTTACGATAACATATATTGATTACGAAAAATATGTTCGTTCCAATACAAGTTAAATAAAATGATAAAAAAAACTGAATAA
Source organism: Agrypnia vestita (assembly GCA_016648135.1). Classification (NCBI taxonomy): domain Eukaryota; kingdom Metazoa; phylum Arthropoda; class Insecta; order Trichoptera; family Phryganeidae; genus Agrypnia; species Agrypnia vestita. Next base: position 68,451 of record JADDOH010000476.1, read on the forward strand.
ATTCCAATTGGAAATTTTTGAATTGGAAGCTTTTTATCATTTTATTTGACTTGTATTAAAGGGAATGAGTTTTTCATATTCGATATAAGTTACTGTAATGATAGTCCAACGTTCTACAAAAAAATACGTCACAAATATTGAAAAAAAATCAAACTTTGATGTCGCATATCTCCATAACCATTGATTAGATCATGGTTGCAGGAACATTTTCAACTCATAATCAAAAGAGTAATTAATCTACCTGTAAAATTTTATGGACTGGCTCTGTTACATCCTGTGTAATATTTTTTAAATATGATATGAAATATGATGAAATGAGATGTGGTGAAAGGATGCGGAATTGCGTAAGAGATGGGACCTAGCTGCTGTAAGTAATTATGCATTAAAAAATGTTTCGATACAGAAATCAATGAGCGAGTCTAAGACGACCGCTTCCAATGTTGCTTCACCTCACAGCTAAAAAGACAAATTAAACGGCCGGAGATGGGGTTTGGACCCCGGGCCAGCAAACCCGAAGGTGGCAACTTTGGAAACAGTACATACAAGACTTAGCAGAGGCGCGAACCATTTCCGCCCAATCGCCAGGGTTTAGAATAGTACATTTAACTGCCGATAGGGGAAATATAAAGAAAAAATGTACAAATATTTCGCTAAAAGTCGTTATTACTATTTCATGAGTGTCGGCTAAATAATAAATAAGTATATACTTATTCTTAGGAAACGGCATGTAAAAGTACCGTCATTTTTGACGGGTTACAGCTGGTTATCATATAATTATTATGTTATCATATGACGGCCGTGAAAACCTACGAATGTATTTCGATTCTCACTAAGCAAACAGCCTGTGATGAGCTAAGATTTTAGATAGTCTAGAATGATAGTTCACTGATTTTATCAATCTTGCGCCAAATATATTTTCAACCCAAATAAATGTTCGAAAAGATCAACATGCTATCGAAGCAAGACGTTAACTTTATAGCAGCATTGTTGGCAAACCGGTTTCTGTTTTATAGCGCTTAGAAAGCACTCCCACTTTGTGTATTCAAGTAGAAATTATCGCAATAATGCAAATCGTTAACCTTGAATAATTATTGAGTACTATAAATAGGCTTCAAATGCAATTATTTTTATTTTAGAAGAAGCCGAGTTTGGCCATCGCCAGGACTGGTGTAACAAATGACATCATAAATGGCCCAAAAACTTACACAAACATGAAACCTGATTATTTTACAAAAAATCGGAAGAAGAAATCACGTACCGTTTTGTTCTTACGTGGACATATAACATTCTGAACATGTTTCGTAAATCAGTGGCAGACATATAAACATATTTTAAATCTGAGTGAGACTAGGAATATCAGTATTCACCAACTATTGCGAATGGGCAAGCAGAATCGCACGCAGAATATTAAACAAAATATTCAAAGTTTTATTAATATACATATATATAATTGGGAGAGCGCCGCCCTCCTGATAAATCACATATTGGACATACTTTAGCATTTTAGTCCCGGGACTGCATAAGGGCCGGTTGTATCATCTTGGATTATAGCAAACTTTCGTAAAAACCATTGATTTTTACGAAAAAGGGGTCGATTGTTTGTTTATAAACCAAATTAACGCAACCGGTCCTTACGTAAGCTTTTTGTTAAGACACGTAAAGAAAATATTTGCATTTAAAAAATTCATATCTAATTTTATACAAAAATCTATCGTCTAAAAAATATTTACTTACCGTCGGGATAGTGAAAATATCAATTTCATGAGTTATGATTAGATATAACTAGATAACCTATTAGGTTCATATTATTATACGTTTTTACGTACTTTTTTTTATTTGTCACACGTTTAATAGACATTTATCATAATATAATTCTTTAATAGGATTAGGAAATTAAAATCCATCGAAAACCATACGCGTATACGCCACATTATGCTGTACCACTTCCAGAAAAGGTGGAAAGCTTCGGAGTCATTTTGCGATCTCAACGATCTTTCCAGAGAAGGGAGGATTAGCGAAAGGGCATTCCGAAAGTGGTCTGTTAGCTTCTAAGTTGGTGACACCGGCTTAGATAACAAGTCAGGAAAAGATCGGTTTGCAGATTTTGATTACCAGGACCTTCTGCTGGCTGTGAAAGAGGACGAAAGATGCACTACCAGGACACTGGTCACTCTTCGCCCGCGGAACCAATCGTCTTCCAAGCAAATTGGGGAAATTGACATTCGATGTACTTTTTCGCGAATTCTTAAAAAAAAGTAGCTGATCAAATCAATGGATGAAAACATTTCGCGAATTCTAAATCCCATTAAGGAAAGATGCATTATTTGTAACTGCCCTAGGAAATAAAGGAACCGCGATCTAATACAACTGTGCTGAAGATACATACTGCACTTTTCTTTAGCCCAACCTAACTTAACTTAATATTATTAATATTTAAAGCATTAACTTTGTGGTTAGACATTATAGAAGAGAGTTAGTTAAATTAATATAAACCACTACCAGATTTTAGGTCTACCGGTTTCGAGACGTACCCGTCTCTTTGTCAGGACCAACACTATATTACTATGTTCACAACAGTTTACACCGCAACCATAGTACCTATTGTTAACCTATCACCAATATTTATCACATGCGTGTTAATCTTGTCGAAGACAAGCATGCACTAATATACCTACAGGACGATCAGAAATCTACGAGGGAGAGAGAGTGAAAGGGGGGGGGGTCTAAAGAGGGTGTCACCAAATCTTTTCTGAAAGTTAAATTTTCCTTACAGTTTTCCATACAATTTTCCATACAGCCCTTTTTATAATTTAACTTTTAGTAGGTAGTGGTTTATACTAATTTAACTAACTCTCTGTTAACTTAATATTATAATTAATGTGTATTTTTGTTTTAATTCACGAAATGCAAGGATATATTATTGTCACTATGTCATTGGATCTAGTGTCGCGTGGACCTTTAGACGTTGAACCAAATTTCCGTGTTCTTTTGTTGTGATGTTGTGTCACGCATTATTACGCCTCTACAACTCCTGGTGGATTATGGCCTTCTCTGGAACTTTCATCAATCAATCCCTATTACGAGCTATTTTTTTCCAGTCCTGGATTTCTTAGATAGATACATAGTTAATATATAATATCGCACTCATCCGTAGAGACGGAAGATGTTCATCGAGTGTCGACCATAAAATAGATGTGGGATGTATTAAATTTCTATCGTGTGTGACCCAAACATGCCTATAAAACTTAAAGGTTAGGTACACCAGACCATTGTTAGACCCGCGATACGTATGGTTCAGAATGCTGAACTATGTATAACTCCTACTCTGTCTACTCTACTCTGTCCTACTCTAGGCAACTTTAAACATTATCCTTGGCTTTACCCAACCGAGTTTCTCCAGGGTATGCTTGGCTACAATAGTCTAGAGACTAGAAGGAATGTGTATTTGATTACACATTTTTATCGATTGTTGCGCGGTGTGATCGATAATCCTAAAATTATGCAGAGCATTGGTTTGTATGTTCCTGATAAACATTAGACATCGTCAGCATTCACATTCCAATATACAGGACCAACCTGCCGATGGTTATGCCTGTTGGAAGAGCCACAGCTATGCTGAACAAAATCGCTTTGGGTATTGATATATTCCATGTGTCTGAGGGGGTTTTCCGAAGCGGGATTCTCCTACACCTTTGACCAGATTTTATGTTATTTTTAATTTATTAAACATTTTTATTTTGATATATACTTCCTAATATGTATGCCTTAAACACTTTGTTTGTAATGTACATATTATTAAATAAATTATTAAATAATTGAATTGAAAACAGCAGAAATGCGAATACTTAGATGGTCAGCAGGAGTATCACTAAAAGATTAAAATTTCACGCATTCGTGGTAGCCTGGATGTCACTGACATTGACAGAAACCTGGAAGAACAACAGCTGAGATGGTACGCGAACATAAGACGGAGACCACCAGACTACACGCGGCATGGTCTGTGGAGCTTCGTCGATAGTTATCCAGAGGAGGACCAAATAACTTATGGATGACTCAATGCTCCAAAATCCTGCAGTGAAACGGCCTACATGAATACCCAGAACCGAAGAAAATGCAACCAGAGAACGAGACCCAACAGCCTACCTAGGCAATGAGTTGGGATAAAGCCAGGAAGAAGAAGATACTTAATACACAATACAACAAATAAATAAGCACACATTTTATTTCGCAGAAATAACAGTTATGCACAGCTTTTAGCATGAAATACATGCCCCTGGTTCCATCAATCCGAATCTTGTATCAATGAACGTCTACTGCAGATCAATAACAATGGGGCTGCGTGGTTCACATTACATTACATACATTAGTATGCATGTCCTTACGTTGCATTATCAAGAATCATTGTCGGTACTCGTGGGAACCGGGTGAACTTGACAAATTCTACGTTCTGCCGCCGAGCCGCCGGCACAGCGTCAAGCTAGCTACTGCAACTACTGCTGTGACGCTGAGAGAAATGGAAAACATTGTTCAAGCATACGCATTGCTTGTCAATCAATACTACAGCAAATAAATACGGATAAGATTGTTCTCAAGGCGTAAGTGACGAACAACTTATTTATAAAAGTGATAACAGATAAGAGATAAGATAGACATCCAAATCGATTTGCATTAGGCAGGAATGTACAAACGTAATGTAAATTTCTGTTACCAGCTATTTACAGCTTCTGAGAGCACTTTAAAACTTGGTTCAAAATATAAATCTGTGTTACGAAGTCTTGTTGATTGGCGCGATCATTCCGTACGATTCAACAAATGTGCATACAGAATATTCCTATTGGCAAGCATATAAGAATGAAAAGTAGAATAACGTGAAAAGATAGTTACTATTGTAAATAGAAAATATAGTGTCTAACACAGGTATAAAATTGTACAGCGATGAACTAAACCACCTTTTTAAGCGAGGGGATTGGTCACAGCGGAAGTATATAGTCCCTCGCGTATATTGAAGACACATTTATAATGCGGTTAAAGTATTTATTATTGCATAATTTAAATCCCCTAGTAAACAAAACGTAATTTTAAAAACAGACGTTGTTATTTAATTTTTAAATATTTTGTTCCAATTCGAATCTTTTCAGGTAAAAATGTATTTTTATATACCTAAAACAATTGTTTCAAAAATGACATTAGTTCATGTAGTTAATGTACGTAGTTCAGGTCAATATACATATTTTGGTAATCTGTGATGTTAAAGATGTCGGAATGTTGTGACGCCCTATCTTCTATACATACGTGATAGTAAATATTTATTTTATAAGGGATCGTAGTGAGTGTGCTTTCGGGAACAGTCACTCATTCGATGGTTTTACTGACGACTTACAAAATGCTTTTTTTCACTCAACAATCGAGAGCGTTCTTTAGAAGGCGTTTTCATCGTCACCTTTGACGGATGAGCCATCGTTTCATCACAAAAGTTTAAAGTTAAGTAGAGAACGAACATTTTACATCGTCAATAATGCAACCGTCCGCTGTGGGCCCTGGCCTTCTCAAGTAAATCACCACTTCGAGCTGCATTACGCACGCTGTTCTTCTTCAGATCGTGGTGCCGACTGCATGCACGTCCAGGTAATGCCGCTCAACTGCCGAATCTCAGCTCTTCCGGCTTAAGGCTTTTATTTCAAGCGCTTTCTTCTCTGGTCGGTCCTGATTATGAAACAGAACGTGACAGGTCCGCCGCAGTCGCGCTAACTTAATTAGTTATGAATAACATTTAATTTATCGAAAACAAAAGGAAAACTATCTCGAATGAAGAATACTTCGTCCAAGGCGACTGTCGTAGCGACCGCGACGGAACGACAGTCCACAACAATGTTAAATGTCGAGTCCGGAGAAAGAGTTCTGAAACCAATTCTTACCCACCTGAATATGTTATTGTTGATGCAATTAGTTTTCTTGTTCTAGATCTAGGGATTCTGAAGTCTCGGGTTTTTTCGATTCCCGGGACTCGAGACCCAAATTTTTAAAGTCCCGGGAATTCCCGGGACTCGAGACTTTGATTATTTTTCGTTTAAATCGTGAAAAAAAATTATGTTAAAAATTAACTTCTTTACTTTAATTAACTTATATTATTTGTGTTATAGGTACGATAGGTGAAAATTTATTGAAACAATTTAAAAACACTTTATTCGATATTTATTTAAATTTAATTTATTACAATTTTTTAATCTAAATATTTATATCAATATGAAGTTAAAACCTTTACTTTTGTAAGGAAAAATATGTTTTTAAAAACACCAAGGCGTTTAATGATGAATCACATAGCCTGTTCCTGGTTATGCTATAATTAAATAATAAAATAGATTCTCTACGTACTGTGAACGATCAATATAAATAAAGTAAATAAATACTAACATTTACAATTTAAGTTCAAAAATTTAAAGTTCGAAATCCGCAGTTCAGAATATACAACGACGGAAACCATAAGTAGGAGAACAACATATCTGGCTAGAGAACGTATAAGTCAAAATATAAACTGATTATTTCAACAAATAAATCAACCCAAGGAGAATTCTTTTAAATTATTCTAGAAAACGAGTAGCACGTGCATCGTACAAAGAAACATTTTGCCGAAAAAAATCAAGGGTAAATATGTACATACATTTTTTTTGTTGTTTAAGTGATATTTTACAAATAACGACGAAAGCTTATTACAAAGACAATATAATCTCTCTGCCGAGTGCCGACAATCGAGTATCTTGACGAACCGCTTGCTACCTGCTCTCTATGGGTATGGCTTGTTCTCGACTAAGCAGATCTTAGAGTATTGTATATACTCTAAGAAGCAGATTTTATTTTAAAAATATAAATGTAGGATATATTGAATAAAATTGAATCGGAAAGTCTCGAGTCCCGGGTTATTAATTTTTAAATTCCCGGGACTCGAGACAGCAAAAAATCTTTGAATTCCCGGGAATAAATTCCCGGGTTGTCTCGACACAGAATCCCTATCTAGATCTAAATGGAGCACCAGTTATCTTTCCATGCGATGTCCCTCGGTTATACTGTGGGCGATCTCGTACCACACGAAATACTTGTACCATCAATCCTTTCTACATGGTCTCTCCAGTACCGCCGTCTCTTCCTGCCTCACCTCACGATGTCTTCTGTCTGACAGATCTCTCTTATTTCAGAAATACTAACCCTGTCTGGGTTAGTGTCTCCGAAATAAGGGGGCTGACACAGGTTTATAAATTCAAACCTTGCTATCTATGAGTATGTGTCCTATTAGTTTGCTCCCTATCTTTATTGCAGAGATCACCGTGACCAGATATGTCAACACCCAGATATTTAAATTGTTATCACCTGCTCTATAAGTACTAATTCGATGACAAACTTGCATCTTCAAAGGTGTTTTGAGATCGTCAGGCTCATGGTTTTATTATTAGAGGTGGTCATGCTCTACTTAATAAGTAATCGCCACTTAGTACTTGTTGATCTAATGAGTAATGGAACTAAAATATATTTAAAAAGTAATACATATTAACATTAATTGAGAACTTGTTGGGGCTTGAATTGCGACAGATATATTGATATATCAGAATATTGATATAACACATTGACATGAACTTCCGACCAAAATACAATTGAAGGCACCTACTCGCCGGGCAGGATACACTCGTTGGTCACTTTTTATTCCAATAGCTGCAAAATTAACGCTTCTAAAAACGATTCAATCAATAGAACAATAACTTATTTTGAATATGTATTATGTATGAATTATAGATATTTTTTATTCACGGACAGTCTTCAAAAATAAACTAATATCAAACGTAAAGTGAAATTCCAAAATTCGGCTGAGTTATAGCAATTTGAAACAAGCGTGGGAAGGGAATTTTTGAAAAAATCACGTTTTCTTTTTCGTTTTTCTCGAAACTACCTTTTTCGGACTCTTGGAGATGATATCTCAAAAACTTTTAAACCGATTTGGTTCAAATTTGGCACTAATAAATAATCTTACTAATAACATTATCAACGATGTAGTGATTTTTTTGTTTTTAAATTTGATTTTTAAATTTAATTTTTTTCAAGAAAAAATATAAATTATTTTAAAAGTGATTTCAATTGCACAAAAAATTTTTTTTTTCGATAAGCTACATCATTAATAATGAAAGAATCAACTTTTTCATTTCACTTTAGAGTGAGGTTAGCCCTGGTGACATGATTATCTCGGCCAGCTGTGTGCGTTACAGAGAAGGGGGACCTTTGCGGTACAGCACATAATTCAGCCATTTTGACTTACGAACTAACCATCACGGAGTTTCTCCAAAGGGGTAGGCAGAGAAGATAGAACGCAATTTTCTTCTATCTTGGCACACCACTTTCGCTTCGGCCATATTCACATATCTTCTCATGCAATGCTTTACGGTTGTTAAGGCTTGTAACAGGGCCATCCTCCAATAATTGTAGTACCTAATCATGCCAGGTCCAAATAGCCATTTTGAAATTTTCATTATTAAACATAATAATTTCGTTGTCCGTCCGTACGTAACTTCGTGTGACGTATCTAATTTCGTTCGAATTCACGACTAAAAAAAAAATTATTCAACCGAAGATGGGGCTTGAACCCCGGGCCACCAAACCCGAACCGGCCGCTTCACGCATGTTGCTACGGCCGCCTCTTGGTCCTCGTGGACCGCCAAAAAGATACTAAAAATGTATACTGGGACTTAGCAAAGACGGAACATAGATTTCCCACCAGAACTAAAATCAAGAGGATGTAGTTTAAGATGGATAAGCTTATACACTACATCAACACAACCAAATACTCTACAAGTTACTATAAATAATGGAATACCGGCTACAAATTGTGCAGTGGGAAATTTTAGTACGGGATTTCTACCAAAAAGATATTACTAAGGAACCCAATGTTATTTTTCTTAAATGGAGGCGATACCTCGGCAACCCCCGTTTCGTTCCAACTTATGGATAAAGATTCTACCAGTGCTACTACTATTACTTTTACTTAGTGTTTTGGTATTACTAATAGCGAAAATGGATTTATACCTAATAAATAACATTTTTGACGGGTTACAGCTAGTTTTTTAATTAAAAATATAAATCTATGTATGTATGCCTTACGCAATGATAATAAAACGAATTTTATATGTGTGCAATAGTTCTTAAAAAAATTGAAATTGATGCGGTTATACATAATTCAGCCCTATAATATATAAGAATATTGAAGAGCTATTACGAGAATAAACTGCACCGGCTAGATTTTGTTTACTACTCCCACGGGAAGAGGCAAGGATCAAGGATGCGCGCGCGGTCCGGCCGCCACCTGTGCGCGGCGCGGGGAAGTCGGCGGGCGGACGCGGCGGAACAGATGTTTGAAACGCCGGCCGCCCATTGGCTGGCCGAAGCGACAGCTGCAGCCGCGATCTCGGCATATCTGTCAAAAAGGGGATCCAGTTCTTAGTGCTGGGCGAAAATTATTGCACTACTAGCAGATATCGTAGAATGCGGGTGAACCGCTTACCTGCGGAGCGAGCGCAATGATTTGTTTTCTTTTTTCGTATATTTAGTTTCACGTCACATGAAACGTTGGACTATCATTACAGTAACTTATTTGGAATATTTAAAACTATCTGTGCCCGCGCCGCTTCGCACGCGTGGCTTTTTAGTAACTTTTAGTCATATTTTATCAATTTGTGTATTAGTATATATTATAGATATACAAATATCGTCGCTGGCGTTTTATAGAACTTTTTGAGATCTACAACTTCTCGAGAGTATTTAAATATCTCGTGCCGTTAAGGCAGTGTTCGTAAAAAAATACATCGCTCGACCATTTTTTCGTCGTTGTTGTAAAATAGGTTCACGAAAAGCCCTTTTATTTTAACGGGATAATATATAGCCTACGGTCCACCCTGAAAGGCCTTTCTAAAAATTGGTGAAAGAATTTTTGAAATCGGACGAGTAGTTTCGGAGATTACCTCTCCTACATCCAAACTTACAAACACTACCTCTTTATGTATTAGTATAGATTCATTCAAACACAAGTCGAATAAAATGATTAAAACCTTGAAGAAATTGTAAAAATGTTTATTTTGATAGGCTTTTGTCATTTTATTTGACTTGTATCAAAGTCAAAGAAATTTAACCACTTGCTTGCCCCGATCCAGTATAGGGCCGGTTGTTTCAAGTTGGATTAAAGTAAGCGTTCTTTTAAAGAAGATTTTTACGTTCTCCACCAATCAGACGATCCGTTTTCGTAAAATTCTATGCTTTAATTGAACACTTACTTTAATCCAACTTGAAACAACCGGGCCTTAGTGACTTCCGCGGAAGTCCCCTTGAAACATCCAGGTCCAAAAATATGGACTTGCGATAACGCATAAAAAAACGATTATGTATTTAAAAGATTTTAAAAAATTGATCACGGCAATTTTTTTTTTAATTGTTGTCTATTTATCTGCGACAAAAAATTATATCTTTCTTTATATAATTATGCAAAAATGGTAAAGATCACCATGGATGTGAAAAGGGAGATTCTTGAAAAGTATGAAGGTGGCAAGCGAATCCGTTAATCAACTATCCTAATTTCGAATGTCTGTCTGTCCGTAACTCGATGATGATGACTAGCTGCTAATGAGGTCCGAGCGCCCGAGTGTGACACGCCAATCAGCGCGCGGCCCAGGTTACATGCAAGAGTCGTTATTTATTAATTATTATTATGTCATGTGATTTTTCGCGGGTTTGTGGTTAGTGTTAATATTAAAGATTCATTTATTTAATGTAATTGCTTTTGCGTTTAGGTATTTTAGCGTTAAACAGTGTTTATATTACTTTATATCATTCAGAGAAATACGAGATCTTGCATCTCAAAATGCAGGGAAAGATTGCCGAAAGTCGGGGCCCTGGAAGAAGGAGGACTTCATGGCTGAAAAACATGAGACAGTGGTTTGGCCAGTCTACTGTGGAGCTGTTTCGGGCCGCAGTAAACAAAGTCCGCATAGCCAACGTGATAGCCAACGTCCGGTAAACGGACAGGGCACGAGAAGAAGAAGAAGATATTACTTTATACAACCCCATCAATGTACCTACTTATAGTAGGTACTCATGCCAATAACAATGAAAATAAAAATCACGTGAATAGGATATGAACGGATTGATGATTAGGATTGATAATTTTCCCTTTATTTATTATGGGAAAAATTCGTTTGGTGTACGTCGTTTTTGATATATAAGCATATCAATCCATGTCCAAAGATATAAGTGGATAAAGTCCAAAGATCTGGAACAGTATATAAGAAGGTACCACTGTATATGTAAGTTTGTAGATAGATGTACAATATATCTCATTTTTACTATAGTGCTTGATTTTAAGACCCAAGGACTTTTTACATCATTTACATGTAGATATGTACATACACATATACATATTAGTAGGTACCTATTACAATATGACTATTTACGAGATACAATGACCTTTTTTATAATCTGTGATTATTTTTACGTTGCCTAAAGGTATTTTTATTTTTGGAACTTGGTAGATAACTAGGGTTGCCATAATTTCCAGGAACCAATACGGGACGTTTTAAAACACTTTCGGTGCCCAAAACGCAATTTAACACCGAAACGCAGCGTTTCAACTAAACCAAAGCATGCATGATTACGTACTCAGTGAAACACAAACCACGCATTTTATTAACAGCTACTTCTGATCTCAACCGCAGTGGGCGTCAAAAGTGTGAAATAAATCAAATAAAAAATCGAAATCGTTTCAAAATTTAAAAAATCGTAAAAGTTTTTGAAAATTATTTGACTAGAAAAAATTGTAGGATGCGAGGCGAGAACTGGACCCGCGTCCCTCACACTCTCACTCCGCCTCACATCTTAAAATTCTTTCTAGTTTAATAATTTTCAATATCTTTCTAACATTTATATAATGTTAGAAAGATATTGAAATCAAATAAAAATGAATCAAAGTTTTTATTCCAAGTAATCATATTACAACAATATTTAACTTAAATTAACACTAGGTAGTTTATTTTTTTGCCCAGTCATCTTTTGTCGAAAATGTCGGGAAAAACGGTACAAATACGGGACATGTAGCAATACGGAACGCGATGGTCAAATACGGTACAGTCCCGTATATACGGGACGGATGGCAACCCTATAAATAACACACAAAGAGAAGTTTTAAGGTGTGATGCTGATTTTAAAGTAATGATGAGTAATAGTTAAATTAAATACTTAACATAATAAAGAAAGATAAGGAATGCTTGGAATATAATATAAATAATTAGAAATACAAGAATAAAAAAAAATTAAAAACAGGGATTATGTTAATATAGCCAATAAAGCAGTCACAGATTAATTAATCGATGCCTTTTGTAAATATATAATTTATGCTTTTGACGGCCGGTATAAGAATTTTTGATACTTAATTTCAAATATTATTTTATGCTTGGGTATTTTAAGAGCTATACGTGTTTATTGAATTAAGAATAAGTATTGCGAATTATAGGGTCATTATCCATAAGTAGCGGTAAGATTTATTTTTACATACGAACATAGTTTATTCAATCATTCATCATGAAATTAAAATTCAAAAATTCAAAAGGAATACCTACATAATAATTTTTAAAAATAGGAATAATTTTAAATAAAGGAAACATTCAAAAGAGACCATAAAAGAATGTTGAAAATAATGTTATGGAATGGGTACACACTAAAACAAGTTGTTAAAAAACTAACCCATAAAAACCAAGTTTTTATTATACCCCCTTTCTCATTGAAACAGGTTTCACGCTTACTCCACGCGTCGGGCTCGAAAATTAAACAATATATAAATCGTTAAAATTTCAAAAATCCAAAATTATACTATAATTAATACAATTTTTTTTTAAACTAAAAATTGTTCGATCTTTTTTATCGTCGCCACGAGTCTGCCTGTAAAGTTTCAGCTCGATTGGATCACGGGAAATGGGTTATAAATCGATCCAAAGTTTTTTCAGCAGACAACAGACAAGCAGGCAAGCAGACGCTATGAGAAAGCGAGAGGAAGGGAGTAAAAATATAATTGCCCATATTTTGTAAATTTAGTTTGCAGTTTGTCCTGAAGATGGAACAGTGATTCCGAAACCGATTGGTGTTATCAAAAATATACATAATGATTTAAATCAAGTGAATTTTTGTGTTTAATTTAATTAAAAAATTATAATCATGTAACCAAAAATATACATAATGGTTTAAACCAAGTGAATTTTTACATTTAATTTAATAAAAAAATTATAACACAAACTAATAGCTGATTAAAATAGTAAAAAAAATGATAAAATTTTAAAAAATCATACTATTTAAAGCAGAGGCGTGCAGTGTGAACATTGCAGTATGACTTTTATGTAACCATATATTTAAAAAATCGAAATAAAACATAATATTCCTATACAATTATTATCATAGTGTTCATATTTTAAGGTGTCATAATATTCTAGACGGATAAATATTGAATTTCTATTTTTTCCAAAATATACGTCGTGCTTCAATGTTCTCACTGCACGCGCCTGATTTAAAGGTACTTAAAAATATTTACATAAGCACTGTACTTAATTTATACAAAGAATGCGCCTTCATTACAATGTCACCGGCTCTACATCGGATAACACAATTAACAATAAGACAAAAAGGCTCTTTACAAATTTGGGACGCGGCATCAGCATACAATGCGCCCGGGAAGGAGGGGGGGGATCAGTCGGGGCGGAAGCGCCGGTCTCATGGCGGCTACTCCCGAAAGAGTCTCCGATAATTCGATTTAGCTATCGCAGCGCGGGAGTGTTTGTATTTCCGGTCACGTCCATTATTCGGCAAGGAAGGATGAGCGGCCGTGACAGCCGTAAACAGATAAATCATAAAATCAAAGGCGAACATGACGGCAGGAGCAGAGAGCTTCACGCTCGGGCGTATCAATAATGCAGGTGCCCTTCTCAATCGATTGCTTTCAGTTTCGGCGCCACAAGAGAAACGATAATAAAGGTGCTACTCATGATGATCGCAATCATATCTGTACGGAGACCATTTGTCCTTTATTTTAAAGAGTCGTCCTTTAGATGATCAACTATCCTAATTTCGAATGTTCGTCTATTTGCCCGCAACTCCTTGAAATTACAACATCAACACTTATGATAACTAGCCGCTAATGAGGCCCGGGCGCCTACGGCTATACGCGCTTACGACTAGTATAGTTATTATTTCTTTTACAATATAAAGTATATCGACCTAACTATAATAACTAATAATAATTTCATTGTGTCTGCTAGGCCCTGCGGACAGCTATTTTAGCAGCTATTCGGCTAATGGCGGCCAATTGTGTCTGCTCCATGGCAAGTTCCCATTTTTCAATATGGGAAATAAGCAGGCGGCTATTTTGTTTGCTACGCCGCCAATGATTGCCGCTTCCCGGCTAGAGATGACCGCTGCGCGGCCAATTGTGTCTGCTGCATGGCAAGTTTCCATTTTTCAATACGGAAAAAAAAGTCAGTTGTCGCCGATTGCTTTCTGCTAGGCCCGGCAGGAGGCTATTTTGGCATGTTTTAGTGTAGCATTTAGCAATTATGTTTGCTACATGCCAGGCCCGGCGGGCGGCTATTTTGGTATGTTTTAATGTAGCATGTAGCAATTATGTTTGCTACATGCCAGGCCATGCGGGAGCCTATGTCAGCCGCTTCGCGACGAATTGTCTGCTACATGGCAAGTTTCAATATGGAAAATAAAATTTACAAAATATCAAGAAAAGGGAAGTGCTCTATAATAGCACAACCCTATTTAAGGATGATCTTATTAACCAAAGACAAAATAAGTCGATAATGGCATTAACATTCCGGAGATAAAAGTAATGTTTATGGTAGCTGTCAGTGACAGAAAAAACATGTATATTTTAAAAATATATCAGTTTGTAGGCCATTTCACAATTATGAATACTAAAAATGTTATTTATGTCAATCAAATTCAAGTAAAACGTGATAGCCATTTACTTTATAAGTATAAATACGGAGAAAAAATTGACAATAAATTCACTTAGCAGTTTTTTAAAAAAAAGTATCTTAATATTTGTTCAAAAATGTAAAATAAATGTTAATGAATATATAAAAAAAAATTATTGAAGGAAATTTACGAGTAATGCAAAAAATAAAAACAAAAGAGAAATACGAAACGAAACTCACTTACGTCAAAGTCAAACGCATGTCAAACGTCAAAAAGCGGTATTGCCAGCGCAAAAAATATATTTTCGCGTCACAGTTGGCTGTTTTCTATGAACAACGATTAATTTCCGATAGTTTAATATAATTTTAATGTTTTTTAATATCAGTCTGTTCGTATTACGATATTTTTGAATCTTTTTAATGTACTCTAAAATGTTTTTTTTAACTGGCAACAGAAAAGATCCGTCGACGGCGACATCGTTTTTAGCGTAATTAATATATAGATTCTTTAGGAACCGACATATAAAAGTACCGTCATTTTTGACGGATTACAACTAGTAGAGAAATAAATTCGGAGAACTACGTAACCTCTTATTGCGGTTTTATGTATTTATATATTTTTTTTCATGATTACATAATGCATAGGTATATGTGAACAATTAATTTGCTGATGAAGAGTTTTTAATCACGCAATATTATAAACTGTTGTAATTTGTTATTTTATTCATAATAACTTAGCGGTTAAGAACCTAATTATATATATGCAACCAAAGTAACATTTTAATTACTTAAATTTTGATTTATGTTATGCGTCCCGGTCGCACCTACTACGTAATTCCGGGGTATGACTGTTTAGATATACAGTTTTGGAAATATACACAAACTCGGCATTCTGCTGCCTCGGCACTGTTTCAACAAAATGTCGGATACATTTCATAAGAGCAGCGCCCATCAGAGCATAATATTTTTTGTATACAAATACACTTGTCTGGCGATACAGAGATTTGATACTCCTCGCCCTATTTTCGATACTCTTTTACCACTAGAAAAGTAGGAGTATACGTGCGCAGTGACGATGCGGGGAGCGCAACATTTTGCTTAATTCTGATAGCTTTTTGTTTCCTTTTTTACATTTATGTTTTACTTTTTATGTATATAAAATATGATCACCTACATACCTGGGGCACGCAGGCTAGATCTATCTCGCACGCTCACCTTGTAAATTGCACCGCATATGATGTTATTTTTCTTGAAATATTTTTTTACTTTGTTTTTATCTGTCATCATTTAAATATAAAACTTACGCAGTTTTAAAATTTGGTAAACGTGTATTATTTTGAATTCATCGCAATCATAATATTACATACATTTTCATTAGATCATTTATTAAATCATAGGTGTACACATCTTACTGGTACATTTAAATACCAATGAATGTAGATAGATTTAATAATTTACCGATACATTTGGATACTACATATTATTATTATCTATAGGTAAAGAGAAGCGGTCATCGAAATAAAAAATATGACCCTCAGTTTCAGAAGAAAACAAAATTCAGAAAATAAAAAAAAGGTTGGCCATCACTAATATACATAATATTGCAATCACAAGTAAACCGTACGATTAAATTTAACAATTATACCTATCACAGTTATACAATATGTAGTGTGTACAAACGAAAATAATTTGAATTATCACTAAACAATAAAAAAATAAACGATTCATTTTTTGTCTAGAACCGTGACAAGGATTATAAATGGTCGCACTAAGCTTTTTGTGGGATTTCTAATGTACGGAAAATTAGCGGATTGCCATTAGGTATCCGGCAAATATCTGCTCTAATGGAAATATGTTTATAAACTTAAATATATTTATAATGTATATGTGCAAATATGTTTATAAAATAAAATATATATAATATATTATATAATATCATATATATGTATATTATATAGGAAGAAGAAAGAAAAACGAACAAATACACACGAGCCGCCACAGAAATACACTGGATGCTTTTAAATGAATGTCGCAAAAGCTCGGAATAAAATACGGAGCGGTGTTTTTAAATTTAATAATAATAATCGTCCGTCTCTTCTGTCTTCTCAATAACCCTTTTTAATAAAAAAATTATGTTCTTTAAAGGGTTACACCAACCTGAGAGATTAAAATTTAGGTGGAAATTGGGTAATTTATTTCAAAGGGATGATTTCGATTTCCGTAGAGCTCCTCCTCCGTGACGCAACATTCCCCGGTACACGTTTGTTTGAAACAGAAAAGAAGATAATGTACTTATTAAGAAATTAAATATTTACAATATCCGTCCATTGTCGTAGCAGTCATTTTAGTAGTAAATTAAAAAGATTTATCCTTACAACTATCTTGTCTTGATATCTATTAACCTACACTTTTGGAATGCAATGATGAAGAAGAAGAAGAATCAGTATGAAAATTGATGTCTTTAAATACTTATTCTTCAAATATAAATTTAAAAAAAACATCGACTGTAAACACTTACAAAACATTATCAGCTATCATTATAGCTTCATATTATTTATTTCAAGTGCCGCAACTTATAGCGGACACCTGCAAATTTCAACCACAAGCCAACAACTAAAGTTAGATAGAATGTTGATATTGCCAAAAATAAAAATACTTTACTTGAATCTCGTTGGACGACTCTTTGTGATGAAAATAGAGACGACAGGAGACTCTTTGGTAATCCTAAGGATCTCAGGTAGAAGTGTATTAAAAAACTAACACCAGGTGTGCGGGGATACAATACACACTGCACACACAACACAATGTAGGTAGAACCTCACATTTTCAGAGCTAGCCAGAGAATTAACTAACCAAGCAATATATTCTTATCAACAACTTTCTCCAAGATGCATTCACTTTATGAAGCTTGGGAATAATTAAAATTCTACAATTCTGATTTTTTGAAACAGTTATGATCTAAATTTTTGACACTGTTTCTGTTCTTATTAATAAATGAAAATTATAATAACTATGTTTTAAATAAAATAGTTTCACACGGAAGAAATACAAGATGGGTAGCTAATTTAAAATTAACAACAATTCCTAAAATCAATAATCGATATGTATGGAGGACTTGAATATGTTGTTCTCAAGCTAAAAAATTAATTACCTGGTTCCATACGAAATAGTACGCACACTCCCATTTGGGGAAGGTAATAAAAAAGTGGACTATGTTAAATGATGCGTCTTTCTTATAATCTAGGATAAATAATATAATCTCGGATAGTACGAAATCTTTTTAATTCTTATGTACAAACATTTATATTCCATTACTGTTCCTCTAGAATTCAAATTAATTGATTTAAGAGTTACCTTATTAGATGTTATAAATTTGTGTAAGTAAATAGTTAGTTTAATAAGGAAATTATTTATGGATGTACCAGCAGACAGACATCTTTTATGATGTATTGTGGGTCTAGCTTATCATAATAATTTGTAATTAAAAATTGTTTTGAAAAAAAAAAGTTAAATAAAAAATTCATCTCGCTACCCCTTAGCGAGATGAATTTTTTATAACGCCCCTCGTTTGGTAGTTTTGTTATTAATTTGGATCTGTATAAATATTATACATGTTTAAGAACGAATGAATGTAATATTATATGTTTATGAACGTCGCTATAAATACAAATCACCAACATAAAACTGTCTATGACGTACTCAAGGCCACATGCAGCTCATTATACCTAGAATGCCCTGAGCCATTATTCATGCTACACGTTCTTTAAAAATATCGATATCCGAAGTTGGCGTCATTGAATTTAAAACATAATATAAAATGCTTTTGGCAGAGTTATACATACGAATATTAAAAAAATTCGTTAAAACGTATAGTTATGTTTTATTTATTTCAATGCTATATATTTTTTAAATTTATTTTAGGTTTTAATTTTACTACGCCTGCCTCGCTAGAAAACTGTGTTGGGTCAGGTAAAGCAAAGCAATTCCAAATTTGAAGCAAGTACACAAAATATATCAAATGATTTGTCGTCCACACTCTGCCACAAATAGCGTACTTGGAGTTATGATTATCTTAATATGATATTATCTGGCAAACTCTTTTCAAGTCACTTTTTTGAATGTGTGTCAATAAAAAACCTTTTAGTATACTTTCAATATATTAGTCTATATAAGCTGCATCGTCCTCGTTGCAATTATATTCTTACTGAAAAATCTGTAATCTTCTGAAGACGAGCCCCTTCTTTTAACCACCCACCTCAATGTCATTGACTTGTTGATGAAAACAAAGAATTAATATTCTATTATCTCCTATCCAATTTCCAACCTCTGCTGGCAAATGAAATTTTACTCAAAACTTCGGCTACTAAAACTGTCCTAACTTTCTAACTCTTTATCTGTAACTATAGTAAAATAAAAAGTAATCCACGGCAGAATAACACAAAATAAATTATAAGAAATTTAAGAATAAATTAAATACTGTGTTTTAAACCACTTTATTGCTATATATTTGTTAACTAGTTTCGGTTGGACTCAACCTTCTTCAGGACAATTACAATATAGACTGAATTCTATATTGTAATTGTATTCAGTCTATATTGTAATTGTCCTGAAGAAGGTTGAGACCAACCGAAACTAGTTGACTATATAGCAATAAAGTGGTTTAAAACATAGTATTTAATTTATTCTTAAATTTCTTATAATGTCAAGCCACAAAGTGTTTTCTTGCTTTGAAAACAAAATAAATTGTATCGTCACCTGAGGGCCGCGAAAACCTACCACTGTTAATTTGTCTTAGTCATTTTGTGCAATGAACATCCACCGAATAGTGTTCCAAGGAGTAATATCTTATTAAAAGCAGCTTCTGTAACCAAGCGCAGTCTGAACATGGCAGCTTCTGCTGTTCCTCCGAGCACCAGAGAGGTTGAATCAGACGCGGGGCATGTTGGAGTCTTCGTAACCACGCCTAAGCGTATTGAACCACACCCCTGAATTATTTTCCGCCTCAGCTGCCCTCGTAACACTGGACGCTGCGCCTCCATCATTTAACACATGTAGAACGAAAAAAGCAGTCATCAAGACCTGGCACCTCTTTGACAGCATTTATCTTCGAGCTCGTTTTAAAGTACGTTCTCAAAAATGATCATATCATTGTGATGACTGCGTATGAGTAATACTGTAGTTTAAAAACACACACACCCATAATTCTGTGATAATTAATATAGGTATGTGACACGTTTCGTCAAGTACCTACGCATGTTCATAATAGGTAGTATACTCGTATCTCCATATTCCCGCGAAATGAAATGCCGTCAGTGCGGTTAGCGCGCCGGCTTACAAATATTATTTCGGTGGTAATAACTGACTCCAGTCCAGATCATGTATCACGACAGACCAGACGTTATCGTCATCGAAATGACGGCTGGCGCAGTGGCGGCTTCGGCGTGGGAATAACAACAAATAATGAAAGATTTACAATATCATCTCTAAAACTCTGCCATGAAAATGAAGTTCATACGAGAATATAGTCAGTGCTCACTGAATAGCCAAGCTCCATTCAACGAACCGAACGTAAAGCGAATTAGTTGGTAAAGGAATTCGATACGCGCGAATGCGCGGGACCTTAATCGGGTTCCACAATCCTCTTTACCTTCGTTTTCACTTGAGATCTATACCCTTTCGTTGCTTCCTGCCGCTTCCTTCAGATAAAATGATGCTTTCTTTTGGTCGGCATCTTGTGCTACGAGGTGTATCGGGCACAATTTTTCTTTATTTTAAAGAAAGATGTAAAAGTTATTTATTCAGGAAGGGGATATACTCCCTGATGGCGTCAACACAATCGTACTTCGGTGGGCGCCCAGTTGATGCTAGAGACAGACTATGCGAAACACCTTATAACATTAAAAATCTCTTCACTGATGACGACGAGATGTAGAGATTTGATGTTTCTGTTACTGTTGGGAGTACTGTTGGTAGACGTGCGATAGCGTTAGTTGTCGTTAAACAAAATATTGAGGAGCGATTGTAAATATATATTTTTTATTATGTTTCAAAATTCTAATGCATAATATTGTAACGGTAAGAAAAACGAATAGTGAAGGCGATTTACACAGTTTATCGAGCAGGATGTGCAATGTAGGTAGTCCCGATGCGAATCGCCGTGAACAAGAAATAAATGGGGGTTGTGGAAGAATAAAACGGGAAATTGAGGGTGAAGAAAGAAAAAATAAGAATGAAATGGCTACTACTGAGAATGTTCCTCCTCCAGGTCTGTTTCAACTCTGTGGACGACGAATTGGCCAAAAATGTACGAAAACGAACACGGAATTAGGAACAAGAGCGTTATAATAAGCACCAATAGTATTTATTACACTAAGAGCCGGCGACCGCCAGACTTACGATATAGTATCAAATCTAAAATATTTTCTGTACACGTACACTATAGTAGGTAAGAAGGTTTGGATATTATGATATTTGTGTTCGAGAGATTTTGGCAGATAACAGGAAAAAAAGTAGGTACAAAAAAGTGCAAGTAAAACGTAAAAATAACAAACCTGATTGTTAAATATATTTAAAGGGACAGTACTATACACTCATAAAATGATTGGCAGACGCTTTTCGGGGGTCATTTCTTCCGCCAGATGCAGATGCTCGATAAATAATCATGTCAAATCTGAATTTAATATCTATATTTTATTCGGGACAATGTTTAACAATATTACCTGATATCGTAATGTTTTACTTGCAATTTTTTTGTACCTGTATTATCTGTTATCCACCAAAATCCTCCGAACTCAAATGTCATAATATTCGAATCTACAGAAAATATTTGATGCTATAACGTAACGGCGGTCGCTGGCTCCTAGACTCTATGCTTGGATTGCGAAGTAGTTAGTATCCGAGGGTGCGAATTTCGGTCATCTGTCAGTCTACGCGGAAATAAATGACGTAAGCAGTTACAGCACCGCTGCCGGGCGACCGATTCACACGAACCGAGATAATTTGATCCCCGCTCGCAGCTCATGTCCTCGGCACCAGCCTCCAGCTCGCTCGCGGGCGGCAGAACACATGCGTCATGTGACAGCAATGGGCGCCACACCGTGACGAAACCAACCGTTTCTCGTGGAACACTCAATTTCAAATTAATGTCGGTTGCATCCATTTTTTATTTATTTTACGAAAACGGATTGTTGCTTGGCGGAAAACTCAGAAATCCATGGTTTAAACGAAAGATTACCTTAAAAAGCTTCCAACTATGTCTGTAACTCAAGAAAGCACTTGGTTATTTGTAGTAGTGATTGTCGAACCGTTATTTTAACCGGTTATTTGCGATACAGTTATTTGTGAGTGATATATGATTGTATCGATGATTGGTAACTAAGATGTAACTGTCTAATGCCGATGGTTGCTTCGAATTGCGAAAAACTAGGTGCCAATCATCGATGTAATCAGATACAAATCTCAAGAAAAGTTAAATGTGTCACCGGTTAAAATACCGTCACTGGTTTATAGGTATGTTCAATTGTGTGCTAGCCAGTTATGTATTCAAATTTTTTCATATTAATTTTAAACGAGCTAACCCGAGAACCACGTGTGTATGTTAATGTAATTGTTTTGGAAGATACTATATCTACACTCACAATAAAAAAAGTTATTTTTAAAAATTAATTTTATAAACAAAAGATTGTATAACAAATAAGATAAAAAAAAGATTTTTTTTATTACCCGGTTTTATAAACCGGTTGTTTAAATATGTATACGAACTCGAGTAGTTATAATAATAAATATAAACAAAGTTAATGATGAATATGATTGATAAAAATTCACTTTTATAAATCAAATTCATTCAAATTCACACAAAAAAAATTCACTTCTTTCTGAATTATGAATTGTGAAAAAAAAATTTAATGTGTCACTTGGTTACGCTTGCATTTAGAATTTTTTGATGAGAAAATAAATCGAGATATATAATATCTTAAATTCAAAGTCTGTACGAGTGTAATATTCACTATACTATAAGTATAGTAAAGTAATTTACTAGATATAGATTGACTACCATTAAGCGTATATATTTTCAATATTTTGAAAAAAAAGTTTTTTATAAAATTGGGAGCAATTTGAAAAAAATGTTTTTAACGAATGACTTATCGAATCAAAAAAATCCGTATGCTATATCATAAATATTTCATTTCAAAGTAAGTTCATGACCTTCTTTTCTGTCTCAGACAAACGTGCACCGAAGAGTGTTGCATTTTAGTCACGACGGAGGAGCTCCACGGGAATGCATATGACGTGGCTATTTTTTTTTTCAAAAAAATTCCAATAAAATTACAGTTTAATATGTGCCAATAAAAATAATTAATAAATTTCTTGTAAAAATCATCAAATTTCTACCTGAATTTCAGTGCAACCCTTTAACTAGAATGTATACGAAATGATATACATACTTATTTCGTAATATTCGTATCACAATATCTTAGTATTCAAATTTTAATGTATGCTATAATATTTTGTCAGATAAAGATTAAACATGTTTTTTCCAAAGTATACAGGTGTCTCTGGCTAGTAGCGAAAATTTTGTGGCAGTCTCTTTCATTTAATTTTAAATAGAAATTCTTTACAGTCTGGGGGAAATGTCGACAGTTACAGAGATGAGCGACAACACATTTGCATTTATTTGTCAATACTTCTGACTTATTTTCTGTAATTCATTGGACTATCACTAAAGTACCTTTTATGGAACATTCGCTTTAAGGGGGGGGGGTAAGGTTAATTCGTACAAAAAAGGCATGTTTTTGTGAATTTTTTGTGACGACACAGTTAAAACCTCTTTATTAAAACCAATAATACATTAAAGTATGACATTTGAAGAATATTGTGTAAAATTATCAAGACGAAATATTAAAAAATACGGCAATGGCAGCAATTATTCGGACGTGTCTCGGAAAAAAGTAGAATTGCGGTGTCCATCATAACTTGGTGCTAGATCATCTGAAATCAAAAAATCAAAGTTCGTTCGTTAGATAATAGGTTTTCCCAGGTAACGCTGGGATGGTTTTTTGAAATTTCAATTTTTCAATTTTTTGGAACACTTTGAAGAGAAAAACGCGATTTTTTGCGAAAAATATCGACTAATTTGTTATTAAATTTGTTATTAAAACATAAAAATTTGTTATTAAAACATAAAAATTAATAACGAATTTGAAAAAAACTCTCCAGCGTTACCTCGTAAATTATGTACAGAAATAGTGTTCAAAATTTCATAGATCGGTGCAGTAGTTTTGAAGTTATGATGGACACCGACTTTGAAAACGTGACATGTGGGGAAAACGCTTTAAAGTTTTGCACACTGTAAAATTCAAAATAAAACTCAACACTTATTTTATACTTACACATAATCGTTGATGCCATGTTCACACAGCAAAGAGCTTTCATCATCAGCATATTTTTGTCCTTGTCTACGCAAAACTCTTCCAATACAATAGCACGTCCGGTACTCCCCAGGTGAGCGCGTCTCTTAGCTGCCCGAGCAGGTATAGAAAATCAGTCTGAGTATCGCTCAAATGTTCATAATTTCGTCAATTTTGCTCCGATTGACTTGAAATTTTGACACAATATTCTTGCAATGTTATACATTCATTTAAAAAATTAAAAATAAAATGCAAAAAAAAAGTTAAAAACCTTACCCCCTCTTAATACAAGTCAAATAAAATTAAAATAAAACATCACCTTTTTTTAAGGTTTAATAATCATTTTGATAGCGACATCGCTTATCTTCGTAACTGTCGACTATCACAAAAAGTGTAAATAACATTTTCTATTAAAAATTTCATGAAGTAGATTATCCCGAAATTTTTGCTACTTGCTAAGAGATACCCCGTATGTTTGCTACTGTAAGGTGTCTGGTAAAAATTTACCGAATAGTATCAAAATGCTCCTGTATGCAAGGGCAGGGCAACAAAATCCAGATTTCAATGCTCTGTGTGGGCA
This sequence comes from Agrypnia vestita, assembly GCA_016648135.1. NCBI lineage: Eukaryota > Metazoa > Arthropoda > Insecta > Trichoptera > Phryganeidae > Agrypnia > Agrypnia vestita. Next base: position 93,425 of record JADDOH010000476.1, read on the forward strand.
AGTGTTTTTTAAAAACAAAATGATACTAATTATCATTTCAACGTGAAGCAGTATTAATGACGATAGACTGTGTATTCCAAGTTACAAATGAAATGACGAACCGGAAAGCCGTGGTTAGAAGACGTAATAACCTTTTTATTATCTCTCAAAGCGGCCTGTTTCAGACAAACAAACATGAACATGCTTGCGATGACTCTTAAATAGACGACCCTTTTCAAGGAAGATAAACTGTTTATACATTTACAACAACAATTACAACACAAAAAATGGTTTGAAAAATATACCAAGTCAATAATTGTGAGAAAGTTTATAAATAATCATTGCGCTATTCTACGATACGCTTCTAGGTTAGAAATATATAATAGTGATAAAAATAACAAATGTGGCAATAACAAGAGGTTATCTTCAAAGTAACGAAGAAAGTACATATTTGAATTAACAAATTGAAGCAATGTGTACTTTTAGATGATTATTTTATAAACAAGTCGATTCAAACATGACATACAAAAATGACTCACAAAACGGTAGTGAGAATTAAGGGTTTAACTCATTTACGATATAGTTTGTTGACATAAGCTACTGTAGTGATAATTCAACGTTTTAAAAAAATAATCCATTAAATAACTTGGCGTCACTTATATTCGTAACTATCAAAATTTCACCCAAAGACAAGGATATTTTCTATTCAAAATTGAGTGAATAAGACTCTCCCAAAGTTTTTGCTACTAACTATGAGACACCAAACAGATGTTAAAACATTTTCGACTCGATTTTAGGTAGAAATCTACATGTAAAGTATTATGGACTGGCTCTCTTCTACCAGTATACGCACAACTTTCATGACGTCATCTGAAACATAAAACATTTTGCCTCACATATAGATATTTTCATATGTGGGGTACAAAGACAGCAATATCCAAAAATTATAAAAATGTCACCGAGGATTACTAATTTAAAATGTAATGAATTCTAAATTGCATATATCTATCCCTTCCAACATCTTGTTTCCTATAAATTTATAGGCTGTTTCCTATAAAATCTCTAAATCAGTGCATTATCTAAATATAATAATTTTATTGTCTGTCCGTCCGTCTGTCTGCCCTTGTAACTTCATGTAACGTCCGTAATTTCGTTCGAAATCACGGCTAAAAAAACAAATTAAACGGCCAGAGATGGGGCTTGAACCCCGGGTCAGCAAACCCGAAAGCGGCAACGATAACGATGTTGCTATCGCCGAGCCCGCATACCCGTCAAAAATACAAAAATGTAGGACTTAGCAAAGACGCGAAACGTTTTATGTTCCGCCCATTCGCCAGGGTTGAGAGGAGTACTTTTAACTGTCGGTTGGGGAAATATAAAAAATTGTTTAAATATTTTGATAAAAGTCATTACTACTATTTCATGGGTGTCGGCTATGAATAAGTAAATGCTTATTATTTGGGGACCGGCATGTAAAAGTACCGTCACTTTTGATGGGTTACAGCTAAAAAATAGTAATCCTCAGTGAATGTATTAAATAGTTTTTTGGATATTTTTTATTTTATTTATTATATATTTATTTACACCGTAGATAAATAATAATGTTTTTTATAATAAATTGATCATAGGTTACAACATTTACAGACATTATACTCCCCATAATACAAGCCAAAGCTCGAGCTCATGGGTGGAGTATTTACAAGTCAAATTAAAGTATAAAAGCAGAAACCATTTACTGCTGCCTTTGCTTTTATACGCCACATATATAGTAAATAAATACGGATATTTATCAAAGAATGGAATAAACTTTAAATGATGTCGCCGCTTGGAAAAGTAATTAGCCATTGAACGGCGGGCGAAGCAACACCATCAGCCAGCATTAGTCCTAGCTTACCAGAATTTATATCTACGCACACTCGCGCATGTGAGGGCCATAAAAATGACGGTTACATTATTTTTCTCGGCAGCACCGCATCGTGATGTGAATGACAATGGACCCGCGTCGTCCTTACCATCACGACACGGCAATACAGACGGCCGATTGACAATTTTCAGCACAAAATTGTAAGAAGGTAATTCATCACTATTATTAATAACTATATTTAGATGCATAATATGTACCTACGTCAAACGAAGCATTACCCCCGGCTTACAATGAAGAGGGTTAAATAATTACGTATTTACATAAAATTATAAAATATAATCTATTGATCAATGCTGTACCAGACGTTGCCGCATATAAGAACTGTCGATAGATCTGTCAAACGTCAAAATTGACGACGTGACAATATTATAACTGAAGATATTTAATTTCTAAATAAGTACATGATCTTTTCTGTCTAGAACTTGCAAGTCAATCACGGGGGAAAAGCTCCACGGAAATAGACAAGAGGCAGCCATTTTTTTTCATTTTTTTTTCTAATAAAACAATAGTTTAATTAATATGTACCTTAATAAGTGCCAATTTAAAAAAAGTGCATAAATTTTATTCTCCCTTAGATGGTTGGCCCTAGCGGCATCAAAAAATACATTCAAATAAATAAAATAAAATTAATTGTACATATATTTTTTTACTATAATTTTTTACATTGGTTAATATTTTTCATCAACAAATTATTTTTAAAATTTCAAAATGGCGAAGTTATTTACTTTCTGGCAAAGGTCCTTCTCCGTGACGCACCCAGCTCTTGGAGATAATCTTGTCGCCTGGGTTTGTGTGAAATAAAAAAATAATTATTATCTTGTTAAATGATGTAATGTATATAATGTATCGTATCGAAAAAAATAGATTTTTTTGTGCAAGTGAGATCAAAATATTCTTCATTTTTTCCTGAAAAATCGAAGTTAAAAATTCATATAAAAAATCGTACGCACATCGTAGATAATGTTACTAATAAGATGTGTGCAAAATTTGAACAAAATCGGTTTAACATTTTTTGGGATGTCACCTCCAGGAGTATGAAAAGGGGAGATTCTAGCAAAACGCAAAAGAATAATGTAATAATTGTTTTGAAAATTCATCTACCATGCTAGCTTCAAATTACTATAACTCGGCCAATTTTTGGAATTTTTGAAAGAATGATGGATCAAATTATTTTTAGAACTTCAAGCTAAAAGGTAAAGTAGAAAAAAGATATTTTGAAAATTTTAAGGTGGTGTAAACCCTTACGAAGGCTTAATCATTATCAATACATAGTATAGATCTGCCTTATTCCAGGAAGATTTTAGTGTATAAAAAATTGCACATATAGAAGCCGAGCATTAACGATATTAGTGAATCAAGTCGGGAAAAAATTCATCGCTAAATCGCTTTCATGAGAATGCTGCCTAATCTGTTAGAGATACAAAAAAATCGAGTGGAAAAGAATTGTGTAGAGTTAAATTATCTACAAAAAAGTCAATCGTAGCATATATCTATCTATCTTTTAAGGTTAACTTACGGCAAGCATTTTTGTTTATAAAATTTCATCAAATGTATAACTAAAATTTAATGGTTAACTTTTCAGCAATTTTGACCAATTCAGTATTAATCCTTATCAAATTAAACGAGCGAAGCCTGGTGCTGGCAGAAGAGGAACGAAAGTAGATTGAATGCAGTGTAGATGAGATCCCTCAGACGTATGTGTGACAAATCAATTTATGATAGAGTAAAGAATGCAGATATTAGGAATGAATGTAAAGCTGATCTTAGCATAATTAATAGAATTAAAAAAGGGTCGCTCAGATGGTTTGGGCATGTTGAGCGACTGAACGAGGAAAGGATGGTAAGAAAGATATATAATGCAAGTGTTGATGGCAGAAAGAGAGGGCGACCGCGGAAGACGTGGCATGATCAGATTAACCAGATACTGGAAGGTGGTCCCGTTAGAAGCCTTAACAACCGGCGAGCTTGCATGCGAAGATGTATGAATGTGGATGAGGCGAGAGTTGTATGTCAGGACAGAAGAGTGTGGCGCTCTATCCTCTCTGCCTACCCCTACGGGAAACGACGTTACGGTAAGTTAGTTAGTTGAATTAAACGTCTTATTAACCTTAAGCATTTACCGCATATAAAATCATTAAATTAAATATCTTAGAGGATATGATAAGTTTAAACTGTACTGGGAGAAGCCGAGCCGGGTCAATAGTCATTCTATAATACAGTAATTTACATATTAAATTAGTTTTCCTGAACACGTACTTAATTCCATTATACTCAGTGGCGTGCAACGCAAACAAGCAAAAAATCTGTGCATTAGTAAAATTCTGGAAAACAAATACTTATTAAATAATCCCGGTTGATTTAAAATTCTAGCCGTAATTTGTGGCTGCGGCTAGATTTGTTATTTCCGACGTTTCTGTATACATCTTCATGTCAATCCTTAGGTATTCTATCTCACTTGTTTGCGCGTATCAAATTTATTTCATAGATGAAGTCGAATGGAGGTAAAAGTCGTCCTGAATTGTATAATATTATATTAACCCATCTTTATGTCTGCGAGTTTTTTGTAGCAGTCAAGTAAATTTTTCATTATATTGCGTGTTTCTTCGAAAGGTCTAATGTGAGGTGAGAACTGCGCGCACGTTACTTGCAGAAATGATATTCTTACTAATTCAATAGCAGCTTGCACAAGCCTTCTGTGTGAATTTTCTCGGTGATTTCCAACTGCCAAATCAAGTACGTTTGTTCTTGTCTCCTGAGTTACTATTACTGAGTTTATCATTAAAATTCAATCTGCTTTTGTTTACCTGAATAAGTTTATGAAAGTTCAATAAAAAAAGTTACTTAAATGTATGTTTTTGAATATTTCATATGCAATATGTACCCATATGTTTATTTTCGACGACACTGTCATCGATGATATAAAATGTTTAACAGATTGTTAGTTAACTTTGTAAAAACCACTACCAGATTTTAGGTCTACCGGTTTCGAGACCTACCCGTCTCTTCGTCAGGACCAACACTACACCACTACATTCACAACACTACACACCTCAACCGTAGTATTGTTACACTTCCACCAATAATTGATCACATGCGTGTTAGTCTTGTCAGGGACAAACATGTTTGGTTTATTTTTCTGAAAAAAAGAAATGAGACTTACTTACGATTTAATTATAGGTAGGTTTATAAATCGTCTTCAAATGTATTGAAAATTTTTGCCGTATTACATTTAAAATATATTTTTTAAAAAATCGTTATTTAAGTGAAAAATAATTTTAAGTGCATTTATTTTTAGTCAGTCAGTTTAATAGTAGGTCACAGCATAACCTAAGATTGTACCTACCGCACGCCACTGATTATACTAAAGCTAGTAGGCCCGCGAACTTGGCAAGATGCACGTTCCGCCAAGAGCACGATTCCTATATAGTTTTCGCTTTGCTTGCAGACGGCGGGGTGCGGTCTGGCGCATGGCACGGCGGGGTGGCGGGCTCAAGGGTGGCGCGCGGGCCACGGGGCGCGGCCGGTCACTGCTCCGCGGCGCCACGCGACCAAATCGCGACCAAATCCAATTTACGAAGTGAACTTGAACTGACAACCAATTTATGTCAGTAGAAAAAAAAAAGGAAATATTTAGAACACGGACGCATCTATGTGTATATTATTTTTAAAGCGAGAAGTGGGCATTAGGATAAGCGCGCCCCTATCCATTATATGCTAATGAAACAAATATCGATAAAAGTTAATTCCTTTTATTTATTTACTAGTCGTGCACCCGTGAAAAATCATAGGACATAACAATTGTAAAATTTTGAAGCTGAAAATTCATGAATAGAAAACCATTTGTTTTTAAATTGATTTTATACCCTTAAACCTAACACTAAATATAATAATATAAAACTGTCAAGACCGTGTAATTTGATGGGGCGACCCTTGCGTGTTTCCTGAGCCACGCACTGATTGCGCGTCATACTCGGATGCCTGCGCCTCATCAGTGTTGTAATTCCAGCAAGATGCGGACGTTACGGACAGATAGATATTTAGATTTTTTATACGGCACGAAGTACAATTAAAAAAATCCATATCTATACCTTCTAGAATTCTAGACATTTAATGAATACAACGAAAAAACACAGCTAAATAACTAACTAATTAATTAACCATCGAGCCGTTCCCACGCAGGGGTAGGCAGATGATAGAACGCCACATTCTTCTGTCTTGACATACCACTTTTACACTGATACATTCATAGATCTCATGCATGCTCTACATTGTTGAGACTTTTAACATGGCCATCCTCCAAAATTTGTAATATCTTATCGTGCTACGTCTTTCGCGGACGTCCTCTGTTCCTGCTGCTTTCGATACTCGCCTCATATAACGAAACATAAATTATATTAAAAATAAACAGCGTTATCATGCCAGAATTAATCACAACTTCAGTTATACAAATTTACAATTAGGAGTATACAACAAAACTATCAACATAAAATATCGATAGCGGGTTTCCCCTAAATGTGGTCAAGCTATCATGAAATAGCATGGGCAATGGCGAGTGAATGTGACAGTCAATTGTAACATTTATGCAGTAGAAAATATCTCTTGAAAAGCGTTAGCACAGGGACCCTCAGACATGCCTCGGTAAGAAGAACAGGACTGTCAATTCGGATTCAAGTTAATTTTCTTTATAAGAATGTCCATCGTATCCACTCTATCTTATAATAAATATTAAAGTCTTTTATATGTGAGATGTGATTTTATATTATTGAACGAAGTTATATAATGCGATACTGTTTTTATAAATATTTTTGAAACTTTATATTACTTTGGAATTTGAGAGGTCCAACTTCGTGAATAGAATAGACAACATTCTAATTACAGGTGTTGTGGGATTCGATTCTGATCATTTGAATATTCAAGACAACTTTGATTCCATGGCTCCATCTAAGGAATAAAAATCGATGGCTTCATTTGAATAAACAGCTTAAAAAATTGTGTACATTATGTAAAAGACTCCAGATTTGTAGAACAGGTACTTAATCAAAGGAATCGGTTTCTAAACCAATAGGATAATAGCAAACATACGAATTATTACGCCCCGAGTCCACGGAGGAGATTTTCGACTTGAGACAGGTGATTCTTTGAGACATATTTCGACATATCGTATATACCTCACTATACGCTCTCCCGTTTATATGTCACTACATTGACCATTGACGTTTGGTTCGTCGGATGGCTGATTTAGAAGTTCTCTAGCAACAATTAAAACGCCATAAATATTGATAATTTAAAGCTTTCCGTCTGTCCAACATTTCAGAAAGAATATTTGTAGGTATTTGTAGTTTTAGGTAATATGTGTACTTACATGTCAGGATTCGTTGTCAAATCGAAGTCTCTTGAGTTTATTTGTTTACTTGCTTTATTTTGATATCCAACACGAACATAAATATAAAAGAATAAAAAAAGAGTAGTTATATGTCTCCCACAATTATGGCACAACACAGATGAGGCTCAGTGATAATAATAAGGAATAAAAGTAAACAGTGATAATAAGTAACACGTAAAATGTATATAATGCACATGATCTGATGGGATGTGGAAGGATAGCAAGCTGGTGATTTCAGAAGAATCAATAAAGTTGTGAATAATTTGGAAAAGGAAGAATTGATCTGACAATATTCGCCTGTTTTCAAGAGTGTCTAATTTCTGAAATCTATGAAGTTTATCTCAACACGACATTTACCTCAGCGTATTTCATTTCGGAGTATTAAATGTTCTTTCACAAATTCTAGATGTAGTGTACTAAAAATTACAGGATGATTTAACGTAAATATTATTAGTTTTGACAAATAATAAGTAAAAAATAAAACTCGCCCTGGTTTCAGAAGGGAGAGTGAATTCAAAAGCATTGTTTGTATATCATTGCAATTACTAATTAATTGTGTACATGTGGAATATACTGAAAACATAATAAATAAATTGATATTATTATAAAACTCACGAATAGTGATAAGGCCCCGTGAATACCAATGAATGAACACTAAAGCCTCCTGCAGGTGTCGCGGACGCATCAAGTCACGGATTGGCGCCGAGGGCTATTTTTACCGCGGTGCTAGACAAGTGTCAGGAAGTAGTAACGATTATTTAGCACGGAACTTCCATTAGGAGCTCATGCAGCGTGAACTTATGACTCAACTTCATTCCCGGCTGATGAATTCCATTTCGGGGGGAAACGCTCAACTGACAAGTCTTCACTTTACTACAGTAGAGTAAAAGCGACACATTTTTGAAAACAGTTGATGAGGCGCATTATTCTGCGATTTAATGTAATTGAATTAATCTTACTTATAAATGTTCTAATCAACAATTTGAAGGTTAATATAATATTTTTATTTTAGCTTCCATTTTCGGCCAAACATTCAGTAGCGGACGTATGGAGTGTTTGAGAAGTTGACTATGATAAATTTTCTAAATACCTTAAAAAATCGATTTCTAAATATCTAAAAAAGTAAATAAATCAATACAAAAAACAACATAGTGATTTTCTACAGTCAACAACTCTAAATTGTCAATATTAAAATCCTCCCGTTCAAAAAGTGTCGTTATTTATATTTTATGGTGCTGGATACGAATCTAGGGTTCAAAACCATCCAGCACATGCCGTTTTGGAGAAATATAACATTTAGCAAAACTCGAGAGATTTAAAATATTTATTTCAATAACGTAATAGGTATATCCTAAAACTATTTCATTAGCTGGTGATTCGTGTTGTAAAAATTTAGAAGTTCTAAGTCAATATAATAAGCACTCATACAGTGTTGTCAGTGCGCTTGGCCCGTTCACTTACGAGTTCAAGTCCAACTGAAGACCCACAACTGACTAATCAATCTAGATTGAGCAAACTAGTTCATGATTTGAACCTTCCAGTAACAAAAACTGGGCGTCTAAGGACGCTTTGTTAAAACATTAGAATCTTCGCAAAAAAGGAGAAAACTTATTGGAAGAAGAATGATCAAGCAAAGTGGAGACTCTTTATTAACTCTTTGAAGTTCAATTTTCAATACGAACGAGGATGAAAGAAGCTATTTTTAGATAAAATAAGATAAAAGCATAAGCGAAATGGGTATGCTGACCTGAAAATTATAGCAAATTCGCACATCATAAAGTGGCTCGATGAACCAGAAAAAAATTGCACATCCAGTTTTGAAAAAAAGACAAAATGTTGACAAAGCGAAAACCTTTCTACCTCATCTTAACATAAAGCTCGGCCACGTAAAAAAGTGTGAAGGCTGTGAACAAAGAAGGGAGAGGATTCGCTTACCCCCATACCAGCGATGAGGTAAGATAACGGAGAGAATTTTCGTTGGCCCACAAATCAAGCAAATTCTGATTAAAGGAAAAATTCAATCCTGCATGAAGGAGAGAATAGAATGAATTTGGCCAGGTGTGTATGGAATCTTTTTGGGAAATGTACGTGCCGACAATTACGATGAAATCGTGGAAGATTTTCTGTGTCCGTTCCAGGCTTCAGGTTTGCACCATGTCCGTCGAAATTCATTTCCTTTTGGATTTCCTTCCTTGAATATTCCTTTCCTTCCTTGCTGATGAACTAAAATGGAAAGGGTTCCATCAGGATAATTTTCAAGCGAAAAAACGTTATAGCTGTAAATTGTATGAGAATAATAAAAACATATCAATTTTAATAACTAGACAAGACCAGAATAATATTATCCGCCAGCAATACATACTCGTATATTAAATGAATTGGGATAAATGAAATGTGGGGATAAGTGCAATTTTTACAAATGATTACATAAAAAAACTCAATCCGGGGAATGAATTGATAAGTTATGTAAAAGTACAAGAGAAATTTGATACATAGCACCTTTTTGGATACGAACCATCGTGAAATAATAAAGGTTTACCAACTTATCACTAATCCCACCAATAAACATCTAAATAAAATCATGTGTGAGTAGGAGCGACTAACCTTACAAGTTAAGAACATTGCATTGAAAACTAATTATGTAGGTACTAATAACGCATTATTAAACTGGTCACTTGGTCAATACGAGTATTCGAGAGAAAGCAGATCAAACTACCGGGAATGTAAATTTTCTTCTAGTTTTTATTTAAAATATTAGGGAATCATACATACATAAGAAATATTGCTATTTCTGTATCTTGACAGATATTGTATTACATTATAATGCCGCCAATAATGACGTTTGAAGTTTGACAGATTTGAAATTAATTCAATCTAATTAAATCTACTTCAATCAATTAGAAAGCTCCTTATTCATAATTGTGAATAACTGAACGTTTGTTTCCGTTTTAGAGTTTTCTGATTGATTGAATTTATTCATTTCAAACTTGTCAAACTTAAAACGTCAAAGTTAGCAGCATTACAATATTATACAATAACTGTCAAGATACAGAAATAGTAATATTGCTTATTTTAGAATACGGCCGAATAACATACAATTTCTATTCCATGATTATGTTTTGTGAGTAAAAATGTGATTTTTTTTTCAATCGGTTGAGCAACCTTGTAGATTACATTAAATTTTTTTTTATTTGTTTTAATCTACTTATATTCATTAATTACACCTACATGTTTCGGAAATGTTTTTCCTGACGGTGGAAAGGTTTTTCCGAAACATGTAGGTGTAATTAATGAATATAAGTAGATTAAAACAAATAATAAAATTATTTTTTAAGAATGTAATTATTAACATTTATTTTTAAAACAATACAAAAAAAAACGCAAAAAATGCCTCTCTCTCCCCATTCTTTATCATCAAAACAGTTTGTTAATTGTCATGCTTCGGATGATGAAGAACTACCGACGTTTTTTTTTTAAATGGAGTCCAGCCTAACGAGACAAATGATAATTGTTCCAGGGGAGGGCGTTAACTTTGAGCGGATGGTGTTAAACGAGCACTACTCACACACTGGTTATTTGCGGAAGTGCTCGACGTTCCTAATGCACGCACACATACACCTAAATTAGTAGATGGAAATACCATTTTATAACCAAATAAAATACGAATGTATGCTAAATATTATAGTTCTTCACACTGTTAAAAATTAATAAAAAAAATCGTGCGAAAATTAGCAATTATGTCGTATGTAGTCATTAGAAAAATACTAAATCGTATAATATATATATATATATATAGAAAAAAGGGAACAGAAAAATCTATCGTGTTTGAAAATAAAAACAAAAAAGGGAGAATCAATAAAGTTTTTTTTTTTAAATACTTCCGGTCAGGTCACCAGGTTTGCAACAAAAGTAAACAAATAATTGTGTAGAATTTATCGTATTATATTATAATATTAAAGCGGTTATCGTCTGGTTACCGATAATAAAACAGCAAGACTTTCAGTTATCGGTTTGTTTGTTAGCTCTACCACGTAAAATTATAATAAAATTGTTTCAATTTCTAACAACATCGCTTTCAACATCTATCCAATATACCTTAAATGGTGATGGATCAATTCGATTACATGAATTCAATCATGAAATACCTAGTTGTTTTATGAAAAACTCAGTTTATGGACGAATCCCTCTTTTCCCCTTCGACATCTTCAAATTGTTTCATCTCAAATTACTGAATTCGAACGTTGCTGTACACAGAATTAATAAAACCGTGTGATACCTTAATTCTTCCCCTCGCTGTTCCGATTTTAGTTGATGTTCATTTAGACTTTGCCTTTCCTGTGTCTACAAAGAGGGCGTATGTATGTAGGCATACAGAACCCTTGGGGGAGTTTCTATAAATGTGCAAGTAGGTGCCTATACCGCATACTGCATTGCTGCACCCATGCACCAGACTAAAAAAACTTTGGACTGTCTGTGTCTACAACGAAGATTCTGGAGATTAAGAAGATAAATATACGCAGGAGAAATACGTAGGTTTGGGAAGGTAGCTATAAGGTATCTTTTTTAACGTATTTAGGTGTATACTTAAAAATGCAGGAGTTTATTTATTTGCATGTATACCCCTGTCGATTTACAGACAATCTCGTCGGACGATACACACACCTTCAATTAACAGCAACAAATTGGTCAAAAAAATTGGTCGACGCTTTTTCACGTTTTGAAAAGGAAATTCCCGTTGAAGTGACATGTGAAGTTAGAAAAATTAACGAGATGTATTGTTATTTGTACATGGTTTATAATAAATAATAATAATAATGGATAGAGAACAAGGCCGCTTTACACAAAAATTGTATAGTCCTACACTAGTACTTAAAATTTAACTTGCGGACTTCTGAAAATAATTTTTCAAAAAGATGCGTTTTGATTATTTTTTTAAACACAGTTTCTGATGCACTGTTTCGTATTACGTATATGTAAATGCAGATGTATTTATTGCTCATATATCTTTATGATATTTTTTTTCCAATTTTTTTTCTTATCTCTTTCTACAAATTAAATCTCCTTTTACCTTTAATTCTTTTTTTGTATATTGTTAAGTTATTGTTGTTGAATACGAATACATAACTTGTTAGTTCTGTGGAAACTTGTAAGATGGTCTCTGTACTATTTAATATTCATGTGTAAGTTGATTTTTAATTGTACTGTTAGTTCCCCGTAAGTAAATAAATAAATAAATTACGGAGGGAAAAGAATTCCACACCTTTGGGCCTGCCACCGCTAATAAAACTTAGTATTCTGGCAATGGTTGATCGTTTCTGCAACCCTTCCTGCAGCGAAGTAGGACTGACTTCAGAGTTTGGCGCCTTCCATTCAAGTTGCCTGGGATGTAGAGCTCTTGAAGATATAGAGGCGCTATAATGTGTAGCCTTGTATATCGATTAACACAACTTAAATTCGACTCTCTGAGGGAAACGGAACCAATGTAGTTTACGCAAAAAGGATGTTATGTGCTAGAATTTTGATGCTCCGTATATTATCCTTGCTGCCGCATTCGGAATAGATTGTAGTCTATCCAGCTGAAATTTTGAATGTAAAACATAAATGCAGTGACAGTGGCCTGCGTGATCACAAATGCAATTATATAAACTGGTGGCCTCAGGTGGGAGGTGTCTTCGTACACTTCTCTGAATCTCTGATTTACATATTTATTTCACAAAACATTATGGTTGAAGTATTTTTTCTGCATGGAAACGCCATTCACATTTGATATTTACCTATTAGAAAATAAATAATTCGATACATCTCTCACGATAAAACGATACCTCGTACACCACACTTTTGTAAAAATTAAGTTTTTTTGTGTAGACTTCAAAATGCGTGGATATGCAATCTGGCAAAAGCTTGCATCTTAAATATAATTATTTATGTATCTTATTCCATTAAAGCGATTCCTCATTCTATTCTATCCTCGTGTTCGATTTATTGTAAATAATCTAGGTATTATGCAGTTTTTTGCCTCCCCTGTAAAATCTGTATCAAGTGGCTTACGAGGTATTATTTTATCACGAGCAATGTGGATTTTCGATCCACAGACAACTTTTTAGGAACGCGACATAGGACGTAGGAATTTTGCAAAACGAGGTATCAGTGTAGGTACAGGGTTTACAAGTACAACGTCATATCTATGAATATTCAGTTATGTACTTCAAAGTCTTATATGATTCCGTGCGAGAATTCTACACCACATTTTAATCCGTGCACCGCGGGGCGGAGAATGGAAGGGGGGGGAGTTACAGGGAGGGATAATCCTCGATTTTCTCGGTAGTATTGATCTGATCGTGGATCCCGTGGCTGGATATCGCGGATGACTGTGTAACATAAAAAGTTAATAGAGCTCTGATAGCTTTATGAGTAAATCTAGAGATCCTGATCCTAAAATAGGCAAGTATTTACGAATATAATGATTTAGAAGATGTCGGTAAAGTAGAGGTTAGGTAAAAAAAAATTAGCAGACGAACGAAAAACATACATGATATAATGTTATATATAAAATTCATGATTCAATAGTACTAAATATATCAATTTTTATATATGTAGTATAAATATATATATTTTATATAAATGTCAATTTTTCACCCACTTTGTATTTGTAATATAAACGATGTAAACACAATATTGCAGTATTTTATTTAACTTTTTTATTTCCTTTTCAGCTTTGTTATTTTCACTCACAATTTTATATGTGAAAAATGGTCCATATATTGTGTCGATCTTCTTTGATATAAAAAAAACAACCTTTATTCAATACGCTACCTGTCGCATTCTACTTAAATAACAAATTTTCTGAACCATGAACCAAAAAAACAATTTTGTTTCCACAAACACTTTCTATAATAAACACAGAATTGTATTTAGGACTTAGTAGGCACACATCGTAAATAAACTAATTATTGCTGTCTACATTTAGCTTATTTTAAATATTATTGAATATTTTATATGGCGGGTAGCACACGCTTTCCAAGCGCCCTCATACGCCCAAAAAGCGTTAAATAATTTAGGCCAGAATTTAATATGTTCTGTAGTGGGTGGGTGTCAGAATGTCTACATCCGGCGCCAAACAGAAAAAGATAATTAAGTGTAACACACGTATATAGCCTCGAAATGTGTGTAACTCTGTACAAACCAAAAGTTTGTATTTAAAAATTTGTAAGCTGATACATGTGAAATTAAAAGTAAAAAAGGCGATTTTTTTAATATTGAGATGGCATTTAATTATACATAGCTGATCGGGGTATTCCAAACACTGTAACAGTATTACTATCGATCTAAATAGTAATAATAATAATGTTCAGTACAGAAGAAAACCGCGCTAAGCATTTATCCTGATTTATCCGAAACCCCAAAAACATACAATAAAAAATTCATTTATTTGTTTTTGGTATACTATTATATATATTGGTACTTTAAATATTGGCAACTTAACTTATAAATATGATTCAGCATAAAACCGTGTATGTAGCAGTGTAGCAGTAGCTATAAATAGGCATAATATATTAATAATTGACTCAGTCGCGGGCGCGCATGAAAGTCGGTTGTGTGTACATTTTACCACTAGCAAGGAATCATTATTGTTGTATGTTCCTCTTTTATCTACAAGTGTTTGTACATTCTTAACCCTTTAAAACCGAAGTGCGTGTGCAAATAAATATAAGTTTTATTTTTATTTTTGGAAAATTACCAATAAAAAAAAACAACTAACATGTCTACAAGAAGTAAATAAAATACTACTGACTCAAAATCGGATGATGAATTCTTGACGAAAAAAACCAAAACTATTGAAAAAAAATGCAAGATTTTAAAATCGAAATGTTTAAAAAACTGGAAACGGAAACTGCAGAAGTAATTAAAGCACAAAACTTCACATCACAACAATATGAGGATATAAAACAACAACTGACAACTCTGACGAAACTGGGTAATGAAGTGGAAAGTCTAAAACAACAAGTGAGCTGCAAAGATATTTTAATAAGATATTTAAGTGTTAGACTTTCAGAAATAGAACAAAAATGTTACAGCAAGGATATTGAAATAAGTGAAGTTACATACAATAAGGGCGAAAATACTGATGATATTGTTCTAAAAGTCGCCGAAAAACTTGATATTCCACTTCAAAAACACGAAATTCAAGCTATAAGAAGAATCCCCAGCAAACGGCAAAGTGGCATTCCGATAATTTCAGTTAAGTTTACTGACTTACGTAAACGAGACCAAATACTTAGTAAAAGAAAAAAAATAATCATTGGAACTAACAGGAAATGGAGAAGACAGGATTTATATTAATGAGGGTATGTCACCATATTTAAAAGATTTACTATGGAGAGCAAAAACGGCAGGAAAAAATAACGGATATAAATATGTGTGGCAAAAAAATGGAGTAGTCCTCACAAAACGCGACGAGGAATCCAAAACAACATTTATTAGAACTGAAGAGGATATCAAAAATAATATTGTGAAGTAACTCAAGAATCAAAGCTCTACACAGTAAACTGAATTCTTCAACATATCTAGAAGATAAATCTAAAAATCGCAACAGAAATTGATATTGATGAATTTTACGACACAAACTCAACTAAGATAATTGATAGCAGTTTTAATTATAATTCAGTATCATCTGGATTAAAAATCTTGAACTTAAATCAGAAGTTATCAAAAAAATTTTGATGAACTTATAATTGTCCTTAATGTCATAAAAATCAACTTTGATGTCATTATTCTTACAGAATGCTGGATAAACATTAATTCTCATTTTCATGAAATCGAAAGTCATAAAATATATTATACAAAGTTCAATAAAAAAAAATGATGGAGTAATAATGTATATAAATGAAAACATAAACCACATCTTAAATGAATTTCATGTAAAACAAACTGTCTATGTGCAATTCTAAACAATCAATCAATATAATGTAACAACTTTTCTGGAATCTATTTCAAAAATACTTGAAACCTCGTCAAATAAATTTGATTATATCATTGCCGGTGACCTCAACATTAACATAATTAATAACATACATCCACAGGCCAACGACCATACATCTATGCTCTCATCTTTTGGCTTTGTCTCCTGCATCAACACTTAATTATTTTCATTTTTACCGAATTTCTTCAAGCGAGTTGTCGTCTCTAATTTCATCTCTACGTACAAACTGCGCAAATGGACACGATATGATATCAAGTTTCACAGTAAAAGAAATAAAAGAATACATCTTGAAACCTCTGCTACATATATTAAACCTCAGCCTAGAAACTGGAATAGTACCCGCACATCTAAAAGAAGCCGTTATTAAGCCTATATACAAGAGTGGAGATAAAACAAAGATTATAAATTACAGACCGATCTCTCTGCTTAACTGTTTCGCAAAAATACTTGAAAAAGCAGTAAAAAAGAGGCTAATGGAATACCTCGACAAAAATAACATCTTGTCGGAAAACCAATACGGCTTCAGAGCTAAGATGGGAACCGAAGATGCTATTTCCAAATTAGTCGAAATCACTGCCACAAATATGGATAAGGGACGTAAAGTACTCGGCATCTTTTTAGACTTATCGAAGGCCTTTGATACTATATCACACTCATTGCTTTTAAGCAAACTCAACAAAATTGGTATCACTGGCAGTCGTCTAAACTGGTTCAGAAATTATCTTGAAAACCGAAAACAAACTGTGGAAATAAATGGCACACGTAGTGACCCAATGTTTATCAAATATGGTGTGCCTCAAGGAAGCACACTTGGTCCGATACTTTTCATTATATACATTAACGAGTTCTTAAAAACAACATCTGAGAACGCAACAAAGATTAGTTATGCTAATGATACTGCAATCATTATAAATGGTGACACATGGGAAGAAACATTTAAAATGGCCGAAATAGTTATTGCAGAAATAAAAGGTATTCTAGATAATCACTTATTAACACTCAACTCCAAAAAAACCACACCCGATAAGGAAATCAGATAGCCTACTCTTCCCGAAAAATATCAAAATACATACATGTGACTTGGAAACAAATCAAATATGTGACTGTGATACCATTGAAAAATCAAGTGAGATAAGATATCTGGGTCTGATAATTGATGAAAATTTTAGATGGGTTTCTCATATTGAGTACATAAGTGCTTTATGTATTTAAAATTTTACGCGGCTTTATGAATATAACACTTTTAAAAATGGTGTACTACTTGTCAGAACATACATAATCAGCTATGCAATATCCACTTGGGGGGGAGCGGCTCGTACCTTATTGCATTCTGTAGTGAAGGCTCAGAAGTGGGTTGTTCAGGTGATAAACAAGAAGACGCTTCGATTTGAATCTGAAGAGTTATTTAGATCCTTTAAGGTGTCGGACATACGGCAGCTGTTTACCAGATCTATCTTAATTAATTTTTTTAAGATCCTATCTACACATGCACGTTCAGAGGCCAGGGATACAAGGAGCAAGATAACTTGGAATTATTATTATTATTGTATAGAAATATAAAATGGAAACTTCACGGTGCCGAGAATGAACACAAAGTTCGGACAGAGATTTTTCTTATTTTGTGCTCCAAGAATGTACAATAACCTGCCATTAGATGTAAAGGGTCTTAAGGTGTTAAAAGAATTCAAGCAGGAAATAACAAGGTGGCTCTTTGGTGTGGGTAGGACAAAAAATGAGAGCAATATGTCATCCATATTAATATAGCCATATCAATACAGTCCATATTAATAAAGTCACAAAAACGTTTTGCAATGGAATTCAAGCTGTCACATATGACACATTGCTTTCGTTTTGTAGTCTGCCTACATTTGGTAACCGCTTTGTTGGCTTCTGTTTGAAATTTTTACTCCTTATATACAATGTTTAAATTTATAATCTCTAATATATAGTTTTTTGTTTGTGTTTTATTTCTTACGGGCAATATATAAATTTTATTTCTAATATATAGTCTTGCTAATGTCTAAACTTAAAAAAAAAACTGTACAGGTAGTTGTTTCAGAACAGACATTGTCTAGTGAAGCAACTACCTTAATTTATATGTATAAATAAATTTAAACCAAATAAATAATAATAACCTAATGGGCGTAAACAAATAAATAAATAAATAAAATAATAATAATAATAATAATCACGCAGAAAGATATGTACCTACGCGTATACCTTTAAATAAACACAAATCGCATATATTAATAACCAGATAAAGAATCAGGCAGAAAGATATATACACGCATGTATAACTTTAAATAAACACAAACTTGTGATTTATTAATAAAAATACTAAAAATAATACTTATTACACAAAAAAGAGAAAGTAAGTCAACAATTTGGATTTACTGTCATCTTTTTCGGAACTATCGACTTCAAAGCTGGCAGAAAAGGGTTATTGGTAGAATACAATATTTTTTTTAGTTTTGGAATTACTGACCTGTGAATATTTTTTAACAGGTATATGTTGGTATTGCAGGTCTGTGTTTCTATGCGATACACATTGAGGAATCTATTATTCGTTTCGAAGATTTGCTTCCTGAAAGAAAGGGTCAGCGACAGCACTACGGTGAATAGGAAAAAGAGTAAGCAATTCGTGTCATCCAGTATTAGACGATGATAAACCAAATATTATTTACGAAAACTTTATCTGCGGAACTTAACAAGGTATAAAACATAATGTCGATCACACCGAAGCAGCACACGCTGTAAAAATATCACAATCTTAATTTCTGGAGTCTGCTATGGTGATCAGTGATATCCACTTTTTATCAATACAGCTGATTTTTTATCAATTATTAGGTAAGTCTCGCTAACCGATAACCGAATGTCGGCAAAAACATTTCTTCTTTACATGAAATAAATGAAAAATACATTCATTCGCAACATTTCAATGCACCAAACCAGCCATACTCAACTTGCGGCCCGAAACACATTTATTACAAACAGGAACGTGATTAAAAAAATCTGGCTTCGTAAGTTTTGAATATCTCAAAATTGTGAACAAAAATACCTCAAAATCATGAACAAAAAGATAAACTTCTGTCATTTCAAAACCGGCGATTTCTATAGTTTAATAACGAATTTATTATTTCAACCATGGATAGTTTCAACCACAATAATAATAATAATAATTGGATAATTTGTATAGCGCCGTTTTCGCGAAATACTCACCTCAAGGGCGCTTTGCACAAGATATGAGATTTGTGTTTGTCATGTAATTTTTTAGCCATGTTTATAGTGGTCCTTGTATTCCACATTCATCCATTACTGTCAGTAAAATTTCGTGTTTCCGTGTGTCGAATACTTTTTGGAAATCTATAAATATTATTCCGACTTTTTTAATCATTCAAATGACTCGCATAATATTCTGAGTATATCCAAATATTTGTACTTATTATACAAATTAGTATTGTTTTTTATTTGTACTTTTAATGAATCTACCAGTTTCCCACCACAATGCGGTTGGTATATGTAGGTCTCTGGATATTTTTTCCTTTTATAATTTTTTACCTCGTTTGGTCTGCAATAAGGTGTTTACTAATCTATTGTTTTTGTTAAGACGCTAAACAAAAATAGACGCTTGGATGTACGTTAGTTTTGAGTTTTATTTTTTTCATTATTGTATTTTGAGTGTATAAATAAGATGAAAATAAATTTCATATAGGAAAATAATTGAGTATTGAGGAAATATAATATAATAATTGAGGAAATAATTGAAAGAATTGGAAATAATAATTGTTAATATTTGAGCTGGTATGAACTGGTTATATATATATATATATATATATATATATCAGCATCTCAATCGCAATCAGCAATCAACATATATATATATATATGTTGATTAATCAAGTGGCGGCGCCCTAATTTTGAATCAACCAATATCTACTGTTTTTCCCCATATTAATTATTTTTCGTCATGTTATTATAATGTTGTGGTCCGCGGAACTTAGCAAACATGTTTATGTGTCACGAAGAAAAAAAAGGTTAAGTCCGTTGCACTAAACAGCGAAAGACAAGAATATCGTATCGTATCGTATCGAATTACGTTATTGGGCAACTATTATATTTTCGTATTAAATTTTGAAATTGCTAGAAAATTCATTATCATAAAAAAAGGACAGGCAAGTGTTTTCCCTTAGTGAAAAATACGTATGTTTTAGAAAAATGCCAGTGGAAGACTAAGTGCGTGCAGTTCGTACATTAAAAAAAGAGTGCGTAATTAGATTTTTTTATTTAATTTTAATGTTTAATTAGAAATTTCTGAATATAAAAAAATCTAAATCATTTTTTAAAGATTAAAATGTGAACAGCAATAATGACGCTAAGAACATTAGGTGTCGGACATTTATTATTTAATTTTTCGGAAGTTATTTTTATTTAAGCACATAAATATATTGTACGCCCCCGGTATTTGAACATTTAGTTGTCGCTTAGTAATAATATCTCTCCACTATTGCTCCAATTACCATAAGAGCACTTACAGTACGTACAAATAACAATAGCAATACTTGGTTGTTGCGTAAAACGCACAGATGCATAAAACTACTGATGTTTTAACGATTAATAGCTAAGTACATATTTACCTATTAATCGTTATTGTTTATCGTTGTGGTATGCAGCAGCAACAATTCATATAATTAACAAGAAAACACTTAGTATAAACCACTACTATTTCTTGAGTTATCAACATGTTTCGAGCCTAATGGTTCCTTCCTGTCCTGATGAAGGGACCGTGTTACGATGACCATGACGATGTTAATTATATAAATATATTGTCACCACAGATCTATTTTGCAGTTGTTGAAGAAGCAATAATTGATGTATTTTTATTTCTTAGACAACCTGGGGTAAAGTGACACATTACTTATGAACGTTAAAAACCTTTGTCTATACAGATTAATATTAGATTAAGTTACAAAATTTAATGTCTTAGTTTTTGTAACTTAATCTAATATTTCTTTGTCTATTTCTTACTTATTTAATCTAATGTCTTACACTAACGATTACATTAACAATAGATATATACATATATGACAATGCCCCCCACTTTTAAACACGAGAATATATATTCTCATTTAAAAGTGGGTAAGCGTGTAATATAAATGTGCCACAGCATTTATTGCCGTTCAATACCGACAATATCAGAAAATATGTATTTCGATACACAATTTAAAATATTCAAACGATCAAACAAAAATAACTTTATCGATGCGTCCATGTCGAACAGTTCGTGTTTTTAAGCCGCCTTCTGTGATCGCTCAACCGTTTCGCGCGAACACAATATTTGGCAAGAAGCCTAAAAAGCAATAGCAATTTGCCGCCTGCTAACATCGAATACCGAGCGAACAACCTTAAAATCAACACATTATTCAATCGCCAGCGCGATCCGACGGTCTGATCCGCGAGTCCGAGGTGTGTTGTTGGATCTGTGAAATTCCTCGAGAAGATGCATAGCGTCTTTCAAATATACGGAGGGCTCGGAAGCTTAGTCAGCAAGAGCGGAAAAAAGACCAAAGAAAAGATGAGGTCCGCTAAAAATAGGAGCGTTATGGCTGGTGAGAGCCCTCGAGCCACTCTGGCGGCATTGCGCCTCGCGATCAGAGAAAGGCGAACGGGAAAAACATATCCGATACAGATATTAATTGTCAGAAATGCTGACATTGTGCTGTCGTGTCAGTACTGGAGATAACGAGGGAGAGTCGAGCGCATCAACCTCGCTTCGTACAGAAAAAATATGGCACACTTAATGGATGTGCTTTTACAATAATTACAATGGAAACTATATTAAAAACAAGGAACAAATAGTTACAATGTGTTACAAGCTTTTAGGTTTTGTAACACATGTATCAAAAGGATTTTCGAATGAGAATTTCGAGCAAATGTACAATTTCATCATTCGATCAAAATTGGAATATGGAATGGCAGTGTGGGGCCCGCACCAAAGGAAATACATCGACATGATAGAGCAGATTGAAAAGAAATTCTTGCGCTATTTATAGATGTGCAGAACAGGAGAATATCCTACATTCATGAACCGTGAAGTACTGCTGAGGGAATGCAACTACCGCAGCCTCGAGTCGCGCAGACAGGAGGGCCTAGTCATGTTGGGGGTTAAAATTTTAAGAAATAGAATAAGAAAGACGCCCTGAACCTGCTAGAGAATTATGCCCTGTTTGTACCAAATAATTATTTGCGAAATCGAGGTCACGCGCTATTTCATGTCCCAAAATGCAGGACGGATGTAATGAATAAGCACACCATAACGCGTAGTGTGCAACTCCTAAACGAACTGAGCGATCATGATATATTTAATGATAGCATTGAATGCATCAAGCAGCGGGTCGCCTCCATTAAGCTACTTTAGCTACTCCAAAATATACTTTCATTGTAAATGGAGCGATCTGTAAAGCAAAAAAAAAAAAATTTTTAATTTCAAATTAACAATAGAAATACAATAATTATTTGACAGGTTCATCTTTATAGACCACTTTTTTTCAAATACGTATGTGAGCGCTTTACTAAAATAATAGATTCAAATAATCGTTTTAATTTAAAAAATGATAAAAAAATAATATTATGTTTACTATAACACCTACTACAGTAGGTAGACTAAAACGTTTCGATTATGCTTGACTTGATTGCGTTAGTGAAAATTCTACTCTTCTTCAATGATTTTACACTAACTCTTTAAGCTAAAATTCTAGTAGATAATAATATTTTCATCATCATCATCATCAGGAATATTGCTCCACAGCCCACTGTGGGCCTTGGCCTCCTGCAATATTCCTTTCCATCTTCCTCTATCCTGACATATTACTCCTCCAATCCCTGATGCTTATAGTTTTGACGTCTTGCTGCACTCGGGTGTACCCTATCTATATAATATTTTACATAACTAAATATCTTTATCAAATGTTTGTAGACCGTTAAAATTTAAAAAAATTGTAAAAAAGTTTTATTTTAATTGTTCGGTCTTACTAATGCTCCGTCGGTCTATTAAAATAATCTGTTATTTCTCAAGGTTTGGGTTTCCCGTGGATGTGTCAGCTCTTTATATTAATATATTGTTTTTGAGTTATTACGGAGACACACTTCACTTCTATACATTAAATCTTTCTCTCATCATTTAAGCATTCATTTATAATTTAAAACCAGAAGTTTCTAACCACTGACGAGGCGAGCACTAGATCGTGTGGAGTAGGTTGATTTTAAAGTAAAGTTGTTTCTTTAAAAAACTTACTTAGCGGGTTAATAGTGTTTTCTTTTTAACATTGTTATTTAAAAACAAACCATTTATCAACAAATTGCCACGCATAGGAATAACACACGGAAAATCGTTCATAATAAAGACGACTAATTTATAAAACAGCATTAACAAAACAAATCGTGCCGCTATAAAAAATGTACCATAATAATTTTACACGCAGTAGGTAGCTTAAGTTGTACGAGTACTCTAGTGTCATGACTTCATCTCAACGAGTCCGACATGGTGGAGACAAGATCAAATAATAAGATCGAGCACTTGCTCAGAGGTCAAACGGCTATTTGTATTGATTGTTAACAGCAGGGGGAGACCTCTATAAATTAGTGGGTCTATGACATTTTATTGTTTGATGAAGATGATATTAATTCCATCTACTGACTTTGTCGGTTTCTATTTACATGTTCGTTATTCTTTATTTTTGTTACCTTTTCGCAATTTACATTACAATAATATATCTACCTACTGTAAACACCGTTTTGAAACTGAAACTGTGACATTTGACATTATTTTTAATTTTTTATTATTTGGCTTCGCATCTGATGACGAATAAAGACACACAAATCATCGGAGAAGCAGTCAGCAAGTCACCGACTGAATCAAGCGCACCCACGAATCAGTGTTAAATTGGGTTCATTTCAAAACGGCTGTCGCCCGTTTCCTGCACTCGGAGCTATCGATCGCGGCCACACAACCGACTACACATAGCGCTCTCCTTTGATACTCCCCTCGCACATGGAGGCAGAGTACTCGGACGTACGTCTGGAGATGTCAGTGACTCCCGTCCGTAGGCAGCGTGTTCGTGGCATAGGACGCCCTCCCGTGACGTCACTGCAGCATTCGCGTTCACTTGGCGGGAAAATTTCCGGCGTCGATAAAATCTCGTTCGATTGGGCGCATATTGCAAGTTACATAGGCCAAAGACGGCGACGTCCGCGAACCACGCCTTTTCAAATAGAAAAGTTTTGCAAATGACTTTAAATTTATGGAGATTTTACGCGTATTTCAGACCTTCTATCGTATAATGGGATCACGGACGCCGCGTCGCCTAATATGAAGACTTCTATCTCGGCGAATGTCATGTCGGCACATTATAGCGTGCACGATAAAATGAACTAAGTACATTAATTAAAAACTGGTGTGGCCGCGTGGAGTTTTCTTAATTATTTCCTCCTACGCAAGGGACCACGCAGGAGCCAGCCAGTCGCGAGTATTATTTCAATTGTATGGGTCGAACGCAGTGGGTAGGACTAGTGGGACAAAAATTTGAGGCTTACATATTACATATCGTCGCTGTATATATAATTAAGCCTATGTGAGGTTTTAGTACATTCTGAGATAAACGAATGAAACTGTTTTAAAAATTAATTGCACAGACTAGATTTATAAAAAATATTTTAAATAATTACAAGGCAGACTTGCCAGATTTTATCCATAAATCTCTTAGGTTTCCATTATATTTTAAATAAAAAAATGAACCGCAGTGTCTTTTTTAAGTATATCTCTATTATTTATATTAAAAATTGGCAAATTGATTCATTCATCTGAGAATGTATTAAACGGTACATAGGCTTAATTATATATACAGCGACGATATACAAATTATTGAACATAACTCTCTACATGCAGCAAAACAGAAAACGCGGCATCGTGATTTGGGGAAATTTTTAACATTAGCCCAACTTAAAAGAGGACCGAAGATGCTTGAAGAGATGGCGTCAGCGGTAATACCCCTTCTCAGAATAACAACGCCGTTTTAATATCGTAAGACAAAATAGACAGGACATATATATTTATATGTATGCGTATAGCATCTGTGAGAAATGTCAAGATAATTTATTAAACTTTTGAAAAGGGCCAATACCTCATTTTCTTCTAAACCATTTTTTACTTTACAAAACAAATTAATCAAATATGAATAAAGATTACAAATTTATTGTAAAAATAACACCGTAAAAGACATCAGCCTTTACTCTATCTTATATTGATTAATAATAATAATAATAATAATAATTGGATAACTTATACAGCGCCGTTTTCGCGAATACTCACCTCAAGGACGCTTAATAATAACTAATAACTAAAGAGGATAAAAGTAGAAAATCACGTACCAATTAGTTTTAGGTGGACGAATGCGTAACATTGTAATATGTTAAAAGTAAACTATGATTATATTCGTATCTCAAATACTGTATGCTAGATACTAGAAAAAATTGTTTTGATTTTTGAAATAAGCACCAAGAAATTAAAGAACACATACGAAGGAAGTTGACAAATCTATATCTTTCAAAGTGTACTGTTATGCGAACTAAATATAAAAAAATGGGCGATGACACGTCAGAAACGATAAGTGGTAGTGAAAAACAGTTTTTGGAAGCAGCACGATCAAATTAGTCTAGAACAGATTCATATTTTTTTATTAAGAAAGCAGACAAAAAGTTTAAAACTGCCTCAACACAGATTTTTTCTAGCGCGACTGGCATAGCACAATAATAAGTACCGTCAAAACTCTACAGTGATAAATTAAAAAAAAAAATCCAGAAATTCTCGCTCTATTTGTGAAAAGTTAAACAAATTTTTGGTGGAGGGGAACCTGTAAATAGATATGAATAATGAAGATATTATCAGCATTAGTCGAATAATCCAAAAACTAAGGGAGTGTCCACAAACCACATAGCCTGATCAAGGGGGGGGGGGAGGGTTCACGTAGAATGCTACGCTGGGCTACATGAGGGGGGGGGGGGAAGACACGAGCTATGTAATTCTTTAATTTATTTTATTTGGCACAATTAGGACGAATATGCGATCGACAAATATGCGCAGAGATGTTTGCGCATAATTAATAATTTTAACATAGCTTTGGTAAGGAACAGCACAAAATGTCTTCTAGAAATAATAGTTTCTTCTATTAATTCCACTAGAGGGAGGATGGAGGGGTTCAAAAGAGTTCAAAATGGAACCACGTGGTTTACGGACGCTCCCTAAATGAATCTCGATTATTTCCATAACCACGAAGAATTATCTGAGCTTGAATTTTTTTGGTTTGCTTGGGGAGCTTGGATGGAGGATGGACAGGTTTGGGTATCTAATCATTGTAGGGGGTCCTCGAGTTCCAGTGGAAATGGCACTGGCGCTGGCGGTTCCGGGTTCAATTCCCGGTGAGCTCACAATAAATATACCAACATCTGATTTTCTCAAACCTCAATATATAAAACCATTGCCCGCGCGGCTTCGCACGCGTAGATTTTTAGTACACTGTTTGGATCGTCATAAAACTTTCGCGAACCTTCTAGAACATTTTCCTTCCAGAACTATCAATAAATTTATCGAATGTATAGGAACCTTTTAGACACACCGACACATTCCGCCACTCAGTTTAGAACCTTATAGAACTTTCGGGAATTTTCTAGAACCTTCTCCTTCCAGAACTTTCTAGAGCAGGTTTTTCCGGAACCTTCTAGAAACGACACAGTCGGCGCGCCTATTTTGAAACAATCTGAAGCATTTGCGGCTCCCCATAACAAAACAATGTGCTAGAAAGCACATTTTCGGCACCCACTCCCACCCACGCTCAGCCACCCCCACCAAACTCGCATATTTTCGATGTGACACCAAAGGTTATCCACCACCATAACCTCCGGTGGGTGGTTGTGGCTGGTTGTGGAGAAAACTTGGCGGATAGGGAAACACGAGTTACATTCTTATTTTTGTGTAAAAATAAAATGGCGGTGATGCCACAGTGGTAAGGGTTTCACCACAGGAATATTAGTGGTATAATAGTATCGGAATATCTCTTACCGTGGGCTACCGTAGCGGCGACGAGGAGAGCGGCCAGCCACGCCGTACTCCGCCCGCACATCTTCCAGTTCAGCCACATGGCCACTACCACCTTACACCTGATCACTGCACTCACTATCACTGCACAACACTGCGGCCCTCTGGGCAACGGCGCTCGGGGCGGTCGCTGGGACCACTCAGCCGGAACACTAGAAAATAAAATATATTTTTATCATCCACATACAGCGGACCCTTAATATTCGTCTTCAATCCGTTCCACGGGGAAGTATGAACATCAAAAAGGACGAATATCAAACATTTTCCCAGAGGAATGAACTAAAAATGGTTTACTTCTTCAGTAAATGCAAAATGATTTCGTGGTGACATTATTAATATAATTAATAAGAATATACTTTAAGCTAAGGAACACTTAAGGCGTTTAAATAGCAACAACTATTCCGAATTTTTCTAATCATCTTTTGGAAACAAATTATTCTTTTGGTATTAATAAGGATTTACAAATTTTACATATAAATAATATAGGATTACAGTTGGATAAAAAAGAGATTTTCGAAATAAGCAAAATTATTAATAGTTTATTAAATATTATGAAAAACCAGGTCCTTTTTACTAATGGTTACTTTTTAAATTTGTTTCATCCAGTACTTGATTGGTTATTCATTTCCCATATATTTATTTTTTAGTATGTTAAAGTCTATACTTCGATTTTTAATTTTTAATATACATTGTATCCTGGTGATGTGACCATTGGCCCCGAAACATGTTGGTATTTCAAAAAATTAGTGGTGTATACAAAGTATATTCTTATTAATTATTTAAAATTTGTTTAATCCGTTTCCAGTCCTAATTTTTGCCTATCTATACAAAAAACTTTCACTCGAAAATCATCACAAATACATTTTAATTACATATTAAACACTAGTTGTCATTATCTTGTTGGTATAACCGAGATTTACTAGTCGTGATGCCGTAAATATTGTGTAGGCTTATAAACACGTAAATTCTAAACAGAATCAACCTTCGGATAAAAAAAATATTGTTAAGAGTTATTTTACAGAGGTTAGGCTACTGTTTGGAAGGGGAGACGCCTTTATTAGACATTTCTTATTGTCTATTCATCTTTTTCTTCATTGTAAATAAAAGAACAAACTATTACACTTCAAGCATTTAATATACTTTAATAACAGGTGAAATAACTATCGCATAGCCCTTTCAATTAAGGGGTTACGTGTAGTCAGGATTTTTAAAAAATTGAAATTTTTTTAGTATTTTCTTAAAGCAAAAATGTTTCAAAAATATTGTGTGAAAATATCAACTCGATCCGGTTATTAGTTTTAAAGATATCCAACGATAACTGTAGGGCCCTCCGCTGCCGCCCATACTGATACGCGGACGGTACTAGAGCCGGCCGGGCTGACAAACGGGGCGACTGCTACAGAACGCGGTTTTTACCTGTTTAATTCCAAGAATAATGTACGAAATTTCTTTTATACTTCTACTTTTAGACATAAGACCCATTTTAGGCTAACTGAGATTTGATTTAGTGTTAGTATTTCAGTGGCAGTGAAATCCAGCAGTCGATAGGTATTGTGCGTGTATTATAATCATTTTCAAAAATTTATAATGAGACGTCATGAAGGTATGAAAGGAATATTAATGATTGCCAATGCATAGGATTATATTATGAACCTAATGCATACCGGTATGCTGAAAAACTCGATATAGAGCGCATAAAGATTGCTGACCAACGTGCAAATCAGGTCACTCGAGAAGGCAAAATGAGACGTAGATAAAAAAAAAACGACATCTTGGAGGCTTACACATCGGCAGAAGATGTATTATATGTACCAGAAATAGATGACTCTACGCAAGTAATTTTTTAAATTGTATTTGTATTAATTATTTATGCATAAAACTTTAAACGCGTTTTTCTCAAAATAACGTTTTCAAAAACGGTGTCCACGATATTTTAAAAACTACTCGACAGATTTAAACGAAATTTAAATATCATATTTTAGGCATTAAAAACTTGTGCTTAATCGAAGGATTTTTTTTTTGACTTGAACTTTTTTTTATAAAAATAATAAATGAGTGATTTTTTCCCTCAAAATTCATAATTCAGCTTTCAAAGATCGCCATTTTGCTAAATTTGAAAAAAAATAAAAAAGCTTCGATTAAGCACAAGATTAACTATTGAACTACTAATTTATTTTTGTTTCATTAAATTTAGATAAACCACGAAGAAGCACTGATGGACACCGCGAGATACTACTTGCAAAACAGGGGTCAAGAAACGAGATTCTATCGTGGTCCAGTATTAATAATTTTATTTGAAATTTTCGGTATAGTTACTTAAAATATAGTGTAAAACGTTGGTATTATGTATTGAATCAAAACATTAAACAACCGTTCAAAAAATTTTTTTGAAAATGTCTATTTTTTTGCGCCTCTGACTACACGTAACCCCTTAAGGGGTTACATGGGTTTCGCGGCTTCAAAAAATTGTTTTTTTTTATTGTCTTATTAATTTCTACAACACCTCGAAAATATTATCCTAAACTTTCAAGTCGATCCGAATAAAAGTTTCGGAGATACAGCCTTGGGAAGGTGGGATCAGCGCGCCGCAGGCAGCTGCTCGTCTATTGTTTTCCGTCCTTACTGTCCATTGCTTTCACTTTCTAAGGCAACTAGTTTGAAATACGTCAGTTTTTGATTACTTCTTGAATCACGAGGATTCACACAAAATAATAATAAAAGCTTGAGCCAGTTAATCTGGAAAATTACTCCAAAAAACTTCCTGCTGGTTCAAAGATCGTTAATATTGCTGCATTGGTAGCTGCTTGCACTTTTAATGAAGAAAAATCAGATTAATTATTATTTATGCACGGTATGGATTTAAAACATGGCATATGCCCGAAATTCTGATGAAAACCGTGTTTGCGCAGCCGAAAAAATCTTCGAGCGAGACTCGCGAAGCCAGGATTCATCGTAGACAGGAGCAAAAGGATGCCCTGGACATTGCAGCTGCTGCAGGTTCCTTACTTTATGACCCAGGAATCTAGGATTCAATGTAAGTAAAAAAAATTTTTTTTTTCAACTTTTTTTGTTACTCAAAACTTTAAGCCCGTTTATCTCGAAACTGTGTTTTCAAAGTCGGTTGACAAAATTTCTCTAAAACTACTCAACCAATCTTGATGAAATTTTACACTGGTCTTCGAGATATAATTCACGAGGACTTGAACGGAGGATAGTTTTTTATTACAATCACAACTATTAAAAAAAAAAATGTTGAGCAAAATTTAACGAAATTTGCATTTTTTTGTAAAAAAGTGTGCCAAAAATCCAATTTTCACTTCTTTTTTTTTCCCTTCGTTCAGATTCTAGTTTATGGTCTTAATTAAAACATATATTTATTTTTTTTCACTTCAGATGATCCTGTCACGAGTTCTACTGTCAACGCGGACGCACCTTTTTTCCGAGGGGTCACCAGAAATGACGTCACAATAGCGGAGTTTTAAATATTTTCTTTTGAAAATTTCAGAAATTCTTTTTCAAATGTATATCTTTAAGATAGTAAAAAGTTTGAATAAAATATTTTATTTTTGTATAAAAAAAAATTGTTGAAAATAGGCCTTTTTTTCCCCGAGTAAACCCATGTAACCCCTTAAGAAAATAATTCCCGTGTATATTATTCCCGTAAATATTCCCGTAAAAGGAGGCAATACGTAAAAATAATAACGGTGAGATATTTTCTAATACGAGCACTCAGGATGCAATTGCAAAACCAGTCTCCGCTGTGCATACACATATACCTCTGAATAAGATAATCAATCTTTTCTCACACATTATTCTCAATGAACGCATCTCAACAGCAATATGAATTGTATTTTATTATACTCTTTACGTCAAGAAATATAGAGATTTTTTGAAATTTACCACTTATAAATAGAGTGTTAACAAGTTGTCTGACAGTCTTCATACGTAGACTTGCAATCAATTTTGTAGAATAGTAGCTACTAACAGTTTTTACCCGGAGTCGAATTGTCGAGTATCAAAACCTACGCAACCACCGTTTTTTAGATCTCAACGTCAATATATTCTCTTAGCTAATTCTTACACTTTACGCATAACTTAACTATCATAATGAGTATCAATCTGAAGTTATTGCTTTTTAAAAATCAGCTTGAGTTTCAAAACATACCTATATCCAAATTCACTACGGTAAAATGTAAATATCTTCATTGTTTAATGAAAAATTCAAAAACATTTAATAAACTGAGAACTTTTATTTCACTACACCCCTGATAATACAATGAACATATTATATTTATTTCCTTGAGCTTCAAATTCAACCTAAATCCAAATGTTTAAATTTTAAAAGCAACCTAAATCAATTGCCATGGTTTCAAAATATACTTAAATCCATTTTAAATGTTGAAATAGCTCAGGAAATATATTAAATTCATTTAAGTTATGTCATTTCAATGTTTTATTTTTAATTACTTTTAATTTCTTATTATTTAAGTCACAGCGCCCTTGAGGTGGATTTTTTTTACGAAAATGGCGCTATAGAAATTATCCATTTTTATTTTATTTATTATTATAAACAAGATGTAAAGGAGTTTTCTTTGATTTGCCAAGAAATACTTTTTGGCGTTAGGTAGTTTTGATATTCAAATAGGTACTCAATTTAGTTATATTCAAATAGAAGTTTAGTGGAACGAGGAAGCGAAGCTGTTTTGCGCAGGCCCTAAATAATATCGATGCAAAATTGGATAAGATTGGTATATATGTAATAGTGGAGTGACTATATTCCTCCAGAACCTAAAGTGCAACGGAACAAAATTTGCATGACTTTAATATAGAAGGAAAGGAAAGGGTGATTACAGGGAGATGGAGGTTGACCGTGTTTTGCTCAGGACCCTAAAAGGCAAGGAAGAATGTACTCAATATTTGGTCCAGGCAAGAAGTATATGGCGACTGGGAGCGGGTTGGGATATTTATATATTTTTTATGCTCCTGGAGTGTAACTGAGCAAAAGTTATATCGGAGGAGGGGTTACAGCGGTCATAAGAAGGGGATATATATGTTTTGTGGAGAGTCCTACAGAGTAACTGTGCAAAATTTAACAGATAACACCTATTAATGTCACGGGTACCTATATGGGGTGGGTCGGCCAGCAAAAATAAAACGATACAAGGTGAAGTGTCAATTTCCTTTCAACACTACTTGTGGTATCACTTATTGTAGTGTATTTTATGGCTAGTCTATGTATATAATGACGTATTTAATCGGAATTACCTTAATTAATGTACTGCGTCACGAAGGACAATTATGGGGGGGGGGAACGACGATTATAGTTTGTTTACATCGTAAACCAAAAGTAATAAAATGTGTGAAAAGGCAACGATCTCAGAGATACTGCGAGACCACGTGGAAGCGATCGGGTAAGCGCATGCGTACTTGGCGTCACATGGGGGCGAGCCCTTCTAGTTCGAGTGGGTATAGAAAATTGGCAAGGAGATTAAAATAACCTCGCACCTAAAAAGGTACATAGCATACTTCTACGCACTTCTATTCAACCCTATCTCTTTGTGGCGGAACGTTATTGCTTGTTTTCTAGCTCGCTTCATGTAGGCCTCTCCTCCCTCTAAATGGAAAGAAAACTTCACCCAAATTCCACATCGTACAAATCGTTGCCCCAAATGAAAATGGCGTGACTCATACCCATGATTCAAAACTGCGAAGTTTCATTGGGAAATTAATATTAGCTTTGTTTTTTATTCAACATAATTTTCGCAAAGTTAAAAAAATTTACTTTTTGTACGTACCTACCTACTAATAGTTTTACCTACTAAAATTTCAATAAAATATCAATACCTGGAAACGAATAAATTGCCAGTATACATTAAAATTGGTACCTATATATATTGGTACCTATAGGTACTTAGTATGTAAATATTTTTATAAGTATATTATATTAAAAATTAATAAATTTAAAATAAACAAATTAACGAATATGTGTCTCATCAAAATTCTTACTATTATCAAACTAAGCTCCTTTCCACTCCTAGTATGCACTCCGTGAAAATACCTAATTTTTCCTGGCTCTCTAAGCTATATTTTTCCATTTTTCTTGCATGTCATCTAGTATATAAGTAATAATAAATAAGTTATTTTAGCCAGTAAGTTATTTTGTAAAATAATTTTAATGTGTGAAAGCGCCCATGAAGTGAGTACTAGAGATGGGTCGTTCATGAACGAACTGTTCCTTTAGAACCAATCAGCGCCGCCACATGGAATAAAAGAGAGTCACGACGCTTGCTGTACAGCAGGTCAAGTGACAGCAATGAGATAAAAGTAGCATTTTCTGCCCCGCTTAGTCCGTGACCCTTCACTTAGAGACATTAGCAATATAGTAATATTACATATATGTGAACTATCTTTCATTAGTTCAATAGGTGGAAAATAATTCGTTCACTGAATCGTAAATTTTAAATCCCAAATCGATGAAATATTTGGCATTTTATTCTTCTCCTCTGGGTAATAAAAAGAAAGTCCCCCCCCCCAGGATTTGAAAATTT
Source organism: Agrypnia vestita (assembly GCA_016648135.1). Classification (NCBI taxonomy): domain Eukaryota; kingdom Metazoa; phylum Arthropoda; class Insecta; order Trichoptera; family Phryganeidae; genus Agrypnia; species Agrypnia vestita. Next base: position 127,385 of record JADDOH010000476.1, read on the forward strand.
TGGGAAGACCGAACGACGAAATCTCCGGAAGCTAAAAGCGGTGGGCGCCTCCATGGTTTTAAATATTTGGTAGCGGCTGAAAAATTTCTAGTTGGGCAAGTGAACATTCACTGAAGTTGACAGTAGATAAAAAACAATAATTCAAAGAACTACTAAACGATTCAAAGTGAACCATTCACTTGACTGAATGATTTGATGAACGACAGTTAACTGAACTAAAATTCCCATCTCTAGTGATTACTCATGAAAACGGCGCTATATAAATTATCCAAATATTACTAAGCTAAACGCCTTTGCTATGAAAAATAGGGCAAACTGGTTGGTCTGGAATGAGGCTCAAATCCGCACCCACTGTATCCCCAAGCGAGTGTCTTAACCATTAGACCAACAACCACGTCACGCCCCCGTATATAGGTACATACATACACACACGAATAAGATGCACGTTTCTGATCTTTGTAAGATAAAAAAAACATACCGTTCCTACCTGCCATTTATGCATAAAAGGTAAACAATTTCTACAGATTTTATTGCTTAAAGGTTGTCTAATAAAATATTTCAAAATTTAATAAATAAACAGGACATGAGAGAGGGTTTATTCATAAACCAGGAATCGTATGGAAAAAAATACTTGTAGACGTGGTCAATGGTCAAACCCATGTTAAAAAATGGGGAGCTGGTCAACCACAACTTCCATCTCTCGTGTCGCAAGTCTGACTGGAGATAAAATTAAATGAATTATTCAACGTATGCTTTTTAGAACATTTTTCGTTCAAATAACGGTAGAAATAACGCAGTGTACTAATTTTCGTACATTCTAAAAAATGTAAAATTATTAATGTAGGGAATAACTTCGCAATCATGAAAATATCAAGGGCCCAAAATATTTGTATATTTTTAACGTTGCCTTCATTTTTCATAAATCGTGGAGTAGAAACACAAGAACATCGGATGAGCATGCTTGCCACACATGTCTAGACGTCGTTTAACGATTTCAAAAGTGTGCAACGGTTCTTCATTCAAACTTATTTTAATATCATTTTATGTAATTTGTTGCTTTATTTATTTAAATGTTAGATATCCTCCCTTCTCTGTCTGTGTATCATTCCAAATAATAGACATCTTTATTATTACAAAAATGCCCGGGATATATTTGTTTATGTGATTGAAAATACACCTTTTTTTGATAATAAATTTACTCGATATTTATTTCGATATCGATTATTTACCTTTATTAGATTTATTTTAAAAACTATTTCAATTAAACTAAGTACTTAATTAGGAGCGACCGTTTTTTGCAACATTATCTTCAGATACAAATAAAAAATATGCACGCACATGTAAAAGGGAAGAGGCATGTATCAAATCCCAACAAATAAATAAAAAAAAGTGGAAAGCGGGAATGAATGAATTTCAAAATAAAATAATTCCTTTCCTGAAACAATTTATTATTCAACAACTATAATGCAGGGAAAGTAAATTAAGTAAGGAGATCAGCGCACAATGTGCAGGCTACGATATAGCTGAAACCACTTTCGACGTATTTATACACCACGCAGTATCGATTTTAGTGAAGAGATGACAGCCGGGCGTTTACCACAAACAACATACACAAAAAAATACTTTTGTGATAAAATAATAGGGCGTCGCGGACTAAGAAATATTAATATTAAAATTTACACAAACCTGTAAGTTATCCGAAATGAAAATTGATAATGCACAATAGTAAACACTCGACAGAAAGACGCGAACGACGCGACGGCGGACGACACAACCTCGCGGCAACACGCTCGGCTGATGAATGATTTCCGAACTCGGCCGAAGTGAGACCGAAAGTATCCGAACGAACCACCCTTTTTTTCCCTTTTATGTATGCGGGCTTCGTGAGCAACCATTCGTTGTCGAGTACTAGGCGATTATTTAAAAATGGCAACAATAAAGCACTTTAAGTAATCTTCATCAATCTTCATTAAAAAAATAGTTTTAATATCTTTCTTTTTTTAGTGAACATTCATAGATACGCCACATTTAAAAAATACATTAACTAAAAAACTCAAAACAAAATGGTGAAATCACTGGAGAAATGGGAAGAAATCGGAAAGTAAAGGAAATATAAAATAGGAAATATCATGTATAAAGTTAAATATCTACATTAGTTATTTATAGTTCAAAGCAGTTCATAGGACTAGTCAACCATTGTTGCCAGGTATTTCTAAGATAAAGTTAACCCTGGAGAGTAAAATAAAAATACCCTGGGGGGTATACTTTGATTTTCCTTCCAATCCAGGTGATCATTTTGAATTGAGATAAAATCATTAGTTAAGCTGTTGTCTAATGAGTTACTTATCTCAAATCTCAAGGCACTATTCGATTCCCGGTCCAAATATTTTATTGAACTCGTGGATACTTTGAACTCAAACATCACGCGTGCCTACATACATAGATATAATGTTTGATCGTAGTGATATCCCCAAAAAACTGAGCAACCGATTCATTAAACTAATTCTCAAAACTACTTAGATCCTCTCCTTCCAAAATGTTCTTAAAAATATTATTCCCAATCATAATAAACGTATTTTTTTCTATTTAAAGTATTCGAGAATGACACAAGCTATAACTAAATCAAAACCGACGGTTACGAAATATATTCGGTATTCTTATTATTAATTGTACTATAAATATTCAGTAAAATACATTTTCCAATTTTAACAACCGATTCCCGCGAACCGGTGCCAATCCATAGTGTGTCTCTACTGAATCTCTTGTAATATGAAGTACGTACTATAGTTTCTTTATTTCTTCAGATTAACGCAAATAAATATTTAATTTGTGTATTTCAGAATTTCAGCCAATAGTCTTAAAGGATCAAAGTTAAAATGTAAAATGACCTCAACATAACATAAAATAATTCTATTTCTGTGGTCCCAACGCATACTGTCGAATCTGCAAAAGACCTATTTTAGAATCAAATTAATTAATCAATTAGAAATTCATATAGAAAAATCAAATCCACGAAGATATATCGACTGCTACCTGGATTCGAATTACGGATCTCCTCGTGTCAGAGGTAGGATTATCCAATTACGCTATAGCGGCCTTGTATATTTCCGTGAGTAAGTATATCAACCATATCTGTAAGTCTCATTTATTAATTGATTAACATTTATTATCCATTTTTAGAGCAATCCACTTTTTTCTGGTACGGTAGGTACAAATTATTTTGTGTTACTGCCGCTAGAAGATGCCAGAATTAACCGTTTAATTCATTTTTTATTTTTTGACATTTTATTGACATGTTTTGACATTGAAGATTCTGATACAGCACACATATATTAATATTCAAGAACACATTCTTATTGTGAAGTTGCGATTTTTTCAGAAAAAAATTCTGTGAAATTTAAAACCATATTTTCACAATAAGAATGTGTTCTTGAATATTAAACTATTTTATTTTCACTTTTCTAAACCATCCAATTTACTCAATATTTTCTGATAATGTTAAAAAATGGTTTACTTTTCCTTTAGTACATGCTTTGTTTGACATTAAAATTAGTGATGCAACAAATACTATTTTCACGAATACGAATACGAATATCAAGCCTACTATTCGGCGAATACGAATACGAATAATTCAACAAAGTAATAAATAATACACCACTGTTCTTTTTTACTAAGAGATTTAATAATTAAAATTTACCACCGGAAAATTTTTGCTCAAAAAGCACAATATTTATTTTATCCGTTAATACATTCCCAGCGGTCGAAAATAAATATTACTTTTTTCACGCTTACGAGAGGTCACGTTATTAGATTTAATTTGAAATTATTTTATAAGAGTTAACACTTTTACACACAACGCAAATAAAATATATGTATTACAAAACAAAAACTATATAAAATAAGCACTTAACCTTATTAATAACCCAACAAAACTACATGAAGAAACTCATACTACAAAACAAAAACTACATAAAATAAGCACTTAACCTTATTAATAACCCAAATAACATGAACTATGAAACAAGTAACAATTGACACCTTGAGAACTCAACAAATTCATTCATTCAATTTTAGGGGAATCCTCGATAATAGAGTGCGTAGGTGTGTTCGGATACACGATGCACAGTCAAACCGTAATTTACGTTGCGTTCAGTTATAAATAGTTAGTTTTTAATATTCGTGATGATATTCGGGGAATACAAATATTCGGTAAATATATACTATTCGGCGAATACAAATATTCGATAAATACATACTATTCGGCGAATACGAATATTCGTAGTCGTATTCGTTGCATCACTAATTAAAATTCTTCTTTTTTAAATTTGTCCAAAAATATACAGTAAATTGAATTTTTAAGAGATTAAAACGTTTAAGATTAAAAAATAAAATAAAAAAAATAATTAAAAAGTTTAAGAGTTTAAAACGGAAAAAGAATTTTGCAGATTCAGCGGTATACGCTGAATCTGTCGTCGATATTGCGTTCTACACTTTCTGCGATGGGAAGTCCGGATTTCACTCATAGATAAGAGTATAGATTTTAATTTACTTCTTAGAACCATAGATATAGTCCGTCTAACTTATCTGAAGAATGGCCAAATTTGGAACTAACGACGCCATATTGCATTATCTACAGCTGACAGACCTTTTACAGACTTTGTTTACAGAGGGGTTCACGACTGTTTCGATAGTTTTTTAAGAAAATTTTAGATTGTCACCATGCCAAAAACCATTAAAAGCGGTGTTCGGGAAATAATCTTGAAAATGCACACGTTTTTTGAAGAGGAACAACGTCTAAAAGCCCCAATTATACCGTTTGATTTTGTTCATAGACTTATTGCCGCCACTTCAGGTTAGTGCTGCCATGCAGTTATAATGATTTTCCCATACTTAGTTTTTTATTTTACTATTATACAATTTCTTCAGGTATTTCTGAATCGGCAATTTACAAAATAGTTAAAGAAGGTAAAGTGGCCGTGGAAATGGGCATTAAAATATCTACACCCGGAAAAAAAAGAACAAGGATAAGTGGAAAAATTGAATTAGAAGCCGTAAGATGAGAAAAGTTTTAGAACATATTTTATTCGATAATTTTTTTACATAGAATTTTTATTATTTATACTTTTTATTACATAATTCATTAACGAGTTCATTTGTATAAACATCTTTTTTCAAAAATAAACTTTTTTATTTATGCACATTAAAGACTGGTTGCATCAACTTACTTTATAGCAATAGTTCATTTAAAGCATAGATTTTTACGAGAGCGAGTTGTTTGATCGGTGGAAAATGCAAAATATCTATGCTTTGAACGAAAGATTACTATAAACCAAGTTGATACAACGGCCCTAAACCGATTGATATCCTTAGGTGTTACTGAGTTAAACATGGTGGTCATGATCATTAGGTATGAGACATCGAATAAAACCGGCGCCACACTGCGCGGATCTTCCGCCGCGTCTCTTCTGTCGTGGAACATCGCTACATTTCTTTCCATACAATATGCGCTTATTAAACACACTACGCGGATGATCGGTCGACCTATTTGCTTTGCCGATTTGGCGCAACGGAAAAAACGCGGCGGAAGATCTGCGTAATGTGGCGCCGGCCTAAAAGAATTATTATTGTTTGTTTTTTTTCCCTGAAAATTGTATTTTTCTTTGATTTTGAAAAAACTCTATTTTGTGACGTTGTGTATTTTACGAATGTATATTTTGATAAATTTATTTGTACGTTAGTTTACATTTTTTGTTTTTTATCGTGTCATATACTGCTTAATAACTTGTTTAAGAAAAAACGAATTTGCATAAAATTCCCTACAAATGAGATAATTTTTAGATTATGGGCAGTACCACAACGATTGGGACGCCCTCCTTTATTCTCCAGATAAGTTGGACGGACTATACCGGAAAATGTTAGGGCCCCAGTACACATTGGGTAAAGCACGGCCAAACGCCTTACAGCCGTTCACACATTGGCGCATGGCTCATTGCTGCCTGGTGAAGAACTTGAGATGGACGTAATCACGGCCGCGGCAATTAATTTGTTCCAAGCTATAACAAGAGAAATATTTAGAATTTTGCTTTATAGTTTTACAAGTATATTCTACGATAGTATATATATCGATTAAAGCAAAAGAAAAAAATTCAAAACTTTTCAACTTGTGAGGCAGATTCCCTCTTAAGGACTCGGAAGGTAACATGGGGGAGGTAACATTTCCCCTTATTATTTTACCCCTACCCCCCTCTTACTGATATATTTTCGATGCTAATCTGTGGCATTTGGCCGATCGGACTCAAAATATGAAAACTTATTCTTTAGGATCCGGCGGGTAATATAGGTGACATTTCCCCCCTCTTTTTTTACCCCTTCCTCTCCCCCTGATATATTTTCGATGCAAATCTATACTGCCCGAGAGAGCGAACGGGGACCGCGCGTCAGTACCACGTGGTATGTTGACAAGCTAAGATGCATGCGCTACAGTTACATATGCTATACGATATGATATAAAACAGCTTTCTGCAATGTTGTGTCTTGCTTGGCTATAGAAGACCGATCATTTGTAATAAATTTTCAAAATCAGTTGTTGTCATCGAATGAAATCGACAAATGATCCCTCAAAAAAGAATGTTACGAGATTTTGTAAACGGACTGTTACTCACACTAATGCAAAAGGCTTACCTAAAGTGAATGGACTCTACATGTAAAATGACCGCGTCATTCCGCGCGGAATGTTGCGCGATTTGTCCACTAGTGAAAATGTGGCTTAACACTCGTGTCGTATATCTATCTTACCGTCTTCTCCTCATTCGTTCAACATGATCAAACTACTTGGAGAGTGTCGCAACTAGGATTTAGTCTTGGAAGGGGCCGGGTTGATAATAATATTATCGGACTCCTAAAACAATGGCTGAGAATTATATAATATAAAAATAAAATATTATGTAACATAAATATTTGTTAAAATTTTAATTAAAAACATAGTTTTTGACGTCTTTTACTTTTTTTTATTAGCGATATCTCAATCTTAGCTACTTTACTTACTATCAGCTTTGCATTAGCTTGCATTAACTTTATTTATGAATTCACTCTTAACCCTATTATAAATAAATGTGGACATGACACTGGTTCTCGTACTGAAGATTCCAGGTTCGATTCCTGGTGAGGTCACATTACATATATTTATTTTCTCAAGCCTGGGTGATTTTGTGAAGTATTTTGCTGTATTAATTGGGCCTGCAGTAACGTTAAAAATAATATTAAAGAAAATATTTGGATGAAATTTTTCTCTCAATAGCTCTCGAATACAAGTTCTCACTTTGCTCTCAAACTGCGTTGTTCTTAACGCGAGTTTTGAGACAAAAGTTTCATCCCCTACCTTTAGTTTTGTTTTTAGCAAGACCTTTATTTAAGTTATTAAATCATACCTATTAATGTTATCCCCTAACATCATTTATCAATCAAATATAATATTTTATCAGAATCAACTTCAGAATTTTGAACAATGCGAAATAAGTTGTCTTACTACTTGAGCACAGATCACCAAAATACATAGATTCGAATTATCGTAAATTTCTTGCTCACAATCTGGCGCCACATCTGGTGCCAATACGTTCGCCTTGTTTAAAATATGACTACGAACTTGCACATTTTGAAACAATTATGAAAATATCAAATTAAATACACATAAAAATTATAATACCTTAATAAATAAATAACGCTTTATTACAAGAAGAGTTTTTGGAATATAATTAATTGCAGTATAAATGTGTATAAGATATACGCGAGGGGGAACATTCTTTCGTTGTAATCTATTCTCTTCTTCTAAAGAATTGTTATTTCATCTTTGTACATTTTTATACACTATATACTTAAATATATCACTGTGAAACTTACTTAAATTTTATTCAAATTGTTTATAGCCGAAAAAGGACAAATTTATTATCTACAGTCAAAAAATCCCCTCTTTGCATAATGTTAGGGCTCAATAATGTTATAAAATTGTGACGTAAAACGTATTTGATTATTTTTTCAATATAAAAGTAGAACTGTGTTTATCCACAACGAAGGGATCGGGGTACCGAATTGTACATATATGTTCTGTGTATAGTTTTCTGGGATATTCTGCCGTGTTTATGTAACCTCTCTGGCCGACGTTTTATTCATTTGAGCCGAAAATCCTAGAAAAGCCCAAGAGTCACCACACGCGCCTGGTCAAAGAGACAATCGAAATATATAAGCACTCGGTAAATTAATAGGGATGACGTTAATAATGTTAATAATAATAAAAAAATGACGATAAAATAATAGGTCTTAAGTTAAAAACGTTTTATATATATATATCGTGGTATCCGATATATATATATATATATATAAAAGTATTTAATACGAAATAAATAAATGAAATAAAGAGAAACACACAAATATCAAATAACAAAACTGAAAAATTAAATGCTGGAATCTGGATTCGAACCATGGACCTCTGTGTTTCGCGCACAGCGTGTTACCAATTTCACTATCCCAGCGACTTAATAAGTCGTCAATAGTTATGTGGTTCTCTTTGATAATTAATTCATTTATTTATATTATTCCATTTTTATTCGGGAATTAATCGAATGTTACGAGAATATCAAACGAAGCTTTGACGTCTTTTCGCTAGTCGATTTTCTCTTTATTTCATTTATTTATTTCGTATTAAATATTACGGGACTCGTTTCCTTAAATAAATGAAAAAATATTTTTAATAATATATATACTTTATTTGCAGCTTAGCAAAGAATACTTCCATTGTTCGGAAATCGTTTTTTCTAAAAAAATTATAAGATTTCTAAAAACGATTAATTATCTTAAAAAATAAATCTGTTAATTGATTTATTCATCCAAAAATACCAAAAATTATCAATAGTTAACCAACTAAACTAGGTATTTTTACACACAGTGGCCTTTTCGAAATTAGCTATCCATTTTTTCCGCAATTTAGGTGACAATTTATAAACGTATTTAGGTACTATATGGATCAACCATATATTTAATACTCCCATACTGCTAGCTGTGTCTGGAAATAGGAGAAATCAATAAAGTGCAGAAATATATGTTTGTTTCACCAGTACCGGTGTACTTCGAGTCTTATGCGAATGTCCGAGAATTAGCGCCAATTTATACCCAATCAGCCACATGGGATAAATGAGAGTCACGACGCTTGCACACAATAGGTCAAGTGATAGCAATGAGATAAAAGTAGCATTTTCTGTCCCGCTTAGTCCGTGACACCTCCGCTTATAAGCATTAGCAATATATGAGTATTACATCGTCGCTGTATATATAATTAAGCCTATGTGCCGTTTTAGTACATTCTGAGATAAACGAATGAAACTGTTTTAAAAAATAATTGCACAGGCTAGATTTATAAAAAATATTTTAAATAATTACTAGGCAGACTTTTCAGATGAAAGGCAGTATTTTTTTAGTATATATCCATTATTTATATGAAAAAATGACAAAATGATTCGTTCATCTCAGAATTTACCAAACGGTACATAGGCTTTATTATATATACAGCGACATATTATGTGTTTATTATATATACAACGACATATTATGTGACCTACCTTTCATCATTATTTGGCATTTTATTCTTCCTCTCTGGTTAGTGAAAAGAAAGTACCCCCCCCCCCCTCCAAATTCGGAAGACCGAATGACGAAATCTTCGGAAACTAAAAGCGGGGGTGCCTCCTATGGTTTCAAATATTTGGTAGCGACTAAAAATTTTCTTGTTGGGCAAGTAAACAGTTCACATTACAGAAGTTGAAGTATATAAAAAACAATAATTCAAAGAATTCAAAGTGAACAGTTCACTCGACTGAATGATTTGATGAACAACATTTCAGTTAACTGAACTAAAATTCCCATCTCTAGTGATTATGTACGAGAATTAGCGCCAATTTATATCCAATCAGCGCCGCCACATGGGATAAATGAGAGTCACGACGCTTGCGCACAACAGATCAAGTGACAACAATGAGATGAAAGTAGCATTTTCTGTCCCGCTTAATCCGTGACACCTCCACTTATAGGCATTAGCAATATATGATTATTACATATATGGGATCAACCGCCGAGATGTATTGTGTGATTCTGAGAAAAAATATACTTCCCTCTCAATTGGACTACCATTGGCTTCATATAGAAAAAGAAGATAAATGATAACAGAATGAGTCGATCGTACCGAAGATAATCACAGTTATACCATAATTATTACTTAGCGCGTAATTTATTCACTCTTTACAATTACAATCCATGCCATCATCATAGCCATTAAAACCCATCGACCTACCAGCCGCCAAGATATGGCGGCCACCAATTTTTATTACTGTTTTCTTTTATTTCTGTTTCTCCTTTTTGTTCAATAACTTTTTTTACATATAAAAAATCAGGCGCGCTATGGATTGACAAACCGTGTCATCGCCTCTGTGGGCGGGGCAAGTTTTCGAAGTAGTATAATTCTGTGCATATATTTTTCTCAATATATTGGTACAGTTGCCGGCAAACTTCTTGAAATTTTTTGGCATAGTGGGGGAATTCGCAGAAGACAAAATTTGGGTCTCGTAGGTGGAATGGTACGTGCGCATACTACATTCAAATTAAAACACTTCTGTAATTGGGTTCAGTCACAGGGCACGGCGACTTTCAGCCAAGGACTAGTATAAAGTATAACGAAGTGATAAATTCTATGATTTCATGATACTTTGAGACACTCTAGCCGTTTTATAAAAATCACCGAGTGACGTGACTGAACGTGCCCTTACAGCAATAGACAAATCTTTTGTTCATTTCTGTGACCAAATTTCCTGTTTCCTGTATTTGTATCTGTCAATAATTTTTGTAATTATATTTGATATCGGGTGTCCCCGATTCCGATAAGCCGCGAGCTTCTGGTTAATTCTGGGCTAATATTACTCCTTGTGTGTTATTTTGTGATCGGTAAGTTTCTTACGTTATTTTGTATTACGTGTGCCTCCTTATTTTTCCCATATTGATCTGTCATGAGAGGTAAAATTGTACATTATGCGTTTTTAAAATATATATTTTCTCGTGAAATGAGCGCTCAGTCGTTACACAGTATAATTTGTCACAAGAAATTCACTTTTATTAATCCATAAAATGTTCTACATAATGTCAACATTTTCTCTTATAAATTGGTTCCCTTCAAATGAATATTCTGAATTATATTGAACGCATAATTCTATAAATTTAATTTTGTAAATTTGTGTATGAGGTCATCCGATAAAATTTCGTTTGTAGATTTTTATCAATTTTGATTGTAATGAGTTGCCTTTGCACTATATAAACTGTTAATTTTCTATTATCTACTGAAAGATGTATTATCTACCAAATTGTTAAATTTTTTTATAGGTAGAATCTTATTAGATTTTGGAATTTAATTATACATGGTTGACTTAATTATTTGTGCTGGTATCACTCCATAGTCAGCCATTTTCTGAAAATAGCAATTTGATATTTCTGTATCTTGACAGTACAGCATTGTAATGCCATCAATGTTGACGTTTTAAGTTTGACAGTTTTGAAATTAATGTATTCAATCAATCAGAAAGCTCTAAAACGTAAACAAACTTTAAGTTAAACTCAATGAAATTGAAAATGATTTTTTAGAATATGTGGGGGTTATTTCCTCCTTTTTGGACACAGTTGATAAAATTACATCTATATTTATTATTCATAATAAATTGTGTTTGGTACCCAAAATAAAAATGTGTAAAATTCCATTAACTTAACATTAATTACCTATTAGGAGTGGGTAGATCGCGAACGAATGGGTCTTAATGAACGGGTCAGTTACACTGAACTAGAGATATAGTTCCCTACTCCAGCTCAGTCTGATTTGCGCAACTAGAATGAATGTTGAATGATTGAACTAGAGGTCCAAAATATCTGGAGACTGAAACATGAAGGATATGTCTGATGACAGATTACAAGGCCATACGTGTTTGTTATTATAATTATGAATATAATTAAGAGCCTGTCATGTGTTTGTTATAATTATGATTAAAATTAAGTGTCAGTACTGTCATGCGAGCTTGGCTCATAACATTAAGATATTTGAGAAGACAAAATTATTGTAATTTATTTGTAAAGTAATAAACAAGAAAAGAATAATCTTGGATTTAGATATATTATTAACATTAGAGTACCTGCGCATTAAATTTTACCTCAATGCTCGCGTAGCATGCCAAAATAGTATATGTTTTTTTTCATTGTTCTGGGTATTTTTTTAATAAAAATTATTCTATGCATAAAATAAAAAGATAAAAAACATAATATAAAGTTGTGACATAGAGACAAATTGAACATAACCTCCAATTCTAGAAACATAATACTTTCTTTAATAGTCTTTTTCGATTTTTGAGAGATCCATCAACCTTAAAGCTAGAATAACAGAGAAATCTTTGAAATCATTTGTTTCATAATATTTAGTACATATTACAGTCTGATGATCCGGACATACCCATTTTCTATACATTTTTTGTGGACTACTTTGAAAGTCCCTTCGATTTGACACCAATTTGTACACTTGTGCACTCGCACCCAGCGTTTGCGCGGCACTCATTCCTAACATACATTTGTCCTTGAAGCATACACGGACGCTTGACTCGCCAGTGCCTACAGGTAAAAAATATTTGTTAATGTGTCACCTTGGATTACTCTAGTGTTAAGTGATGAATATGCGTGAACCTATTCAATAAAGAATGATACCTTGCTCTATTTATTTTGTTAGTACTTTGAGTAGTAGTTTTCGATGTACACCTTGGTATTTACGGAGTCCAATTTTTAAATTGTGTTTATTTGTTATATGTTCGTAATTCTAAAAATATTTTCAATGGGACTGTTTTAAAAATTAAATAACAACAATAGTAAACTCAAATTGCCATTTGGTATAATATGTTGTTAGAATAAGGAACGATGACCCAAGCACTGAAATGAATTATTGAGCCGAATATATAGTTCGAACGAACCGGTTTAAAAGACCTATTATTTTTAGTGACACATTATTGAAACATATCCTCCGACTGAACGGGTCACCCACATCTAGTACCTACACATCTGTGCTCGTTATTCCAATTGAGTTCATATTTTTGTAATGAACATTAATATTCTTCAAGAGTGTTTAAATAGCTTTTTTCGGTTCACAAAAATGTGACCGATTTGATTGTGCGTTTATCAATATATGGTTCATATTAGGAGCAATACAAATTCTAAAAGTTTTATTAAGATACTGTGTAAAATTTTTTTTTGAGACAGATATGAGAAAAAGTTGCTACAAATATTCTCTGTCACTCACACATTTTCATATTATGTTGTTTATTTTACAAATTGTCTGTACTCAGTTATCATAAAAGTTATCATGTTCAATTTTATTACTTCTTATCAGAAATTTAAAATTTATACATTTAAAGAAGTAATATTTTTTGCATTTTTATGTCAGCATTCTGCTGTTTATTTAGCAAGGTTGGCTGTGATTGTTCCTCCATAACATAAACCCAGTTTTGTAATTATTATTCAATATTAACATTTGTTTCTAAGATTTAAAATTTTGAACAAACAAATATTTACATTTTTATATATTGATAGTTGTTCATACCCGGGGTTACTCGGATAAAGTATTGAGTTAAATATAAGTTTGTGGGGACACACAAAGGTTTCATTGTTTTGCAGTCTCTAATAATAAAAAAGGATTAATTTAATCTAGGCTGGGATGGATGGGATGTCCAGGAAGGAATTGTGACCTATGTATTCCGTCGTGACCTAAAGAATAAGAATGCAAAATTTGGATCAGATTGGCAAAAGTTGTAGATTTGTACAAAAAATATATCAGGTGCGGTGATGGGGTAAAAAGGGAGGGGGGAAAAGTTGTCTTTATTATCCGCCGGGTCTTGAAAAATAAGTAATCTGGAGTAATCTGAAAAATAAGCAAAATCTGGTCATACGGTGTAGATTTGTATAGGAAATATAATAGGGGAGGGGGTGGGGTAAAAGGGAGGGGAAAAGTCCCTTCGTTACCTTCCGGGTCCTAAAGCATAAGTATGCAAAATTTGAGTCCGATCGGTCGAACGGTACAGATTTGCATTGAGAATATATCAGGGGGAGGGGAAGGAGTAAAAATGAGGGAGGGAAATGTCGCCTGTGTTACCCGCCGGGTCCTAAAGAATAAGTTTCCAAATTTTGAGTCAGATCGGTCAAACGGTACAGATTTGCTTTGTAAATATATTAGGGGGAGGGGAAGGGGTAAAAGTGGAGGAGGGAAATGTTGCTTATGTTACCCACCGCGTCCTAAAGAATAAGTTTCCAAATTTTGAGTCCGATCGGTCGAACGGTACAGATTTGTATCTAAAATATATCAGGGGGAGGGAAAGGGATAGAATGGAAGGGGGAAATGTCCCAAAGCACAAGTATACAAAATTTGAGTCGAATCGGACAAACGGTGTAGATTTGTATAGAGAACAGACAGACAGAAAGACAGACAGACATTGAGTTTTTATAGATACAGATATTGCGATACGATTGGCTGCACTTTCTCATCTATTCTTCTTATATCCATTCTATTCTTCTTATATCCATTCTATTTAAGCAAAGACGACCGAATGTTATCAAAAATTTTGAATTTGAAAAATGTTATATCTAAATATTTATCACTATTGAAAGGGTAGGTACCTGTGCCTTTTTTTCAAATAATTTGTGCGAATTCGAATGCAACGTTGTGTCAAAAAGAACTTCAGGAGATTTATGATTTTGGACAGTCGAAAATTTGCATTTTTATTTATATAAATTAGTAATAGATATATGAAAACAAAGTAAGTATACAAAAACATCTTCGTATTTGAATGCAATGTTGTGCCAAAATTTTAAAGCAATCGGTGAAGAACTTTCAGAGATTAGCAGTTTTGTACAAACGAACACTTACATTTTTATTTATATAGATAACATAAATGCTGAGTAAAACATTTAAAATTAATTCTTAACGTTAATATTTTGTTAATAACTTAATTAATAATTAATAGTTAATAATTAATAACTTGCTAAATCTTTCGAGAGAGTCCTCCAAAAGTCATAAGTATTCGGGTATGATGATGGGTCCATGTCACATGGAAGTATGCTTGAATAATTGCTTCAAATGATTCTCTTTTATTTCTGGAGGTACGACGAGAAACCAGTATTTTCAGCCTTGACCAAAGATTTTTTTGATGGGATTCAAGTCTGGTCTAATTCCTTGCTAAGGCATTGTATCAATGTGGTGGTCCTATAACCATTTTATGTTTAGTTTTATGGCTGTGTGGCGTGGGACTCTTACTGGAAGGTGCATCTGTCATGGTCATCCTTGAAAAAAATCATTGATGTGGGGCAACAATTTTGGCTCCAAAATCAGATCTTGGTACCTTTTAGCCATAATTATCCCTTCTACCACACCCAGTCGTCCAACACTATCACTTGTTGCGCAAGCCCACACCATTACACTCACAGGATGTTTCATTGTTGCAGTGGTGTATTCTGGTGTCATGTCTTCACCTTGATGATGAACAAATTTTGATTCCTCACTCCTAAAAATGGAAATTTTGGTATCGTTACCCCTTATCTCTTTTGCCCAGCCTTATGAGGTGTATTGCAGCTGTTTTTTCCTCTGTTTCATATTAAAGTAAGGTTTTTTCCGAGGTATTCTTGCTCGTTAATACATTATTGCATAATTTCTTCCTAACTGTTCTATCAGTGATATCAAGTCCAGCAGCTTTGAGAATCTTTTTAATATCTTTGGATGTTTGACGGCAGTCCCGCAGGACAAGTTTTCCTTTCATCTTATGGCGTAACTGTCTAAAGTTTCCTTTCATCTTATGGGGTAACCTTTGAATATTGGCCAAATTTTGGGTCAGTTTTTGTACTTTTGATCTCATAGCATTGGCAAACCTTTCTTATTTCAGATTTGGTACCTGTTTTTTCATTTTATGTATTTTTGCATTATTTATTCGTAGGAGCCAATTTCAATAATACAAGAGCTCAAATCATTCTTGACTGCACTTCAACATGCGCAAAAAGCTACCTCACTTTACTTTAAGTAATGGCTGATTGATGACACAATTGCCAAACTAATAATGTTGCATTTGAAACTATAATTGAAGCGTGTGACGATCCTCTATGCTCTGTGATTGGTCTAGACTTACATTACATTAGTTACATTACATAGTATTGCTACAACTCAAAAACATTTTTCCCAAAATTTCAATGCTTTCATTTCCATAATCAATTATGTATAAGGTGGGTTGGAGTAAGTGCAGCATAGAAGATTAATAGATGACATTCAAAGTGATTGTATAGTTCAACAGATTATCACATTTGTTTCAAATTTTTATGAATAATATATTATAACTATTTCTTAATATGATTTCTTTTATAATTAAACGAAATTTTAGGCATTTTCCTAATTAAAGTCACGGTATATGCACTTACCCTGTCTTCAGGATAAGTGCATCTATGTATCTTGATTATTTATTTACAATTTTAAGATAATAAAAAAAATTATATCCATTTCAAGAAATATAATGAACGCATAAAATAACTGCATTAAAACAGAATCAATAATTGTCAAGATAAACTTAACAAATATTTTAAAGAACACTATAAAATAATGTGATAATAATGTGATTGCTCCTCAAAATATAAAGGGATCATTGATATCTAATCCTATTATCCAAGTGAATTTGGCCAAGATGCTTCTGTTCTCCCTCTTTAGTTCATTTCTACTACTTTCATATTAGCAAGTGCTTTAAAATTGTAGAAAGAACTTTTCACTAAGCTAAGGAGTTTCTACTGGAAAACATTTTTCTGACGATGCAACGACTAAAGGAGTTGGAGCGTGACTTCTTCAACACTGGTATAAAAAAGCTGGTGCCACACCTACAAAAGGCGATTATGTCAAAAATAATTACATATATACCTGTGTTACAACCTCTGTAAATTTCATGAAAATGTTTACAATTTTCGGTTTAAAAATGTTGTAACCCTACTTTCTGGACGACTCGTTCGTACATAACAAAAAACTGAGTTCATTGTTTATGTTTTAATTTTTCCAGTCCCTGAGCCAGTGACAAAGTAAATTCTTTGTGGACCAGGTCACTAATGTAAACTTTTTGAAACTCCAGAGAAAATTGACTTTTTTTTATTAGTTGAGGAAAAGCTGAGGAAATAGAACATCACACACATCTTTCACATTATATCACTTCTAATATAGGTTCATCAGTTCATTAGGATGCTGACAATATCCTCCAGAAAATACCAAGTTTTTCATTGTGTTAGGATCTACTTTTGCCTTATATGTACTTCCGCCTGGGGGCTATTGTTCTCAAATACCATATCTTTTTTGATTTTTCCCTATTCATTCCTAGTCCATATTCCATTATGGCATCACAGAGATGATATTGAATGACATTGATGAATGACATATTAAATTAGATATTTATTTAAAATTTAGGCTAAATTAACAATGTGTGACGCAATGTGACAACGAAGTAGCTAAAAAGCGGAAAAAAATTATATGACAATATTATACATATCTTATGATGTGTGGCAAACATGGTTTACACAATTTGAAATATCATTTTATTTGAAATATAAATCAAAGTGCCACTGAATTTTTTTTTTCAGTAAATAATGGTTGAAGGTACGCCATTAAAGGTCATTAAAGTAAGTTTTGTGAATTTTAAACACCTGAAAATAATAAATGTTTGTTGCTTTTCTTTATTGGCTACAAGCATGCATTTATAAATGATGTATTTTATTGTGTATTTATAAACAAATGTAAAGTAGAGACCCTGATTATATCCATTGATTGGAAAGTATTTAATTTGAAAACATTTTTTCATCATCTTTTTTGATTCTTTTCATTAAGAATAATGAAAAATCATCTAAAATAGTTATAAATAAAAATTATAATAAAGAATATTTGAAAATTTTGCGGAAGTGTCAATTTTTACACTTCATCGGGAGATCCTAAATTATAATTTTAAAAAATAATCGATTCAAAATATTTTTGGAAAAATATTCATTTGTTATCTGACCATTTTGACCCAATAAATTTTCCATTGCATTCCAAGACATTGACTCTGTCCACACTCTGTATTGTGGAGGGTCACTGTTTAATCTATCAATTCACAATTTTTACTCGGTGATTATGTCATTAGTGCTTGGCCTGTTACCACGAGAGCATGCCATTTGTTGAGTAACTTGTTTAGTGTAAAATAACCTTATCAAAATTTATTTTCTTAGTTTATTTCAAAGTTTATTTATTGGCAGTTCACAATGGGTTATTCTTTGGTATTTATTTCTGTTGTCATAAAATATTTTTGTATGTCATCAGATTTTAAAATATAATATATTCTTTATTTGATATAGCTTGATAAATCATGAGTCAGATTGATCCTTCCTATCAGTCCTTTAGTTTAGTCCTTAATAATAATTTATTACTGTGCACTGTGGACTAACAAAATGTAAACAGTGGTAGAATGGCTTTTGAGAATGAGGTTTGTCAATAAATTAATGCTTTGTTTGGTTTTACTATTTTCAAACAATGCAGAAACTTTTGAAAATTGTGTTTTAAACTTTTGAAATTGTGTTTTAAATAGCTTGGACTTGGAAGGGATTCAAAAACCTGACTTTTGCTTCTTATTTTATATACTTTTTTATAAAATGTGATAAGTAGTAAACTCAATTTCTTATCTTTATTATTTCTGGCTACCTTTGATTTACATTTGGATTATTTTTTAAAATTCTTTTAAAGAGACAGCTTATGCTTTGGGTTTTTTATGTGAAGCTGAAGCACGTTTTACTAAAATATTTTCAGTCATAAATATTTTATGTTAATTTCATAATGTTTTATTTCAGTATACTGGATAAGTTTCTTGCTTTGCAATCTAAATAGCATATTTGTTTTATTGTGCCAAGGGGTCATGAAATTTAAACCCAGATAAAAATAGTATCCTTTGTTGTGAGTTTTTGAATAAGCATGATTAGATAAACACTTTTTTACTGTCTAATTTTATAATTTCTATATAATATGTTTTCTCAACATCATCTCAGATTATTTTGAAAATTTATTAAAATAAATATACTGTATTATAATTTTTGCAGAGCAAAATGAAGGAAGAACGTCAACCTTTACTGATTGGACCGAGCGATCCAGAAGCTCCGGAACTTGTACCATTTGACGGAATATCCACTAGTGATTCTATAAATGAGGAAAAAAAGCAAATGGGTGATTCCGACTCAGAAGGATTCAGCAGCAAAAAGAATTACAATCCTATACTTGATAGGAAATTGGAACATCCAACATCTAATTTGGACACCCTTATACATCTTTTAAAAGGAAATGTCGGAACGGGTATTCTGGCTATGCCGGATGCATTCAAAAATGCAGGATTGGCCGTAGGTAAGTCGTAAAAATTATATTATTATTTGCTTTTCTTGCTCACCCATCTAAAAAATAAGAATAACAATCTTTAATTTGATCTCGCTACCATCTAAGTTTGTTTTATTTTCGTTTAAGCCAATGTTTTCATAATGTTGTGACATAATGTCTGATATACATATTTCATGTCCCTAAATAAAAATATTTTTACAATCCCAAGTGAGAACAGTAAATATTTCAACATCTACTTTAGCAATCGGTATACTTTAGCAATTGAAATGTTGCGATCTTTGAATAAACATAATAAATACATATTGTGTTTTGGAAATTTATTAAAATATGCAAATATACAGATTTTTTCACAAAACTAATGACTTTTCTCATGAGTTACGATTCTTGGCGGATTACGCAATCGCATCATGATTTTTTAGGTACCTTGAATTTTCGAATTAACGGAGTTTCGCATAATTCGAAATGTTTTTTTTGGTCCCTTGAATTTCGAATTAACAAGGTTCTGATGTATCTTGGTTTTTCAATTAATCAAGCTTTCAGTTCAAGATTTCTATTTTTCTGATCAGATTTCAAACTGTATAAATGTATAATGTATATTTTTTTTAATGCAATTTAAATTTTAAAATTTTTGTCACTTTTCGAAATTGCTTATATTATATGTGATTTAATTTATTCTGACTCTTTGAAAACTTCATATAAGGAAATAATATTATTAATAATAAGTAGGTGGAGGTAGTGACAATTACTAAAACAGAAATGCAGACTTGGCCTACATAGTTGCTTTTCTTATCTTATATTAATAATATTATTATAATATTGCTATTTCTAGTACACTAAACATAATTCAAATGTATGTTACGTACGTGGTTGCATTGAGGATCATGGTCAATTTTTTCGTAATCATGGAAAGTAACTAGGAACACACTTCAAATTGTCTAAATGTTATTTACAACTTTAATAAATGTTAGTTTCTGTATGCACAAAAATATGTATTAATAATTTTAACAATATATTTATATGTATGTTAAAAATGTAGGTATGTTCTTAGAACACAGTTACTGGATTTTGTCCCCAGAGGGATGATTAATTAAAATATAGCAGCTGCGAAAATCTATAGCGTGCAGTGAGAACAAGAAGCATGACTATTTCCCAAGCATATACAT
This sequence comes from Agrypnia vestita, assembly GCA_016648135.1. Classification (NCBI taxonomy): domain Eukaryota; kingdom Metazoa; phylum Arthropoda; class Insecta; order Trichoptera; family Phryganeidae; genus Agrypnia; species Agrypnia vestita. Next base: position 148,025 of record JADDOH010000476.1, read on the forward strand.
ATTTTGAAAAGAAAACAAAATAAGACGTATATATCGTAATATTTTTATCACAATAATTATCATATTTGTAACGGACAGGGGTTGAGCCATGTAAAAATGAACACATTAAAAATAATAAAATATTTTTCGACAACCAAGATCAGAATGTGGTGAAGCAAATCAGCTGCTGCATACAGAAAATATTACCGAGACGGGCGTGAGTACCGTCCCTAGGACTGTTCTGCTAAACGGAGCGCGCAGGCATCAGCGTCAGCAGGCCGCAAACCCGGCTGGAGGGGGAGCCGCCATCGCGCGCTGCTTCAAACTAGCTGGACGAAATCGGGGCGAACCATCTGACCCCAAAACGGGCCATTCTTTTGATGAATGAAATAAAAGGCGTAAATGACCCGCCCAGCCTCCGATATTATTTTTCAGCCACACAAGTGCGGATACAAATACGTGTGAAATTTGTATATGTTATAAAAATGCTTAAAAATATGCTAAATGCCTTGTGTGAAGCAGCGCTTCGGCACCCTTATATGAAAAGTTGTCATGTGCATAATAATGTGTTCTATTATGAAATAATGTATTGGAAATTTTATAAAATAAAATTGATTAATTTTTTCCACACCCACAGGTGCGCGGACTTTCTTTTTTTTATTCACGTAATGCCGGCGCTTATGCCGCGATCGTAAGTGAATGAGTTAGAAGTTCGAGCCGAAGGGATTCTTCCGCGATGTTTCGCCCAGAGGCATGAGTGCTGGCGGTGAGAGCGGAAATCTGCGGAGAAAGAGATGCCAGCATGAGAACTGTGAAAATGCCCTCTGAGCGGCGGCACCCGATATTTTATTTCCACTGTTGAATCCGCCTTCGGGCTACATGATTCACAAAAAGAGCATTTTTGCTCCACATTTCCGGCCGGAGACTTCTAACGCCCAGTACTCACATTCCGAGCTCCCGTATGAAATGCGTATGGGGTTACCTTCTACGGGAGCTTGAAGGTCTGCACTGGACGCTATCGTGGAGATGGTCCATTATGAAATAAATGAGTACTGGAAGACCGCGAGAAAATATTGCATTTTCTCCTGAAAGTGGTAATGCCTGCCGGGGCACGCTCCGTTCGAGGCTGACATGTCACGGTAGCCGGCGCCCGCAGCGAGTTCGCTCGCCGCGGCGGAAGATGATGAGGGTCGATTTTTTAATCGACGATTACGGCCGCTACCAGCGGCGCAACGCTACAACTGTAATGTATTTGCATTCCTTACATGAATGCCTATCTGGAGAATATATTTTTATGTATATAAAATGATATAGGCACGCCTAAGAGTTTAATTAAGAAATTGGTTTTGCGGCACTTTTTAAATGCCTATAACTCAGTAAGTATTAATCTAACATAACTGAAATTACTGTCAAAAGAAGCGCTTGCCTGCGCACTTTACCACTGTCATAGCAAAGAATGTAAAAATATTGGTTTTAATATTTTTTATGAATTTATGAAATTCTGAGTCCTTACTGGCAAATTTATTTTTTAATTTATTTGGTTTATTAGTACCCAGCGTGTCCAACGATTGTTGTTATTACCATCTGCTAGGTCTGGTATTGTTAAATAACACAATTGAAACCCTAGGAGGGCTGCAATACATTTATTATGAATTATTTTGTATCTGTCATATGAGATCTGCCGCTCCGTGGACTGCGGCGCTGCTATTGGCGTAGTTCGCCAAGCGGCCGCTAAGTTCGCTGCGTCGCAGTCCAGGAATCTGGCGTTTCTATTGGATTATGCAATCTGCTATGAAGCAATCTGTCATAATTTTTCAAAACGTATAAATAAAGATGTATTGCTTGAGGCGGGCACCTGTTACACAATTCGCGTGGTGCTGTGTACGCCGTTGGACAATCTTCTCGCTACCTTTTATTTCTATACCCTGACCTTGCTTGTTTTTGGACTTTCTGCATCTTCTGGATTTTTTGGACTTCTACTTTCTGACTTGGACTTCGCTTCGGATTTTTCTTCGATACTCATACGATAAGCACTACTTCGGCGTTTGATCTCTGGCATATCCACGGACTACGAGCTGTGCAGTAACTTCTGGTGGCACTCTACTTCACCAGCGAAGACAACTGAGCCGCAATTTTAAAAAAGTGTTCTTGTCCGGAACAATATTATTCAGATTTTAATATTTCAAGTTCATATGTTCATATTCTGCCAGATAAATACAGATATCTCTAACAGAACCCATCCAAATAAACGAAAGTTTCCCAGATTTAAACGTTTGTAATAGAACTTTAAAAATTTGATAATGTGTGGATGTTCTTACGATGGAGTTGGTGAATGTTGCATTATGTAGAGTGATCACTTAAACCAGCTCATATAGATTGTAAGCCCTGGGTCATCATGTAAAAAGACTTCCACATATGTTTCTTATATTCATACCTTTGTCTCGATTGTGAGATTTCTATAATTTATCTTAATTAATTAATATAATTTTGTATGTTTAACAAAAAAAAACAAAAGATCATTGTATTAATTTTTATATTTTAGTAAGAATTCATCATATTGCTATTTTGTCAAATAATTAACATACTTTATCAGATTAATGATAAATCTCAACTGTAAATTGAACACCCCATAATATATATTTACATTGCTATTATTGCAGCTTAAACAAAACTTTTTTTAAAAATAAATTCAGAGATCGCAGAAAGACAATTTTAAAACTTCATTATCGAGAAATATACAGGTGATCTCGTGGCTAGCAGCAAAAACTTTGAGGAAGTCTTCTTCATTCAATTTCAAATAGAAAATATACTCCATAACTGTCGAAATTTCTGAGGCATAAATAATATTTTCTATTCAAAATTAAATGGAGAGTTTTCCTCCGAAGTTTTCTCTGCTTATAACCTGTATTATCATATAAATAATAATGTAGCTTAAAGAAAAGAAAATATTTTTCAAAGAAAGTAAAATAACAGTGTTGCATTTTCTAAATTACACATTCTAAATTCACACAGGCGAAGATTATCTTTTTTCTGATATTGTTAAAGCCTCGGGCCAGGCCGCACCCGTGCGCCCTAGCGCAACTGTCCCCGGGGCCAGGGCGTACCGGTGCGTCCAGAACGTAATTAATTATTTCTCGACGGCTGCGTATCGAATTTGAAAAAATGTGATATTTTCCCAGTAGAGAAATCCCGTGGTGACCTGTCATTCCATTTTCAACTCAAAAACATCACGGATTATATTTTAAAACAACAATCAAAATGGAAGTTTTTCTGCCATAAAAATCGTATAGAATTGTTGTAGATGGCGCCCCGATCGTGTGTTGCGCAATCGAAATTCAAATATTCCGTCGTCAAGGTCACGCGCAATGTGCGCGGGAAACACGATTAATTTTTTCGATTTTCGATTTATTTGTACACGTATACACAAATATATGGTATGTTTTGCGATATTTGTCAGTTTTTGTTGGTTTATGATTCAATTGAATACTAACAGTGATTTATTAACAAAAATACATGCAATTTTGTTGCGTTTATTTGAAATATGTGTGTGTGTGAAAGTGTATCATATTTATGTGTTATGAGTGCGATGTCCCATTGTGTGCCGTGCCATGCAACAAAATATACCACAAAGTAGAAGATTATTAGGTAGGCATCAAATAATAATAGTAGTGTTGTCTCTAATAAACAAATAAAAAATAATAATTATTTTTCGGAAATTATTTCACTGGCAACTTTATCGGAATTCAAAAAAAGATTTTTTTTTTACTTAAACGATAAAAAAAAACATTGCATTTCGACACTTACGATAAAATAATATGAATGAGTGTGTTTTTTTTAATATACGCATGTTCTCATGGTTTTTTTCGTAAAAATAAAAATCACAAAAAAAACGAAAATCTCTGGCCTTGACCTATATTTTGAGTGAAATTTTTAGGGCCCTCAACAAGTTAAGTGTTTCCACCAGCAACACTTGAGCATGAGCAACAGATAATATTGTCATCCCAGTAATTAGAAAAAGCAATTCTTTGTTAGCTTCAAATAATCAACCCGTCAAATTTGGCATGTTGGAAGTGGTCCACTTCACAATGTTCAAATTAGCCATTTGTAGGCAGCGAATGTGTCACTCACGTGTGATTACTGTAACCAGCCACACAAGTAACTTTGTTAGATAATTAAATTAAATCATTTGTTTTACCTATCTTTGTTTTTAAATACATCATATTATTTATTACATACAGTACTGATAGTATTAAATGATATTAGTTGTTATGAAAAGTAATCTGCAAAAGTGTAATTTATTACGTTTGGATCGTAAAAGGTGTTTTTTTAGGGCCGGAAAACTTTGAATTGTAATAAAACACAGATAAATGTTTTTAATATCCATAAAATTGGCTTTGTTTGACACATAATTTTATGGCATTAATATTTGAATATGATTTTGGGCATGTGGCCGCCGTGGCTGGCACATACATGGGGAATATGGAGGTCCAATTTTCACAATCCAAATGTATTCGCACTTTTGGTTAAATGGCTATCTCAATAAACTTGTTGCTGCTAAATTGCTGCATTTGGAGCGATGATAATCCACAAGTCATTGTCGAAACACCATTACATCCAGAAAAAGTCACGGTTTGGGGCGCTTTATGGGCCAGTGGAATCATTAGTCCATATGTCTCGAAAAATTATGATCAGAACATTAAAGTCAACGACGAGCGGTACAGAGACATGATTAATAACTTTTTCGTGCTTCAATTGGAAGGCATTAATGTTGTAGACATGTGTTTTCAGCAGGACGGTGCCATATGCCACACAGCGCGCAACACAATTAATTTACTGAAAGAAACATTTGATGAACGATTAATTTCACGAAATGGACGTGTTAACTGGCCACCTCGTTCATGCGATCTGATGCCATTAGATTATTTTTTCTGGGAATATGTAAAGTTGCATGTCTACATCGATAAACCAGAAACAATTAAGCACTTGGAAGCCAACATTCGACGCATTATTGCCGAAATACAGCCTGATTTACTGCGAAGAATGTGTTAAAATTGGACCTTCAGATTAGGCCACGTATGCGCCAGCCACGGCAGCCACATGCCCGAAATCGTATTCAAATATTAATGCCATAGAATTATCTAGCCAATTCCATAGATATTAAAAACATTTTTCTGTATTCAATTTCAATTCATAATAAAGTTCTCCACCTCTAAAAAAACATCCTTTACATATTTTGTCATATTAGACCTTGATCGCATCCTTGTAGCTCTCTCCATCAATCACCGTAGAGTGTTATTGATGGAGAGAACCAGTGCCAGGCCTTTGCTTCTTGATGCCTTTTGCTGCTCTGTTCTACTCCACTAGCTCATGTATGTGTTTCACATCCTCTTATTCCTTCTATCATTGTGGTTGTGGTTGCCGGAGGATGCGACAAAAACATTCTTTATTCACATACCATCATATTGCTCAGTAGTAATGTTAAGCAAAAATAATGGATTTTTGCATTTTCCACCAATCAAACGGTTCATTTTTGTGAAAATTGATGTGCTAACTATTACTATTGATCAGGCAATAGGCTCTTAGTTTCCAAACTTTGTAGATGATAATATAATAAACAACTATAATTTATATTATTATTCAAATAAATTAGAATTTTATTTACAGGTTTAATTGGCACTCTCTTTATGGGAATTATTTGTACTCACTGCATGCACATGCTGGTCAAGTGTGCCCATGAACTGTGCATGCGCAGACAAGTGCCGTCTCTAGGATTCCCAGACGTTGTAGGTGTTGCATTTGAGACAGGTCCTCAACGGTTACAGAAATATTCCAAAATCATTAAGTAAGTGGTCTTTTCATTTTAAGTAGGTATACATATATTTAGTGTACCCAAAAAATGACGTTTTTCAACTGTTAACTTTGTCAATCAATTGTGTCTTGCTTGCCGTCTTGATTGCACGTTACTACGGAAGTATTTATTCATTCTCTCCAAACATATTCCACACATAGAACTATACAAAAAAGCGCATTTACAGTGGAGGGATTTGTTCCTCAGAAGGTATTTTTACACAATTAAATGTTATGAGTCTCACCAAAAAAATTTTAGCAATCATAACAACCAGAAATATTTGTGTTACTAACACTTTGACATATCAAATATTTTCAATAAAAAAATTGGATTGCGAAATTTAAATTGGTCCATTTTAGTACTAAAGTCAAACTTCGAAGTGGATCATCTAAAATTTAAATTGAAGATCAAATTACTGCAGAAATTGAGGTATATCCAGAGATGTCAATTAAAAAATTATAAGTTTCTGCTGCTAGCTCTGGTACACCCTGTATGTATAGATGAAGTGGATTCCAGGGATGCGAGCAATCAAAAATTCGCTAGCATTATTAGTTTTTTGCAACTAAAAAGAATTCAAATTATGTGACTTAAAATGTATTGGTTTATGGCGCAAGGATATAAAAATTATTTTGAATTACAAATTACCAGGGTGTTTAAATTATTGGGGAATTATTAATTAATTATTTCAACTACGAAATGAATATGTATTTACTTATTTATTTATTAAGTCTCAACTTGCATGTTTTAAATTTTTTTAATTATGTATAGGGTTTTACTATACATATATTACAAGTTATAAGTTTTGCTTTTTATGTATAATATAATTTTTATCAATTAATTTTTTCAGGAATATGATAAATGTATTTTTATGTGTGACACAACTCGGATTTTGCTGTGTGTATTTCCTTTTTGTGGCTGCCAATATCCAAGATGTGGCATCCCACTATTTGTCATATGATCTCGGAGTGCACTGGTATTTGTTTGTTATATTGATCCCAATGATATTACTAAATTTGGTGAAAAACCTGAAGTATTTAACTCCAGTGTCACTGGTAGCTGCAATCTTGACAGTTTGGGGTCTCGCTATCACCTTCTATTACATGTTACAAGGTTTACCGCATGTTGACAGTGTGAAAGCCTTCTCATCATGGAGTCAACTGCCTTTATATTTTGGCACAGCCATGTATGCTTTTGAAGGAATTGGTGTGGTGAGTAAATATATTATATTTACAGTGAAACTCGCTTAATAAATTCACTTTTAATAAGTTTTCCCGCTAAATAAGTTTAAATTCTGCGGTCCCGAAAAAGTCACATACAAATCCCATATTTTTTTAGGCTTAATACGTTTCCCGCTTATGTTCGTTTCTCGCCTAAGTCGTGAAAATATTTATAGGCGAACTCAATTTATTCATACAAATAAATCTTCATAATACGTTTTTGGGAAGGCGAAATTTTGTTCAACATTTCTAAAAATGAAAAATGGGCACAATAAAAATTAAATGGGTTTGGCGGCGTCACAAAAGTTCTAGCATCTGAAAAAACCCTGTAATAATTGAATAGGCTAATAAAATAATATTTAATAAATAAATTTATCCGGCGATTATTTACGATAAATTTTTCAAAATCAATCAACATCGGCGCAAAATAAATTCGCCTAAACGAAACTGTTTTCATTTTGGTTGTATTTCTTCGAGGAAACAATTGCCGTATATCTCCTATTGTTTTCTAAGGCCGGCGTCACACTAGGTGTATCTTCCGTCATGGAATGCCGCTACTACGTGGATCATCAATCGGGTAGTAGCGGCATTCTCGCTTGTTTCAGCGAACGGGTAGTAGCGGCATTCTCGCTCGAACGCTAGTTTCAGCGTCTGTTCGGTTCCCTGCCCGCGGAACTTACGTCAACTTAAAATCGGTGACGCCGCGTCTCGTGTTTTTGATTGCAACACACCACATTTGACAGATTGTCGCGCCGCGGAATATAGTAGGTACGTGACGGCTAAATTCGGTTGCGGATTTGACGCAATGTCAAAGACGCGACGGAAAAAACGCGTAGTGTGGCGCCGACCTTAATGAGTTACAAAAAACGAATCTAATTTAATTTAGCAATGAAAAATACCACGAATTTTATTCACGCCCGGGAAAATATTAAGGTAGTCTGAAATCAAACGTAATTAAAATAAAGAAAATCGTAATTAATCACAAATAAAAGGACGTTGCTCAAGGCGGTATGTTGAATGTACACCTAAATTATGTAGAAATCATCAAAAGGGATAAATTTTTAAAATGAAGTCAAATAAAATACTATTTACAAATGGTTATTTTTTACAAATGTGCAATCTTTACCAAGCCAGGGAAAGTAGATACAGGTAGCTTTTTGTATTTTTTTTTTTCGTATTCGTGAGATTTTTGATTTGTCAATATACACCGATTTATATTAAAAAATTTTGACAGTGCTAATTTATTTTATAGTTTTGGTGGTTTTTATTGTTTTCTAACCCTCAGGTACTACGTATTTAGTTAGGTAATAGTTTACAAATGTATATTTACCTAATTAATTTAAAAAAAAAAAAATGTCCTTAAATTGTCATTATATAAACGAAAATTTAATTAAAACACAAAATTAAAAAGTGTAAATAATTTATGAAAATATTGAAATCACTGTTAATATGTTTTCACGCCTAATAAGTTTTTATTTGCTGTTCCCTTGAAAAACATATTAAGAGAGTTTCACTGTATATGCTAAAACTATTTGAAGCCAACATAGGAACAATTAGTATGTAATATGATTTGATATTGCAGGTTTTGCCTTTGGAAAACAATATGAAAACACCACAAGATTTCGGGGGCTGGAATGGAGTTTTAAATACCGGTATGGTTATAGTGGCCTGTCTTTACACAGCGGTTGGATTCTTCGGCTACTTGAAATATGGAAATGCTGTTAAAGGAAGCATCACCCTCAATTTACCAGCAGGAGAGTTGTAAGATTTACACAAATTATTTCCTTTGCCATACAATGTATATTCTTCTATGTAATTGTATAATTAACTCCATTAATTAAAAGTGTAAGTTTAACAAATTTTTGATAGCGTATTTAAAAATTTATATCCTTGATATTTAACCATTCTAATAATCTATTCAATTTTGTATAAAGATTATTTATATAGGATAGGGAAACATTTTATTTAAGTTAGATCTAGATTTGTTATGTTTTGAATATTTATTTTACAGTATGGCGCAAAGTGTTCGAGCAATAATGGCGGTGGCTATCTTCATGTCCTACTGCTTACAGTTTTATGTACCCATGAATATTATTTGGCCACTTTTAAAACCAAAACTGCAGTCAGAAAAATCTCAAAAAATTGGAGAAAACATATTAAGAATAATTTTGGTATTATTTACATGTAAGTATTAGACCCGGTAAATCATTGTGATTCATCATCATATTTAAATAAAATCAAACTTTTAATGAAATTATATCTCGACTGGCATTATTTATTTGTGGTTTACCATATTCGTGATGCGTATTATGTACATAGCCATACTGATACGTACACAGCCAGGATGTTTAAGAAATGTGATTCACTAAATAGGAGGCCTCAGTAAAATTAATTTATTCATTCATTGATAATTTTTTCATATTTAAATATTTCTATTAATTTTGTTGTTAAATGCACATTGTTATACAAATTGTCTCCTTATTATGTTGACATTTGGTTTAATAAACTTTAATTACTATTAATTAATGATAAGTTTGCGTCATTAGTGACTCTTGTTGATAAAATTTTAATATAGGAGTTTCAATAAGTTTTCTTAATTTTCATTTACTACTATTTTACCCATTGCCTACCCCACAGTTGAATTGGGCCCCTGAGTTTGTATTATAACATCCTACTAAAAACAAAATTCTCGATTTTTTTCAGACTCATTTGGTATAACAGTTTTCATTAAAAATGATTGTGCATATATATGTAGGTACAGTAAAACGCTGTTAATTCGAACCCTAATAATTCGAAATTCATCATAATTTAAAATTTTTAAAAGTCACAAGCCCAAAATGTTAATTTCATAGTAGATTAACCCCAATAATTCTAAAAACCCCAGTTACTGATAATTCAAAATAATTTGTAGCCCTTTGTGACATAGATTTTATAGTTCACGTAATTCAGATCTTTTTTTAATTTTACGAAATTGAAAAAAAAATTAGATTTTTTCACAAATGAGTACAACAAATATGTCAATATTGGGTACTTTAGTAATAAAAATGTCGCGATATTGCATTTTCGAAATGATTTCTTGTAATATGCAAATACAAAGATTTTTTACAAAATAGTAATGGTATTTTAACCGGTGACACACTAACCTTTATTTGAGATTTGTATCCGATTTTTCGATGATTGGCAATGAATTTTTTGCAATTTGACGTGCAACCTTCGGTACTAGACAACAATTATATTTCATTTATCAATAATCGCTATAATCAGATACAAATTCCAAATAGCTCTACCGAAAATAACCGGTTAATATAATAGTTTAACCATCACTATTACAAAATCAATAGCTTTCTTCATGAGTTTTACGATTTTTGGCAAATTTCGTAATCACATTGTGATTATTTTTATTGTACCTTTAATTTCGAATTAACAGTTAAGTGTTATTTTAAATGTGCCAGCTGTTTCAGCTTGTAAGGTCATTATCAAACAGACTGATAATGGCCTTACAAGCTGAAACAGTTATCATATTTAGAATAACACTGAACCTATAGTATTTAATACATAATAATATTTAATAAAATTTAATTTATTTTAAATTTCATGAAAAATAAACATGGAGTTCTACAAACTGAACACAAAAGCATAAATAAAAATCGAATTAACGGGGTTCCGCATAATTTGAAATGTATTTTTTGGTTCCCTTGAATGTAGATACCATTTTTTTGGCTGATTTTGGGTTTGGTGGTTAATGGGTTAGCAGGCAGCTGTGTCAAAATAAGTCATTAAGCATATAGAAAATTTCAAAAGTGAGATGAGAAATAACAATCCTTTAATTTTTAGTGGTTATAGTAATTATAACACCATTTCTGCTGTGTTCCATTATAACTTTACCTATTTGAGAATCTATTATTTTGTCAGTGGCCTGTAATTGTCGCATTGCAGTGGATGCTGTATTTAAAAATAAATAATTAACTATTAATTTATATTTTTACTAGATACCATTTCAAATCAATATTTCGAAATCCATCTTTAGAGTTAACTATTTGTATAATGTTTAGTAAAAGTATATAAATGCACTGAAAAAAAATATGGAGATATCAACTTGTTTAAAACATTTGCGATGTTTAGTTTCGAAATAAAGCGCAAAATATAATAAATGTAGTGATATACTACTTTGTAGCACCTCATTGATGTTTAAATGCATTAGCAATATTGAAGCACAAATAAATGCTGGTAGACTGGATTCTAATCTGTCTGTATTGTTTCAGTCATTTTAGCTGCCATGATTCCCAATCTTGGGGCTGTGATCTCTCTGGTGGGTGCCGTGAGTAGCTCTGCTCTTGCCCTAATATTTCCACCAATAATCGAAATAATAACATTCTGGCCTGACCGATTAGGAAAATTTGATTGGGTCCTTTGGAAGGATGTTGCTATAATTATATTTGGTCTGGCAGGATTTGGTTTTGGTACTTACGCTAGTCTTGCCAATATCCTCTCGCCGTCTGTGTGAGCTTCATTTATTGTGTTGTCTTTATCGGTTATAGTTGTCTATATTTATTGCCGAGAATTTTACTTACAAAACAAAGTATGTTTGATTATTTAACTATTATTAAGCTACCATAATACGTTAGCCACCAAAAAGCTTTATTGTGGCACATATGTTGAAACCAAATAACTAATTTGTGTCCTGAATATTTTACTCATCGTACATAGTATTAAAAATCATAATATTTATATAAATATCATTCCTTTGTTACCCTTTAAAAATATTGACCTTTAAAGATGTTGATTTTATTGAATCTATTATGCATTTAAAATTAACACATATAATGTATCACACTTTTTTACAGATATTTATGTACGAAGTTAGTATTTTTTTAAAAATAGTTTACATTTAATTTTTATATAATTATTTTAACTAAATAATTTTACAAAACACTCTTGACAAATTGTACATATTGAAACTGTTATTTATTTTACGTTTAAATAGAAAATATTTAGTCATATTATTTAATTTTTGTTCTGAATGTTTCATTATTTTTAGAATATCTAATTTATACAGTACACAATAATGTATTTGTGATCTAAGTTAGCACTCTACATATATATGATGATAAATTGAAGTTTCGGCGAGTACTCGTGTATGGAACATTTGGATCTTCTGGACTGGATCGCGATTGAGGGTGGTTTTCCTGAGGAAACCTAGGCCAAAGCTTCAATAAGTTATTACTTGCCTTTGTTAATGCTTGGCCTCAAAAGTTACCTGTAATTTGCCAAAGTGAGAATCTTAAATTCTACGTATATATCAACGTTCCCTTAATATGCTATTGAATCTATAAAAATTCATTATATTTTTGTTTTATTATTTTAAATTATCCAATTTACTCCATATTTTCAGATAATGTTTAAAAAAAGTGAATTTTCCTTATATTTGCTCTTTTTTATACGAAAATTTAATGTTGTTTTAAAATTATCTGAAAATATAAAGTAAATTCAATAGTTAAAGATAATAAAATGACAATTTATTTTTTGCAGATTTGACAGTATACACAGGGACCCGGACATATTACGGGATATGTTAATAGGATTCCTGATGATATTTCAAAATTTCTTTGTCTAGGTATAATACCCCCTGGACAAATACCCCCCGGGCAATAGCCCCCCGTCAAAACCCCATGGACGTTAACCCCCTGACAATTAACCCCTGCCACGTATAAAGATAATACAGATATTACAGTATGTTTCGTGACGCTCTATTATACTTAATAAAACATAACATAAACATAATTGGCACAGTTTAGAAAGAAGTTTCCCAAACTGCAAAATTAAAGGATGCTTCTTTCATCTAAGTCAAAACAAATACCGGAAAATTCAACATAATGGGATGCAAAACGCTATCAAGAAGATTCCGACTTTGCACTAGAACTACGAATGATATCGGCTCATGCATTTGTTCCGACAGATGAAGTTGTTGGTGCTTTTGAGGTATGCGATTTTCTACCTCGAGAAAGCTTACCAGTTGCAGATTACAACATTGGACTTGGGATTATTATACCACAATGTCGTGGATGACGGCATCCAACTTATGCCATCAATATGTGGAATATGTATCAACAATGCGAAGATGATTTACCGAGAACAAATAATGCTGTAGAAGGATGGCACACAGAAGTTTCCAGTCCAATGTCTGAAGTTACCACCCCACAATTTGGAAATTTATTGGATTTATTCAAAGAGAACAAGCATTAAAGGTTCGCTACACTCAAATGTCATCCACCAGAAACTCCAAGAAATAAATATGTGTTATAATTTACACGCTTCTTACCACAGTTCGCAACTATTGTGATAATGGCATTTTAGATTACCTACGTGGAATAGCACAAAATCTTTCTTTCTTTTACAATTTCTATATTTTTCAAATTACAATTTCTATATATAATTAATTATTCTCTCTCCTTCTGAAATATGTTAGTTTTATTGATATTTTAAAGATTCTGTATTTCGCTGAGTGAAATAAATTATAGCTAGACCGCAATCAAAAGAACGTGCGCAAATGTACTTTCTTTGCCGTGCACAGAAAAGGCGTGGTTTATCAGTTCTAATTCAACGTTTCGAATAAAGTTTAGGCAAAAGCCCAGTTTACACTGTGTTACGAATGTGAAAATTATTATTATTGTAGTGAAACATATTTTTTCCAAGAAACTTCCAAAACATTATATTATTACCTAGGTTACCTACTACGGATTATTATTTGATAACGAATTTTATTATTTTCTAAAAACTTCCAAACAAATTTTTTCATAATTTTCTGTTTGATTTTTTGCCTATATATGGCGTATTCAAATATTTTGTGTTCAGTTCTTCCGAATAAACTGACAGATTTTTGTAAAGGGGCAATACTTCGAAAAATTCATGAATTCTACATGCTGAAAAAAGTAATTCAGACTCTGAAAAAAATCCAGGTGGTGTTAAAAAAATGCAATATTTTGGAATGCGGCAGAGAATATTTGAGAAAACTGCTCATTCAACTTGGTTTTCGTTGGAAGAAATGTCAATCAAGGCGTAAAATGCTTATCGAAAGATTGCAGATAATTTCTTGGAGAGACCGCTTTTTGGAAATTCTTTCAAAATATAAAGGGAAGAACAGCCAATAATATACGTAGATGAAACATATGTTAATGCTGGTCATTCCGTATCATCATGTTGGCAATCGGACACCGAAAAAGGGGTACTGCAACCAATTGGAAAAGGTTCTTGATTAATAATTGTGAACGCAGGGGGAGAATTCGGATTTGTACCAGAAGCTTTGTTGAATTTTAAATCAAAGTAAAAAAGTGGTGATTATCACGATGATATGAACTTTCTCAACTTTAGTAAATGGATTACGGATAAATTGCTGCCATACATACCTGCGAGAAGTGTCATCGTAATGGATAACGCCAACTACCACTCTGTGCAGTTAATTAAAAAACCATCAGCCGTTAATCTTAAACAACATATCAAGGACTGGCTTACCATATACAAAATATTATTTGATGAAAAAATTACAAAAACCGACTTATTTTTATTTGTAAAAACGCACCTATTGAAAAACGATACAAAATAGACGATATTGTAAAATCACATGGTCACAATGTTTTACGACTTCCACCTTATCATGCGGATTTAAATCCAATAGAACTAGTTTGGGGGGATATTAAAGGAAGATTGGCTGAAGAATCAATCAAAACAGAGTCTTTAGCTGAAAAACTTGAAAATTTATTTAAAAATTATAATCCAGAAAAATTGAAAAAATGTTGCAGGCATGTAAAAACAACTGAAGAAGCTTATAAAAGTAGTGATGGTGGATATCTTGATATCTATCGGATAATTTGATTATAAACATTGCTTTGGAGTCAGATGACAGCAGTGGAGATTAATTAAAGCAGTGATTCTGATACGCTATCCGAGTAATGTGTGGTTTTTGTTTACGGGTTTGATTGAATGTTTATTTTGTTGTACTGGCTTAGTGTAAAATAAGTATTGTTACAATTCAAAAATGAACACAAAATAAGTATTTGGAGTAAGTAAGTAACCTTTTTTTTTAAATTAAAAAAAATTTTTTTTTTTTGGAATATTTTATTGAGACTTGTAATACGGGCTTGCCAGGCCACTTTCTCCCTGCTTTCATACCAGACTCAGACATCATACCGGACAAGGTTAGGGAATGGTCTTGAATGTAGTAGACCTATAGTATTGATACTTCCCATTTGTATTAAACGCTATTTTATCAAAATACTGATCCTTTATTATAAATATTAACAACTTACATAAAATACTTACTTTTATACGTGGAGGGGGTTAATTGTCCGCGGTGGGGGGGGGGATACATCATCAGTCATCATTACATTACATACATCACAGCATTTGCGATTCTTAAGCTTGTTTAGATTATGATGTGCATATAGATCGGATTGATGGCATATTAATTTTTGACCTTAGCGGGTATCAAGTAAATCCTACTTTTGCAGTACTTATATATCTTTTATAGTACTCTTTCAAGGTTGCAAAAATCTGCGATGTATTCCATTTTTATATTTTATTTAGTACATTTTTTTTTTTTAATTCTGCCATATGTATATATTTTTAAAAAACTTTAGAAGTTATGATCTCCCAACAGCTTTATCTGATCTAATATGTAATTGAGAGTAGACAATACATATAAAGATAAAATATCTGAAATAAGTCTTAAATAAAATGGCTGTATATGTTTTAATTTCATCAAATGAAATTGCATTTTATAAATAAATTGTGATGATTCATATTATATTTTTGTAAGTTAACAAATTTATGATAAGGGTTAAACCTTTTTAGTAAATGTGTTTATGTTGAAGTCATTAATTGGTTTGTTTATGTTTTTGTATAAAAGGAAAAAACTTAATTCTTTATCATTTTTAATGAAAAACTGTATAAATTATTGAAAATGATTTACATGTTTCTTAAATAAAATTATTAAAACAAAGTTTTAATAATTTTATTTATAAAATGGTGCCACAAAGTGAATTTGAAAAATTTGAAGAAGTACATATTTCTGGCAAAAAAAGGTTTTTATCATTCCGGTTGCAAAGTATTTCTGTAAGTTACTTAAAACTGTGATATCATTTGAAATATTATCTTCATAGTACATATGTTTTAAATCCTGTTTTAGCTTTAAGCTGTGCTACATCAGTATTTGTAAATCATTTTGGCGTTAGCATAATAACAGTTCTTTAGTTCTCATATGCCATGTTTTCTTTTGAAATATGCAATTTTAACAAAGAGTTTTTGTTTATAACCATACTGATTCAGGGTTATTTAAGAATTACCTTTTATTTTTTTCTTAATTAATTCTTTAATAATTAAGAAACAATGTATTGCCTGTAATTCCACCATCAAATAATAAATTGTAAGTACAGGCACCCGTTCATCGTGAGGGATACATTCTGGACACGGTCACGATAAGCGAAATTTCGTGATCAACGAGGGATTTTGAAAAAAAAATGTAATATTCGAAAAACACTTTATTAATAAAAAAAACAATATTAATAATGCAAAATAATTAAATAATTAATAATTCATTCATTTTGTTCCGCGTTGCAAAAAGGAATCTAGATTCCCTTGCTTGGCCTCTCTATGTTTATTGTACAAAATTTGCCGATAACTGTCAAGTAATGCATTACAGCCACATTTCACAGCACTCACTTGCTCGTAATCTTCATCATTACCTTCTAACAACTCCGTGCGTTGATTGTGAAAAGAAAAGGCCTTTTCATTGGTTTTAACACATAACTTTCGCACGGGAACAGATTCGGAGATGTCATTTTCCAGAGCGTATGACAGTCCTGCGTGATGCGTTTCCGACTAGAAGAAGCGTCAGGCTTGGACGCTTTGAATCCGGAAGCAGTCTTCTCGTCTATGGAAATAAACATATGTTTTGGCATCGTTTTCCAATAGAGTCCCGTCTTATCCACATTAAAAATTAAATTTGGTGGATAATTTCCCCTTTCCACAATTTCTTAGAACTCCATTGGATATTTTTCAGCTGATTGTAAATCTGCACTAGCTGATTTGCCAATCATTTTAAGGCTATGTAAGTTTGATCGTTTTCTAAACAGATCAAACCAACCTTTGCTTGCTTTAAAAACTTCTTTTCCTCCATATTGAGATTTTAAATGATCCCAAAGACTGAGTGATTTATTCATTATGATTTGGGTAATAACAGTCATGTGGTTTTGATTTAGCTCCTCTGTAAGTGCCCTTGAGGTGAGTATTCGCGAAAACGGCGCTATATAAGTTATCCAAATATTATTATCCATTTGTTTAATAAATTTTCTATTTCTATCATCAAAAAAACTTCTGGTTCGTGAGACTTTCGTCGCTGTAATTGGAGTAACACTCTCACCAGCCTTTTTAATTCTGTCGTTTTGCTGCACAGTTGATCGCACTGTAGACTTGGCCAATTTGAAATCCCTTCCCGCAACTGTAAATTTTCCACCATTTTCTATCATTTCGATAATTTTTAGTTTCTTTTCTAAAGTCGCTACACTATATTCTTAACTGATTCTTGATTGATTGATTGATCTTCACATTGTCTTTTTGACATTTTAAAAATTACAAAGCGATAAAAATATGTAGTTATTTGATTAGGATGCGTTTCAAATTGCAACTAAGCATAAACTGAAGTATAAACTCAAATGCGCTGACTCGACCCTACTAGGGACCAGGTACTGGCGTTCTTTTGTCTCACTCACGCTTGTAATTTTATATATGGAATGTTTGTGCATGTGCATCATGAGAGTGAGCGAGAAATAAGATAGCAAATATGTGTCACCACTCATTTAAACAATTCCTGGTACATGTCAAGACCAGACAAGTGCCCAGACAAAAAAGATCGCGATATAACGAATCCGCACTCTCTGGGGTCGCGATGAACGGGGGTTTACTGTATACTATCTAACATTATTTATTATTTTAATGATGCAACTTTGTGTTAATTTCTCTCAATTAAAAAGATTGATAGAACAAAAAAGTAATGAGAGAGAAGTTAGTTCAGAACAGCTAAGTAATAATAAAATATACTAACAGTGCTTGCAAACAACTTACATCACATTGATAATAAATTGATTGAATATAATGAAAACATTAAATAATGTTGTGAACCATTAAAATGAAATATAGGGAAAAACGATAAAAGAAAAGCAAAATTAAATTAAAATCTATCAAAAATGTGTACACTGGAGTTTTGATTTTTCTTCATTAATCGGGATTTGTTATACGAATTTTTTTTCCATTATTTCTGTGTAATTTTAATCGAAATTTACTTTGTATATGTAGGTAAAGACGCATTTATTTTTTGCTTTTTGGCAAATTATTATTAAATAAATAATTGAGGTAATAATACAAGAACAAACTAAAAATGTTTAAAATGTGACAAGTCCGCTATCTCAAAAATATTTAGGTTATCACCTCATACGGTTCCAATGATAGTGTAGAGGGATTGTTCAATTCTAGAATATATCACCACATTGATGTTTAAAATATGAAGTAATTTATTTATATTTTTTTACAGATTTAATAGATCAAATTAATTTCAAGCAAATGTAGTCATTAGGCTGTGATATTCTCACAAAAATGTACATTACAAATGTTATCGCTTAAAACTGATTTATGTTCGGTTGCTTATTATTTCTTTAAATAAATAAATAAATGTTTTGCCCTTTAAAAATATAATAATTTTAATACTATATTTGAGCACACAATGTACATATTTTAAAAGAGAGCCAAAATAAATCCACTCTCATTTATAACTTAATTGTACATGTAACAATAGTAAGCGTTCAAATACAATAATCACACAAAAATATTTTTGAAAATTGTACAAAAAAAAAGAAATATTATGTTACCTGACAGTTTTCTTAAGACATGTCTATTTTTTTTTTAACAAACTAATAGGAATAGTTTCTTAAATGAAGGTGAATAGAAATTTTTCTTAGTATTAACTTAATAAATAAATAATATTTAGCATGACAGCTTGAGTTTTTAACAAACTACACTTACAATGTAAAATTAATATTTATTATTATTTTTTATATTTAGTATTTTTTGAGAATTTTATTGTTCCTGAAAAATTTTACATTAGAATAACTTATATGTATTAACTTTCAAATAAAATTTGAGAAAACATACTAGACAAAATTACCTTAAGAAATATGTGACAATAGAAATAAGACAATAAAATATATATTAAATGGATCTATAAATGTGTAAATTGTACAATGTATATAGGTTTGAAAATATTATATTTCAAAATAAAAATATATCTTTCTGCAAACTAACTCGCATTTTTTGTATATTAACTTAAGCTTACCTTAAATTTGCTTAAAATTGCCTCAACCCTTCATCATTACTTTCTTAAACAGTAGTCAATCACTCCTCAAAACCTGTATAATTTTCATGTGGTCTGCCAATGTTTCCCAATAAAAAAAAATTCTTCAATAAAACCTTTCAAATCTTTGATGCTTGTGCATGTTTTATCATAATTTTCAAGCTCATTTTAAAATAAAAAATAAAGATGCAAATATAAATTACATCTTCATATACCCACATAGAAAATACACAACTTTTGTAACATAGAATATTAAATACCAAAATAGTAAACCTGTGAAAAATCACGGGACATAATAATAATTAATAACGAAGCTTGCGTTTAACCTGAGCCATGATTACATGTCACACTCGAGCGCCCGGGCCTCTTTAGTGGCTAGTCATCATCAGTGCTGTTGTCGTAATTCCAGCGAGTTACGGACATTCGAAATTAGGATAGTTGATAGTAATACCTCTCATTGTCCAGGATTCTGCCAAATAACCGGGACTTTTAGAAACCAGACAGATCGAGTTAGTAAACACATATAAAAAAAAGATTGTCAGTTTCAAAAAAATTATCCACATTCTTCAGTAAATAAAACGCAATAAAATAAATTAAAATGGCATTATTTATAGTCTAGGAGCGGACCGTTGTGAACCCTACATCATTGAATACCAAGTTGAGACCCAGCAGAACATCTAGAACAGCAAGAAATTACAGAGTTGCCACTTTCTACCCTTGGTGCTTACTACGGTTGGCCAGATTTTAGAGTAGTGAAAAGTAGGCATAATTAAGTCATCGGATACCAAGATGAAATTAACGCTTTTCAACAGTTCTAATAACCCATTTCATTAAAATATAAAGTTGCCTGCCCTCAGTTTGGAGCATTTCCTAGTTGGCCAAGTTTTATATAGGATGATGGCACTATTTTATAGTAGTTAGTGCCAGTTTTGGGTAATAATAATATTAACCCCTAACCACCTACCATACGTCTCACAGACCCCGTCGAATTGATAATCGTGAATATTTTTGCGCCCAGGTTTCGTACTAACTTGTTAGTACCTGAACCTTTTCCTCGCACCCCTAAGTGTCGCGCAAGCGCTCATCGAGGTTGTACGTGCGTGCGTTTGCTTCAGGTGAGTAAAAAAACTATCACAGCAAGTCTGAGAGACCTACGGTAGGTGGTTATGTGATTTTTTTATGGTTTTTGTTTAAAATGGCTCTTAGTGACACTAATATCGAGCGGTGTTTAGAACAAGATCATGCTGGGCTAGATCATGTATTGGAAGAAAGTTGTGCGTTTGATTCCAAATACGAATTTGTCTTCAATTTTACGTGGAAACAAAGAGTTTTTATCTTAAGATGATGATCTGAAATTCGATGGAGGCCGTGGAAGATTATTTTGAAAGGAATCACTTTCGTTGGTCACTTTGCAGCATAACATAGTGCGGAAAAGAAAAGATAAAAAAACAGCATATCAGAGTGAGCTTAATTCTTTGTCTTGTTCACTGGATATTTGGCAGCATTTTTTTAATGACGAATGCAAAGTGAAAATGCTATTATGAGAAATTCAACATATGCTCCATAGAAACGTGACCACTCCATTAGCAGTTCATGTAGCAGCAGTGCTGAAGAAAGGTTGGTGGTTCGTAAAAACTGTTCAACTTGCAAATACACAGAGAAACGCAATACACAATACATGTGTTTCGAATGTAAAGCACCAATTTGCCTTCAATGCTCAAACAAGCTGTGTTTTCGCTGACGTGAAAAACTATGACTTTAGAGCCTGCAATTTTATTTAATTTGTGATTTTATGGAGAATTTTCATTTTTTTCTGTTTATTAATTATTCAACATTGAAAAAGAGTTTATTCTTCATGATAATTTTTGTGGATCTCATTTTCCAAATATGTATATTAGTTTGTAAGCCTGAAATAAGAGGTATTGACAATTATGTATGCTTAAAAGAAAAAAAAATGCTGATTTTCATGTGCCTTTTTTTATAATTGAGAGTTAAATATGTTCCTCAATAGAATTTTAATTAAAAACAAAACCATTCTTTACTAAATTTTACCATTGTGAATTATTTTATTCTGGAGTCCCACAGACTTATGACAGGTGATTGTGTAACAACAATATATAGTAGGTGGTTAAGGGTTAATAATAAATTATTACAAAATAAATTGAACACAAATGATAATAATAAAATAAATAGTAATACCAATATGCAAGAAAAATTCTCCAATTCTGTCTTTTGTTTTTGTTAAGATTCATGGTTGCTTGAACATTTTAGAATCATAATCGAGGTAGGAATCCACCTGTAAAGTATTGTGGACTAGCTCTGTTACATTTTTATACATATGAAAAAGAGAATAAGAATATGGTATAAATAATTCATACACTAAATGAATTATAATAATTTTTTTCACTAAAACCACAAGAAAATATTTTGATAACCAGGTGTTGTTTGATAATCAGTAAATTTAAAATATGTATTCAATTGAGTAACTTGTTGGTTTTGTGGTTATGACTCTCTCTTAGCAATTCAGTGGTCGGTGGTTCGTGCCCCATTCCAGGACACCAGCAAGTTAACCTTATTAAGTTAGTTTACAAAATATAGTACAAAAATATTGTTACGAGATTCTGAAAATAATGATAATTAGACATTATCCCCGAAGAAACCACAATAATTGAACATTTGCAAATCAACATTAACGTATAAAAGCAATGACAAGCGCGAGACTGGAGTTATCATTAACAGCGGGTTTACGCCATATCAACACCAGCGAAATCATAAACAAGTAATAGATAAGAGCAAAGCGATGCAGTGGGTACTTGCACGCAAATTGACATGAATTAGTGCGAACCCGTGTGGAATATTCTTGTGACATTTAATGTGAATTTAAGAATGGTGCTCTGATTAAATTTGTGTCCAGTAAGTTTGTGTAATGAATAAAAGTTCTAATTGCTTTTAGTGTTTCCTTTGCCTCCCACTACGCTACGAGCCTGTGACAATATGTGCACGGGGTTTTATATAATAATATTTGTCAACTTTAATGATGATATTTTTAGATTTATGTTATTATAATAGTAGTTTTGATCTACAAAATTAAATAATATATGGTAAATATTATCGTACGCCGTGCACTCATTTCACTGCATTTGTTTCTACCCAATCCAGCATGCTATCTACTAAGGTGTCGGATTAATATTGAGATCGCGCTGTCACCAATCGCAACACAGCCAGACCCTGATGTATTTACATTATTCTTCTTATGCACCAACTTATCAATGTATTAGGAGGATATCACAGCGGATTTCCTTTACTTTACCTTTTCACATTTCTTCACTTCACTTCTTCACATTCCTTTCACATTTTCTAGTGAACATATTTATTTTTTATTTATACAGCAGATACTTTACAGTGATTTTTATAATAAATTAAGCCTATGTTATTACATTTTAATATGACATCATACTCTCCATAATATGAGCCAATAGCAAGCTTATGGGAGAAGTATTCAGTTTTTAGTAAGCAGAAATAATTTATTTTCAAAATTCAAACTTGTAATTATATATATATTTAGGGAAGTTTTCGAGGGTCGTGGAATGAAAGAGCTCTTGGTTATATTGTTGACATTTATTTCCCAGAGTTAAGCTCTAAGACCCAGTGAAAACATACAATCGAGGAATCAGTACCAGAGTAATGAAATGACTGACTAATTGATGCAATGTTTATATAGCGACGGTTCATTCCCCTTCTAGTCGGGAAACCTTATTGCTGACCGATGAACTTTGAATGTCTGGTTCACGACTGGAAGCACTTAGGTCAGAAAATCTAGACAATGGAAATTGGATAGTACAATGTCTTCTGGTCAACGTTCCCAGGTACAGCAGATGCAATCTTGTACTGGTAGGACTGCTGATGCTATGCGGATATTATCCACACAGTAACAATTGGACAATGTCCTCTGGTCAATGCTCCCAGGTATGGCAGAAGCAATACTGTGCTGGTAGGACAGCTAACACTATGCAGACATTATCCCTACATATATAATTACATTATTATTATTTTTTTAATTTCAAGTGAATCACATAGTTTAATTAATTGTGACCTCACCGGGAATTGAACCCCGAACCCTCGGTGTGAGAGCCAATGTCATGCCCACTGGGCTACAAGGGTCACCCATCATTACACAAAATTTATGTGCTGCGTACAAAAATATATAAATTGTATTCTTAAACATGTTATACATAGTGAATTTCATAGTATGGACTGCTCTCCACTGATCACCCTTACTATTCAATATACTTTATTTTTAAAATTAGTAATTGTTTTTTTATTTCTTTAAATTTAGCTCCAAAAATGGCACCACATTTCCAATGTATTTGTTGTGAATATGAAAATATCAAGAAAAACATTTAAGATAAGAAGAACAGAATAAGATAAACTACCTACCAGTACTATTTTTTAATGCATGTTAAAAGATATTTAATAACTTAACCCATGAAAAAAATATCAATCAAGTAATTATAAAAATGTCCAGTATGTATTACGGAAAAGCGGAAATTGAAATTTTTTTTATTGCAATATGTACATTTCTATGTGTTTTCTATGGTATGTGTTACATATATCGTCATGATCGTAGAACAATGATGGATGTGCAAAAAATTCCATATTGACTTTTTTGGATCGTTAAAAGGTGAAAAAAGAAGCCATTCTAATGGTATATAAAGTGTATTTTTTCTCATTAATTTAACCGTCACTATACGAAGTCGGTATAATGATGGTTCTGATTTGCGATCGTAGAACAATGCAGCATGTGTAAAAACGTTGTTGTACTGCGCTGACTATATTTGAGGTTTGAAAGGTATCAACTTTAAATAATTAACCCAAGTTTTAAGGGAAAATCTTGTAGTTATCGAGCTATGACATAAAGTGTCTTATGTAAATAAAACTTCAAACTACTCTCCTGCAAACTTGAGAAAAATCACATGCGTCGTTATTCTACGTTTATGACGATATGTATTAAAGAGCAATGATGATCAAGATTTCATTGGATCCACTTTTCATCACATTTTATACATTTATTTTTTATTATATTATTAAATGCACAACTTTAAAAAAAATTGTAAGTAGATAAATATAAAAAAATAATGCTACAATAGGACGGATTTTTCATTAAAATCTATTTTTCAAACAACCTTAGATTCTTGTTTATTAGATTATGTTAATGCTCACTATTATAAATATTTTTATTGTTTATTTCCTTCTTTCTTCATTGGAATCTTTTGCATCAATTTGTTCATTAAGATCTGAGGAGAATTCAAACAGAAATTCTCAATACATTCTAGAGTCAGCTACCATGAAATATTTTTGTCAGATAAAATGTCCTGTAAAATATTTTTAGTTATCAACCTGAAATTACAAAAAATAACTTATTTAATCCATATCCAATTCAATATTATATAAAAAATTATTTGCAACAAAAATTGAAGCTTTACGAAAATAATCAAAATAACTTTGTCTAACTTCTTTGGAAAATAATTCATTACTTTTTGTATTTACTTCCAATAGAGGTTGATATGCATATGTTTAATAGTATTTAAAAAATAAATAACATTTTATAATTAAATTAAAATTACGAAATATTAAATTTACCTCATTGTGGGCATAGGAACAACTGACGCATACAAAACACAACAAACACTGTTTTCCTGTCTGTAAGCGTGACACTTGTGATATTCTGAACACCAATAAGTTTCTAACATACTTCCGTCTTCTTCTTTATTCTGGAACTCATTTTTATCACTTGCAATTTCAGGTGTTTCCGAAGAAGGGACATCTTCGTTAACTATACAAAAATCCTGGAATCAAAACAAATTATTTAGAATAATCTTCTTCATCCAATCACTATCACATAATACCTTTTGGTCTATTAAGGGGGTATTCTATAATGAAATAATAGTAATGGCCCATGTTTTATGTGTTTTGCATGCAGATTAGAATGTCAAATAAGATTTCTCAGATTACAATAATGCAACTAGCACATTCGTTGCGTTAACGTCATTTATGGGCACGGGACATAATAATTGATATTAAATTGCAGTGAAAATTGTACATAATATTAAAAACTTATATTCAAAAAGGCTGAATTGTGTTAGGAATCGTAATTTGTATTTTCTTAGGGCCGTTTATATAAACTTAGTTCAATTTTTATGAAAGATTACAATAATCCAAATTGGTACAGAAAGCTATAGACGGGAAACCATACCAAAAGAAAAAATATTAAAAATACTTTTGAATGGGATTTTTCATGATAAAAAATGTGATCTTTTCAGGTGGAAATATATTTAAAATGGGAACATTTCAAGTGGATTTTACCATATGTATACGAATGTGTTTCTACCTGTACAGCTTGAAGGTAAAATGTTCGTAAAATATCGAGACGATGTGCACCACTTAATGCCCGTCTCCCACTTATTGGCTGAACACTTCTTGATATGACATATTTCTGTTCGTCACATTGCACCACCATTACCCTGTAATAATAATTTTTAAAAATCATACTAATTTTATATACTTAATAATAATAAATGTAATAAAATATAATAAATATATATACAGGGTTATTTGAAAAACATTAATAACCTCGCAGGACTATATTCCTGCCTTGATTATGAGTCGAAAATGTTCAAACTATCATGACCTAATATCAATAGTTCTGGAGATATGCGACATCAAATTTACATTTTTTTTCAATATTTCTGACTTATTTTTTGTAAAACGTTGGACTATCATTACAGTAACTGATATCGATTACGAAAAATTCATTTGTTTCAATGCAAGTTAAATAGAATAATAAATACCCTGAAAAATTCCAATTGGAATCAGAAGGTTTTTATTTTTTTATTTGACTTGTATTAAAGGGAATGAATTTTTCACATTCGATATAAGTTACTGTAATGAAAGTCCAACGTTTCACAAAAAATAAGTCAGAAATATTGAAAAAAAAATGAAAACTTTGATGTCGCATATCTCCTTAACTATTGATATTAGGTCATAATAGCTTGAACATTTTCGACTCATGATTGAGGCAGAAATATAGTCCTGCGAGATTATTAATGTTTTTCAAATAACCCTGTATATATATATATATATATAATATAAGGTTTTCGCGGATAAAAGATGACGAACTACTTTCTGGGGGAACCCGCGTCAAACAGTCCTGAAAAGGACTTTTAAACTCCCGACGTTTCGAACAGGTAACACTGCTCATTCTCAAGGGGCCTCTTATTTTGATTCCTGCCCAAAACTGGACAAGTAAACCCGACTGTTCGGGGCAAGAGCCAGAACAAAAGTAATAAAAATCCTTATTGGTGCTAAACATTATTGATTTTTATTTATTTGTTTAATAGCCGACTTTGGGAACGGGTAATTACTTTACTAATTGGTTTTTCTATTATTGTTGAATTTTGTGGGTTAATTTTAGTTAAAAAATTATTTAGTTGATCAATACCGTGTGGCCATATTACAAATATATCATCAACAAATCTGCGCCGTGAAGATGGTTTTAACGGAGCATTAGCAAGGATATCAGTTTCCAAAAAAATCATGAATAAGTTAGCCATAACTGGACTTATATTAAGGGAACTACTGACAAATTAAGCCGTCTCCTAAAGACAAAAGACAAAATTCTGCTTTAGTTACAGTTTTCATTGAAATCAAGTTAAATATGTTTTTAGATAAAATATTTTTTTCTTCGCCACATTTTCAAAACAACAATAGTACTCATTTTCATAAGGAATAATTTATTCAATATGTGTATTGCAATACACTATGAACTCACGTAAGTGCTGAGGTTATGCGCTTGTCATGGCCATCTTAACTTCATGTAAATAGTGTTGGTGAAAACTCAATTACAAACAGAACAAAATTGAACTCAAATTTTACCCGTAGAGCAAAGAGATAAGCGTTTCCTGATTTTACTGCTATTTATTTCTTGTACATTATATTGTAGACATAGGAAAGCAATTACCCTAATACTCCGGAAGGAAATTGTATACTTGGAGGGAAATTTCTTGGATAGCGTTGCCGCGCTGCTTTAAGTGTATCAGAATGCTGTTGCCAGCAGGTGAGTACGATTGCATCAACTTCAGATAATGCAGGAGTCGGACCACAAATTATTATCACATGAACATCAGACAGAAGTTTACATACGACCGCCCGGAAGGCTACCTATAAAATGTGGAAAAATGTCATGGAATATATAATTTTGGTAAATAAATATTTTTTGGTAATATTCATTTTAAACAATTTTAATATACTTCTATATTCAGTTTAAATAAACTAATATACTTCTGGGATATCCTACCATGTATATCTGACCTCTCTGGCTGAGCTTTCATATCCCATTACAGGATCCATCAACAGGGCTGACGATGAACCCTGCAGGGCTCATGATGGACCCTGCAACGGGATACAAAACATCGGCCAGATAGGTCAGTTATACATGGCAAAATATCCCAGAACGCTACACACAGAAGATTATGAACAGCCGTGAAAACCTGAGAACATTTTTGGTTTTAATATAGCTAGGTGATGTGTAAGGTGCACTTAAAACTAACATTAATACAAACATCTTTATGTTCACATAAATATAAATATTTTAGAGCATGTAAGCTTAAACTCTCATTATTTCTTTCACACACGCCTTCTGTTCCTGTTGCCTTCAACACTAAGCACATATATTTTCTTAACCACCTTTACCTCTCCTCGCTCATACGTTCCACATGACCATATCTTTATAATGATATCTTTATTCTATTGACTATGCTATAGATAGTTCTACATTTAATTAAGAAAAATTGTAGAGGTCTCACAGAGATGAAGCTATTTATATTTAAAAAGTGTATGGAAGTTTTTTTAGGGTGGTCCGGGGCTTATGACCTGTACGAGCTGGCTTAAGTAAGAGTTTTCACTTAAGCCAGCTCACACAGGTCATGAGCCCTGGGCCACCCAATAAAGAATTCCATACACACTTTCCATATAAAAAGCTTTGTCTCTACGAGACTTCTATAACTTATCTTAATTAATAATTACCCCTCTGTAGACAAAATATCGTAAATTGATCTCGTTTAATCGTTGTACATAAATATCATTAGTTTTACATTTTCTTATAATTTGCATTCTTCACTATATCGTACATAGATTTCCAGTTAAGTGCCTAAGCAACGTGTTTACCATATTCAGTTTACTTTTGTTCTTTTTTCTAATTTCAGACGTCTCTTCCGTACATTATTGGCATACGAATTGGCACCAGACCTCCATTATGCACGCTAGTCTTGCTTCGTATGACAGATTTCTAGAGGCAATAGTTGCTTTCAAAGCACCATTCACTTTATTTCGTCACTTCAAGAGATCACCCACCTTTCAAAATCATTCTCAACCTTGCCATCCCTAGTGAATAAATACACTTTCCAAATACACAAATTTGTTCACTTATTAATTATTATCATTAGTATTTATAATCACAGCATTATTTGACATTAATAAAAAGTAACAAGAATAATACTTACTCTGGGACTACGATGACATAGATATATTGGAGTGTCTCTCAATGAAGCTTCAGTGTCAAGAGAGATCAGCCTCAACAGAAGTTGCCGTTCATGGGAAGAGAGAGACCTCCAGCCAGCCGTGCCACAAGCATAGCGTCCCCAAACACAAAGACAACCAAACACACTTCCCATACGCGATGTGAATTGCTCTAACACAGGCTGAAACAAAATAATTTATTTTTTTAATTACACTTCGAAAAATAAATAAATAATGTGATCTTAACCATAACCAAAATAAAACCGTTTAAGGTATTTCATCCAAAAGAGGAAGGTTGAAATTATATGGAAAAATCCAATTATTCTCATTAACTAAGAGTAGCCAACCAACCAGGAAATGTATTAGGATATATGGATTTGTTACCATACATAGTGCCAAATTTTCAATAACATTTTAAAGGTCTCAAAATATCAAATCACACTCTTTACTTAAAATTGATATTTAAATGATTTGATACTAAAAATGTTCTTAGATTTTCATGGCCCCTCACCAGCCCCTTTGGTCGATGATTGGGATACCATTGCGAGGACCATATCATCAGAATTCAAGGTGCTTATGAGATGTGTGTACGTATGTGTAGTGTTATGTATTAGCTTGCAATACCATGTCGAAAGCAAGGTGTGCATGAGTATTTGTTTCACGGCATCACCGTATTGTGTATTTTATCTTCGTTTCAGTATTCAGTTTTAGTTCATCAACGAGACGACACACTGCTTTCGAGTCGGAAGTCAGGGGCAAGAATATGGTCATTACATCAGAATGGTCTGAAAGTAAATATCATTGATGTAATTCCAAAATAAAACAGAATTGATGTGCAAACAAGTATTAAAGAAAATATTACGCTTGAAAGTTTTGAAAATTGCGCCATATGAGTTATTTTAAGGACCAAAGAAAAAAGAAATACTAAAAAAAACACAAAACTATAAACAATAAAACATATTATGCAATAATAATTTCGAAATGCAAACCATAAAAACAATAAAACATATTATGCAATAATAACAATTGTAACTTAAACAAACCAAACCTTATAACCTAATCTAATCAAAACTAAATCAGATAATTTTATCTAATAAAAAAAATGTTAACCTAAACTAACTAAACTAAACCTAACCTTTCATACATTCAGTATTTATCATATAACATTTTGTCTATAAATTTAATTGTCATCGTGTAACCGTGTCAAGTGCAAACAGCTTGTTGGTCCTGTGGTTAGGACTCTCGCCTCGTGATCCAAAGGTCGCGGGTTCGAACCTCACTCCAGACCAGTAAGTTAGTCCTATTTTCATAGCACAAGCGTTTAGCTTAGTTTGAAAATAGTAAGAATATTGATGTGACACGTATTCCGTGTTCGCATCTCTATTTTTTTTAAAAAAAAAAAAATTTAAAAAAAAAAAAAAAACTTGTTTATGATTTAAGCCGGCCGCACTTTGGATACGAATTATTATGTACGAATTATTGTGTCTTGCGTTGGTCACGATTGCGTCAGTTACTTTTTGCATTTTTCCAATAACGTTTGTGCTAAATGAATAATCTGTTTCTTCTGGAAAACTCTATTATGGCAGACTTAAATAATGACAAATTTCATAGATTCACAAATGCTGGGGAGAATCGAAGTACAACGAGAGCTCATAACATCGGAAAAATATTTAAAAGTTTTTTTGTTCGAAGTACATAATTATACCTCACCTTCATTAAACCAAATTATTTAACTTACAGGTATTTTTTAGTTCTTTCGAGATTCTCCGCCTTGATCTGCGCTAATGGTCACGTAGTTGAATCACTTTGGTCCCACAAACATTTGTGGTCATGTGTTAATGTGTGATCGGACGTCGCATCTATGCGTGCGTACACGCACTACTAAATCGTGTATAGTGTGCGATGTTCAATACTACTTCGAAGGTCAGGACTGTACTTGCGTATTCGTACGTGTACGTACTACTCAATTTCGTATGAAAACGCATCCAGTGTGCGGCCAGCGTTACACTTCAGCTTATCAAATTTCAAAATGTATGGTGCACTTTTTGAAACTATAAAGTGTAATATTTTCTTTAATACCCATTTATGCATCAATTCTGTTTTATTTTGAAATCAGAACACTCAACTATACCGAAAATTCTTACTTTCAGAAGGATTTGTTATAATGACCACAATCTTGGATTTAGCCTAACCAGGACATAACACCCACATGGTTCCTGCGATGGGATACTAAATGTCGTGTAGATAGGTCAGAGACATAGAGAATAGCTCAGAAAACTAAATATAAAAGACCCAATGTATTAATTCTGTATGGTTATTTACATATTTTTTAAGGTAAAATTTCATTAGTGGCTAAGTACCTTTACTACAGTAGGTGAAATAATAGATTATTACCTCTAAAATGAGACTCTCTGGACAGAGTATAGCCTCAATGGCATTTAGAAGAAGAGTCGGATGAGCCGCAGAGGCACTCTGTGAATCCAAAGATTCCATCAGCCTATCCACAAGAGGATAGCACGGCCGCAGTTCTCGTTTCAATCTTTCTAGGTTACGTGGATTTTCAAGTTCATCGAGGCCAACAAACATGACCATTGCATTGAAGATTGATATTAACAAAGAGTTCAGATCGCTTTCTAAACCCCCACTAGCTATGCCTATCAAAGTAATACTTGGAGAAAAAAGATTAATTTAATTAGAAAACAACAAATTGATTCTAGAGTTGGGTAGGATGTAGAGTCCATTCACTTTAGGTAAGCCTTTTGCATTAGTGTGAGTAACAGTCCGTTTACAAAATCTCGTAACATTTTTTTTTTTGAGTAAATGATGGACGCAAAAAAATATATAAATAGTATTTTATTTTCTTAATCTGAAATTAGCATATATGTATTATAAAAAAACTATATTTAATTTTTTTAATCCCCAAATAATAATTATTTAGAAATCTATTCGTAACCGTAACTAGAATCCAATAACTGATCTAATTTCGTTTTCAAATTAGTATGATTTCAAAATTGTTAAATAAAATAAAAACATTGACTTTATGTTTTTTTAATAAAATACTCTGAATTAGATTTTTTTTCATTTTATGATTGTTTTAAATATTTCAGTTTAAGTATAATTAAAACTTGTAATTGTATCCACTATTGTAAGGCATATGTCATTAGTATTAATCAAAATATATCATTCTCTATGCAGCAATGTCCATCACTAACGCTGCCACATGGCTCAAATAAATAATGAGGTATAGGAAGCAAAATTCTCTATTTTATTTCCATCACTAATGTTATCAAGGCGCTACGCTACTCTGGAGAACGCTGTTCTCACAGCCTTAACTGGCGGCCGAAATATATAATAAAATTATGTTATTTTTGACGGATTATGGCTTTTAAATTAAATATATAAGCGGGTATAATTGTGGTTAAATAATTTCGAATTCTTATAGTTAATTTTAATCAGATAAACTATAATCATTTGTATCGGACTCCGAATCCTCGTCTAAATTCATATTAAATTGATTAGTGATTGAAAGTCTGTGATTTCATTCATTTGAATATCCTTCGTCTCGTGCTTAGTTTCAATTCCTTTTGTATGTCAGCAAACATTTTTCTATTTGCTTTTTATTCTATTCAACTTTTTCCATTTTATCTTTATTTAATTCTTCGTGATATTTATATACATTTAAAACTATCTCCTTTGTTTGACCTGAAAGCGATTTCTCCTTTCCTATTTTAAAAATATTCGTGATTTTGTAGTCACCGTATCTTTAAGCTAAAAATATTAAACAAAGAAACGATCAGAGTGTTACTGGAGCGGCCAATGAAGTTGGTTTAAAAAATTAATACAATTTCACAATTTACGTGTTACAGAGGGTATTACTCACACTAATGCAAAAGGCTTACCTAAAGTGAATGGACTCTACAATATTTGATCAATCATATACCCTGACATATGTGCAAAATAGATAGTCCTAAATCTTTATCAAAACCGTGATCATTTTCTAATAAATGATTTTGGTCTGAAATTGAATAATTTAGAATCATTAGAAATCAGTAAAGCATGTAAAAGTGAACAAAATATTATTAATAATCGATTAAATTTAACTACTAGTCCAATTCTAAAAAATTTTCCAACAATTTTGTGTAATCAAGAACATCAGCAATAATATTTGAAAATAATTTTTTAAATAATTTAGAAAACCAAAACAAAAAACATAATTCATTTTGATATTTTGATAAATATAAAATACCCTGACGATGGAAAGATTTTTCCGAAACAAGTAGGTGTAATTAATAAATATAGTAGATTAAAACAAATAATATGTATTTTTTTTAATATTCTACTCCCTTAAATTACCAAATATATTGCACTACTGATATATGATGATAATGCAATCAATACATATATTTACTTCCTTGCCGTTCATAATCAACCTAAATCCAAATGCTTACATTTCAAAAGCGACCTTAATCCATAGTCGGGTTTCAAAATGTACTTAAGTCCATTTTAAATGTTAAAATAAATCACGAAATATACAAATTTCATTTATTTCATGTTATTTTAATGTTTTATTTTTGTTTTATTATTACGTTAGTTCTTATTTAAGTTATAAATAAGATGTAAAAAGGTTTACTTGATTTGCCAAAACATAGTTCATGGCGTTAGGTAGGTTTTGATACGCAACGACTCATATATCAAAAATTTGATATATATCCAAACTTTTTTCTCCTTTTTTGCACACGTCGATTAATACAAACTCGAAATAATTAGGAAATTTAATTTTTTAATTTTGTACATGAATTATTATTTATTTATTAATTAAATGAAATGCATACTGAAAAAAGCTAATATGCAATATATATAAGTTATAAAAGTTGCTCTTTCTAATGTAGTGTTATGGGTGTTTGGTATATAATATCGAGTACCATCGAGACCCGGCACATTCGATGCCCTGCATCGAGTACGACAAGAAAAAACAGGGTTGCCACCTTCTACCCTGGCACTTTATAGAATCGGACAGATTTTAGGGAGGTGAAAAATAGGCAAAATTACGTCATCGAGTACCAGTATGAAATTAACGCCATTCGATAGTCCTAATAATCCATGTCATAAAAATATATGGTTGCCTGCCCTCAGCTTGGAGCATTTCCTAGTCGGCCAAGTTTTATATCGGTTGTAGTACACCATGTACTAAGTTCAAGAAATCGTTGTGTAAAACAATGTGACATTTTTGTAGCAGTTTTGTAATGATAATATTTATAATGAATTATATTTAAATAATAATAATAATATAAATAGTAATATATATGTTACAGCGAATTTGCATTTTTAGTGAGACTATACTTTCACTAGTAGAAATGTACTTTTCCCGGTCGGGCACAGTCTGGGCAGTGAAAACATCTAAATCAACGAATTCTCAGATTCACTACACTTTATCCGTAAAAATATATTTTGTTCGCGAATGCGCGCATTACTCAAAGCATAGACAATATATCGGTGAAACTATCAATTTGTACACGTAATTCTTAAAGCGTAGAAAGTATAAAGGCGGCACTTCACTAGGCAATTTCTATTCATTTTGCGGTCCTATTTTAACTCCTAAATTAAAATAGGACAGCGGCACCGCAAAACGAATACGAATCGCGAAGTAAGGTGTCGGCTGAAAGATCGCGCACTCGGGTTTTTTATGATACTGACGACTGCCGGAACAAAACGAGGTTATGTCACCATGTAAATATTGGGGGGTTAAGGGAAAATTTTTATTAATGAATATGTATTTTGTCAATTAAGTTTATTAAATATGTTTTTTTTATAACAATACAACAAAAGTTTATTTCTTACAAATATAGAAACATAAATAAACATACACCTGGTATTATTAATTTTAAACGAACCTTTAAAAGTGCGTCAAGTAACAAACACTCGATGCGAAAAATACAAAAAATCAAAGAGATTCTAAGTCATCATTTACGTTTGAATTCATTCAGATTATTCAGCATTTCCAATTTTCTATCTTTTTATCAAAAATGTGTCTAATGTCATTTGCGTTTCTTGTTTGCGCTGTGTAAAGCACGTGCAAAGTGGGTGGTAGACGTACAACATAAAGTGCGCGGTTTTTAAGTTCGCAAACTTACTCGGCTCGACGTCGGTGACAGACGTGAAGCTTGCTCACACCGTATCATTTTTATGAGTTTAATCGACTGTCTTTTGAATTATAAGATGATCAGAATTTCGTAAGTGTTCGCGATTAAAATTTTAAAAATATATTACGTTTTAGTTACCTACCTAAACTAATCATTGAATATCAAAGACCAGTCCAGAAGTGTGACAGTTCGAGAAACAGAACTATCGCCACAGAATAGAGAATATGCTATCGCTCAAAGGATAAAAATTAGAAATACTGTCGCTTTGTGATGACTTTGGACTAGACTAGTGTAGAATGAGACACAAAACGCAAAATAAATTTTGAAAAACAAGGTCCATGTGCCATTAGAATCTTGTTATAAAATCATATAATGAAGAATTGGTGCAGACGAAACTTTCAACACTTCAAAATGACTATTTTAATAATATCCGTTACCTACATAATGTTGATTTGCACAGAAGAAATAATGCAG
Source organism: Agrypnia vestita (assembly GCA_016648135.1). NCBI lineage: Eukaryota > Metazoa > Arthropoda > Insecta > Trichoptera > Phryganeidae > Agrypnia > Agrypnia vestita. The sequence goes on from JADDOH010000476.1 coordinate 183,653, forward strand.
TAAGAACCTTGTTCACGCAATGACTTATTAAATTGTTATTCAAGGCCCGGTTGTTTCAATTTGGATAAATAAAAGTTCGTTTAAAAGCATAGATTTTTACGGAAACGGATTTCAGACTTGTCAAATTTAATTTTTGACAGTTCGGAAACCAATAAATTCACTAGTAAGTAGAAGTTAAAATATTGTATTCATTTCTATTGGTGAAAAACTCTTTGAATATGATAAGAATGACCTTGAATATAATTTCTCTAAAATGCCAGTGAATGATGGACTCGCTAGAAAAACAGATTCACTGTAACATATACATAGAATCTATTTGCCAACAGAGCAAATATTAGAATCACATACGTGTATTATTTTATTTCAAATGTGTGATTCTAAAACATTGCGAACTTTTCGCTTGACCGTATGTGTGAGAGAGCACTATTGTCTTCTTCTTCTTCTACCCCTTATCCTATTGGGTTGGGTTCAGGAAATCGTTATGTAAAACAATGGGACATTTTTGTAAAAGAGAGAGATAACTGTTTACCTGACTTATTTACCATGCTCGTTATTTAGTCGCTGGTTAACGTTTGTGTGCACATGCCGCTGAAGTTATTTTGCCGCTTGCTTATTTTTGAGAGTTTCAAATAGTGTGGTTAAGTTATTGCCAAATTGAATGAATGCTTCGTGTGCAAAAAATTGACAAGAAGGTTAAGGAATTTACTGAAAATACTTCCTACTTTTGAGGTCTCCAGTAGACTTGGTACTGTAACAAACTATAAATGCACATGCTGGTAATCGTTTAACTGACACATGTTTACTACATAATTGAAACCTTCTCTAGTCAACATCAGCATAACATTCCATATAATTTATTGGTGAATTTCTCGAGGAAATTCGTTTATCCAGCATCGTCTATATCTTCCAGATCGTTTAAATTGGCGAACAAGTTATTCTTTTTTTGTCCATTATAAATATGTTATTTTCGCATAAAGAAATACACAAATATTCGTGGATTCAGAAACGAGCGGGTAAAATATCAGAGGGACTAAGATGTAAAGTGACTAGAACTAAACGAGACTTGGAGCTAGCTACAGATCACTTAATGGTCACCTGTGACATTAGATGGAAAAACGAAGCGAATGTCATAATTCGTAATCCACCAGGGAAAAACTAGATCATGAGAAAAATCAGCTACCAAAAATTGGCAGAAAATGAAACAAGTAAGGCGTTTGATGAGAAGATGGAATCTATTTTTGAGAGGATCCCCATGTCTTCGAAGGATGTGGAAAGTGAGTTGAAATGCTCCGAGACTCGGTTATTGAGGCGATAACAATAACATGAGATACAAAACGAGTAGGTTCAAATAAGGTCCAAAAAAGTACTCTATGATGGAACGAAGATACTCTAAGGGCAGTGAAGAAAAATAAGCTAGCGTACATACTATGGATTGGAAACCAGACGAGAAGTAACTATGAGAATTAATTGCAAAAAAAGAAAAGGACTAAAGCTATAGTGGTAGCCGCAAAAACGCAAGCATGGAAAGAATTTGGGTAGACGTTAGAGAAAGTGTTCTTGGCGCAAGTGTTTTCGGCAGAAAATAAAGAGACTACGCAAAAGTACAAATATCACAATCGTCAAAAGTGTCAGAGCGAATGATGCAAACCTGATAAAATATGAAAACGGGATCTTGGAAAGGTGGAAGCAGTACTTCGAAGACTTGCTGAATGTGCTAAAAACTCATGTAATGAGTTAGTAATTACTTGAAGTAATACTTGAAGCTTCCTTCCTTAATAGGGAAGAAACTTCAAGTATTACACTTGCGAAAGTGACAACGATGGTTCAGTTAGAAAAAAGCAGGAAAGAAGTCAAGACAGACGAGATAAGGACCTAGTAAGACCGGACTATGGTGGCTAACCTGGATAAAAAAACATTGCGTGGACAAGTGGGAGCACGCCCATTGATTGACAAACGGGGGTCATAGTTTCACTGTATAAGAAAAGAGATAGAAAGGAATGTGGAAACTATAGATCACCCTGCCAAGTCAACCAGGAAAGATATTCACTAGAATCCTTGAGAATAAATGCCCTAGAATCGCAGAAGGAAAAATACAGGAAGAGCAATGTGGCTTTAGGAGTGGAAGAAGGACAACGGACTAACTATTCACCCTGCAGCTAGCTATCTAAAAATCATGGTAGTTTGCTAAGCCAATATTAACAGCGTTTCTAGATTTAGAAAGGGCGTATGATAGAGTTCCACGTCAGTTACTATGGAGTATCCTGCAGGAATATGGTATCCAAGTATGGTATATAAGAAAAGAAAATGCTGTGTGAGGATTGCAGGTCAAAAGTTGAGTGAATTCGACACCAAAACAGGGCTCAGACAAGGTTGTCTAATGTCGCCTATCTTATTCACGGTATTTAAGGACAAGATCAGCCAAAACAGCATTGCCCATAATGGGGTGAGTATTGGGGAAGTGGAGAAGGGTAAACTGTTATTTGCAGATGACGTCGCCTTGCTGGAAAAATCACCAGAAGAGTTACAAATAATCGTCGACAAATTTGACGAGGAAACAAATCGCGCAGGGATGAGGCTGAGCGCGGATAAATCCGAAATCATGGTGATTGGCAGAAGCAAAGAGCAATGTAACGTAACGTAGCAGAATAGACGTCTAAAATAGATGAACAGTTTCAAATACCTTGGTGTAATACCAGTGAAAGTGAATTAAATAGGAGAATAGGAGCCGCAAGCCAGGTAACACAATCCCTGTATTATCCCGTACTTAGAAAAGCGGAGCTCAGCCAGCGAGTAAAGTTGGCAGTATTCAAATCAGTTTTCAGGCCAACCCTAGTGTACGGCCACGAACACTGGATCTTGACCGAAAGAACCCACTCAAGGCTACAAAACCACAAACTAAACCAAAAACTACAAACAAGATGGGATTTCTACGAGGAATAGTATGAGTTACCGGAAGGGACAGAATCAGAAATACGCAAAAAATAAAATGTCTCGAAGTGGAATCCTTATTGACATTTATCGAGAAGTCACAGTTACGGTGGCTGGGACATGCCGGCAGATAGATGGCCAAAGCGGATATTCCAGGCAAGACTAGAAGGTAGAAGAAGGAGCTGGCGGAAACAGTTGCAGGACTGCTGCGAAGCGAGGTTGCAACTTGGGCTGACGTGGAGAGCGAAGTCCAAGATAAGAAGAGTTGGAACCTCCTATTCGGTGCAGGGACCATGTCCCAATAGGATAAGGGGTAGAAAAAGAAGAAGAAAACAACAGTGCTCTCTCACATATACGGTCGAGCGAAGAGTTCGCAGTGTTGCAGAATCGCACATTTGAAATAAAATGATACACTTATGTGATTTCAATAATTGCTCTGTTGGCAAATAGATTCAATGTATATATTACTATTTATATGATTATTATTATTATTTATATTCAATTTATTTTGAAGTATAATTCATTATAAATATTATTACTATCCAAAACTGCTACAAAAATGTCACATTGTTTTACACAACGATTTCTTGAACTTAGTACAGGGCGTACTACATTTGATATAAAACTTGGCCGACTAGGAAATGCTCCAGGCTGAGAGTCGGCAACCATATATTTTTATGATATGGGTTATTAGGACTATCGAATGGCATTAATTTCATACTGGTACTCGATGACGTAATTTTGCCTATTTTTCACCTCCCTAAAATCTGGCCGATTCTATAAAGTGCCAGGGTAGAAGGTGGCAACCCTGTTTTTTCTTATCGTACTCGATGCAGGGCATCGAATGTGCCGGGTCTCATTCTGGTACTCGATGACGTAATTTTTACCCAAAAATAGGCGTCATTATTTGGCGATTACACAAAACGCTCCAGGATGATCCCGGGCACCCCTTTTTTTTTGATACCCATTCTACAGGACACCACCCTATTCAAGTCCCATCCAGGTACTCGATGACGTAGGGTTGACGACGGTCAGCTCCTAGACTATATTCTCAGATCTCATTTGAGATTCTGCTCTTTTAGAGGACAATAATACACTGCAATCAAGTATGGAATTCCAGCCATATTATATAAATTTGGAAGAATATAAATTTGTAAAATTATTTTAAAACAAAATTGATTGATCAGATCTGATAAATTCAGATTACTCTTATTTGAAGAGCATTTCTTTAATTAATGTGTACTTACTGTTGAAAAAAAGTCAATGTAATAACTATTTCATAATATGAAATTCCATATTAGGAGCCATCCAAAAATTACGCCAGGGGGGAGGAAGGGGTCAACAAAGTGTGACATCGTGTGACATGGGGGGGAGGGACAATTCATAAGCTTCATGACGTCACATGTATAAATCTAAAGTATTAAAACTCAACTCTAACGAAAATCTTTAAAATATTACGAGAGGGGTTTTTACCACCACCTGTTTTGATTAATCAAACGTCACAATGTAAGAATATGTAATATTTCTAGAATGCTTAATTTATTGTTGATTTTACGAAAAAATATTTTAATTAGAAATGTATAAATAATTTTGGAATTGCTGTTCTGATTTGATAAATTTTAAATTGCAAAACATGTAACGTCACACCAGGAGAGGGGGGGGTCACACAAAGTGACCACCTGTGATAAGAACGGGGGGCTCAAAAAATCATGAAATTCGTGTGACATAATATATGGATGGCCCCTTAGTTAAGCATGTATATGAGCAACAGAACTTAATTAAGATATTTAATTGATACCAAATTGTTACCTTCCGAGAAACTCTTTCCAAACGATGATCCCATTTTGAATTTTGGTACTTCTCAGTATGACATCTTGACATTTACTGAATAAACTGACACCGTTTAATGATGCCATTGAAGAAAAAGGTAACTATAAAAATAAATTCACGTAATTCGTGTGAGTTTTAAAAACTTAATCAAATTGTTTATAGAATTAATCTAATCCGAAAGCTTAATGCTTAGCAGCCCGCATTACAGAAAAAAATATTATAACAATTTATATTTGACTGCTAAAGGATTGATTGCACGAATTGATTTCTCAGAAAAACTTACGCTTTCATTGTCTCCCTTCTTTCTTGTAAATATAGGGAGACCACTTGCCGTTATTAATGCTAAAATGTGGATGGTCATTTTGACCCTCTCGATTAAATATTATCAAACTCCAAATATCTTGATGACTGCGTTCCCAACGTTTGTTTACAATACCTTTTATTTATCTAGTTCTAGCATAGGGTTATTAATACATAAAACCTTAAAACATTTCCAAAATGCTTTGTTAGATTATACATTCTGAATTATTTGAAAGTCGACAGCCAGCGGCTGACGGTCCACAGAACAAAGACAAATCATACCAAAACAAACTAAAAACCGAAACAAACACAGAAAAGAGACACCTATAGGTAAATAAGCACAGAATGGCACAGAATATGTAAATAAGTCACGGAGCAATTTATTTTTGACAGATAACACCATAAACAATTATTTTTCATAAATATTATATTGTAACCTAGAGCTTCTTTTCATCTTTTCTATGACTACAGCTGAATCTGTATATTCGGTATTTTCAAATGTTTCAAGAAAATACATCATAATTTTCTGTAACTCTCTCATCTCATCGGTAATATATAAACGATTAGAAAAAAAACATTAGATCTAAATAATAGAGCACAGAGATACACTCTCTGTATTGTAATGATTGTAATTGTTTTGTGTTAAGAAATTAGATATTTGTGTAGATGCGGCTTTCTAGTTGTATAAATATTTTGTGCATATGCATTAAAATCGAGAGATGTCGCTAGTTCCAAAATTACCAAATACGCATTATGGTATTCCGCGCGTAAAAATCAATATATTTCCGTGATACGATATGAATATGATTACTTTGTGTGGTTGAATTTTTAACGTTAGTAAAAATAAATCTCGTGAAATTCCTTAATTGAATTAAAGTGACCAAAGAGATAAATGGTTTGGTTTATCTAATCTGAAAACTGATTCAAATTTTCATGGACACAAAGGTAATGTTTTTTAGTAGTAAAATAGCCAATGAAAATTAGAGAATTTATTTAAAATTTAATATTCTTTAAATTGCACAATTGACGATTTAATTGTCATCGCGTTTATTATCCCGTATACTGCGCTTAATAAAATAAATAATAAAACCAACAAATTTACAGAAAATAAATATGTTGGACAAGATGAATAAAGAAATCTATTTTATTTTACTACCAAAATATTGTATGTTTTATAATTTAGGATGAAATGACACTTTTTAAACTTATTTAAAATTAAAATATAATTTTCCTAAACTGAAGTGCTACATTCAAGGGGATAGAATATACATTTATTTATTACAGTGGATTTTAAAACTTCTGTTGTTTCCTTAAATCAAAATGTATGTGGTGTGAACCTAAGAGGATGACCTAAGGATCTAAAAAAGGCTAGTACTACTAAAGGTAAAAACTATGTAATGAGAAGCTCTGTGGTCTAGAGGTAAAACAGCGACTCATGAGTAATGGATTTGATTCCCAAAGAGTGTACAATAAGAAAAAAAAAAGATTAATAAATTACAGATTAGGTTTGGTCTAGATATTCTAATTAAAATTATAGAATTTTAGTAATACTTATGCTGGCATATCTTAGAAATCAATGAAACAATGAAAGGGACTGAGCGGTCTGAAAATGGAAAGTAACAAATACGAAACTGATTAATCATGGTATTTCATGTAAGTATTATTATTATATTATTTTTTTTAAATGAGAAAGGGAGTATAATAAAAACTTGGTTTTTATAGGTTACTTTTTTATTTTTTAGTCTAATAGGTAATACTATACTTACTATAGTTTAGTGTTTATGTAGTTTCTTTAAAATGGTTCCTGTTTCATTTTTAGTCTGTCCAAGGAATTGTGCACCATTTGGTTCGGTCTCCGTAAAAGTTGTTTGCCCCATGTATAGCCTACCATCCTGCCCACAAAAATATAAATTATATTGAATGCCTAAACAATCTAAAATATAGCCTAGACAAACTTTTGTACATATTTTCAATATTTAGTTCTGCGCAATATGTAGGTATCTCCCTTTCTGAATCCCGGGTTACTCATCTACGAGATAAACACTTTCTAGTATGTAAATGTAAATATGTAAGCACCTTGTAATATTCGTTTATAATACGAAGCCAGTGATTGGAAGAAATAATAACTAGCAAGTTATTTTAAAACCGAATGACTTGACTGAATAGTACAAGATAATAAATTTGTTGGAACTGAACTTATTCTAAAGGTCAGTGATAAGATGAAGATAAATATTTTCAGTGTGAACTGTCTTCCTTGAAGAATTTCGTAATTTTGACCAAATGAAAAACTGTTGCAAAAAGTTTTGGTATATTTTAACAATGTGATAGGACTCCAGATTTCGAAGAGTTTATTTAAAGAACAAGCACTGCAGAAAACAAATGATACCAGTAGAAATCATTGCCTGTCTCACTAGAAGAATCTGTGTTGAGGTAGGTCTGCTTCGTGATTTTCTCTCGAGAGAAATTTCTACATTTCTAGATGCACACTGCTTAGGAAAAAGCCATGGACTCTTTTTATAAGTATTGGTTGGTTGCGCTTAGTTAAATCTTTATACTAAGCTAAGCTAATTTGAGCTGTGAACTGCCTTAATGTTAGAGTAGACTATTCATAATTATGTAATTCTAACTTCCTGTGCCACCTCATTAAGGTTTTGCAATGTCCTAAAATATTTGGGCACGGCACCAAATAAATCAGTTAAAATACGTAAATTGAAAACTATGTAAATTTAAAAAACTGTACGCACACGAAATATACAAGATACATTCAGCCAGATAAACATACTTGCAGTCTAACGATTGAGAAATTGAGATAGAATAATAAATAAGCAAATAACAGAAATTATTTGAGAAATTTCAAATCATGCTTAACATTTCAGGTTAGCAAGCCTGGCTTGTAGATCACCGCCACGGAGACATCACCCGGCAAGGTGGGCGGGGGCGAGGCGACAGGGGACTGGGGCGGGGGAGGAGGCGGTGGGGGCCTGGCCCTCAGCAGCAAGGTGCACCCCAGTCCCGGGGCGGCGCGCGGGGTGTGGGCGCTGCCGCCCCCCTGCGACATGGTGGCTGATTCCGAGCGTTTGGCTGCGCATGATGCTGACTGTGCCGAGTCTCATCTCTTAGGCTCGCAGGCATCAGAGCTGGTATTTGATGCGGTCAAGGCTGGGTAAGAGAAAGTTAAGAAATTTTAGTGCATAATTAATTTGGTTAAATTTTAAAATAAGTTAAATATGCGGGGTATAAAAGCAAAGGCATCAGTATCAGGCAATATCAAAAAAATTAAGAAAACAGTCAACGAGGATTACTAATTTAGAATATACTGAATTTTTAGATTTTAAAGGAAATATGTACAGCTAGATATGTGTGAATTAATAGAACAACTAAAAATGACGACGATCTCTTTTCTATTTATTAACATATCAGGGTTTGATGTGTAGGCTCAGCTGCTTCGGGATTTTTATCAGATATCTTCCGTCAGTCTGATATATTACGCGACTCTTTAAAAAAAAATATTTTGGTGCAAGATTACGATTCAATAACCAAAAATTGCTTCTTAATGGCTAGTCTTTTTGACTGTGTCTGTGTAGTTAGATTTCCTCTTCCTACATTTTTGCATCCTTTTATCTCCTTTTTTCTAATAGCATCATATTTATCACATTTTTTCATAAACATCCTACCAAGAAGAAATATATTTTTCAAATAAATTTGTATGACTTATTTCCAGTGATGTATCTGAGATAGAAAGATTGGTGGAAAAACTGGGAGCCGAAGCGCTAAGTGGAAGGGATCGCCATGGTTACACAGCTGCACACTGGGCCGCCCTAGATGGCAGTGTGGAGGTAGTGCGCCACCTGGTAGAGCGTAGCGCTCCCGTGGACTTGTCCTGTCTGGGCACGCAGGGCCCACGTCCCATTCATTGGGCTTGTCGAAAAGGGCACGCTGCTGTTGTGCAAGTTCTGCTGCAGGCGGGAGTGGCAGTAAATGCAGCTGACTTTAAAGGTTAGATGAGAATAAAGCTACCACAGATAAATTAATGTATACATATTACTCTTCTTTGAACATAAAACTTATAGGGAAATACACATGGGTTTATTTAAGATTTTGCAGGTATTTTTAACAATCACAAAGAAACCAATGTAAAATAGTGTGAATAACTAATTGAATTATAAATTGTTGTTTACAGAATGTATGTTTCAGAGTGAGGTTACAGGGAAAACGACTTATCAAAGAAATGTCGTTTTGACATTTTCAATAATGACAGTTTTATCTTTTGTCAGTCATGAACAAGTTTTTTCCTACATTGAACTCCTGCATTTCAATTTCTACCACTATATTCTATGAATCTCTTCATTTCCTACATTAAACTCCTGCATTTCAATTTCTATGAATCTCTTCATATTCCACTATATAACATGGAATCAGCTTCATATGACAGTCGTTTAATTTTTAGTTTATTCATCGTTGTATGTATTATTATATTAAAAAAGAGAAGATGTATGAATGTGGCCGAAGCAAAGGTGGTGTGCCAGGATAGAAGAGTGTGGCATTCAATCCTCTCTACCTACCCCTACGGAGAAACGGCGTGATGGTTAGTTGGTTAGTTTTAGTTAAACACATGGCAGATTTTGCCGCATGACTAGAAGTCGAAGCTAATATTTATTTTCTTCTTCAAACAAAGCAAAATTGTTTTGTGGTGACATTATAATTATAATTTATAGAAATAAATTTTGTTGACACCACTTTTTTATTGAAAAAAATCAACATGTTTCAGAACTTATGGCATATACATTTGTATCCTGACAAAAGGGCCATGGACTCTGAAACATTTTGATTTTTTTCAATAAAACAGTGGTGTAAACAAAGTTTATTTCTATAAATTATAATACTAATATTTATTGTTACAAAATTACAACAAATTTCTCAACATTAGGTCTGTACAGAGATAGTTATCGAAATTTTCTATATTATGACTTTATTTAACGCCGCACGGAGTTACTCAGCCATGAGAAGCGGGGTCTTCCTACACTTCTTTTACCACTTATTTTTCTCTGGATGATGAGTTGGTTAAGACTGTAATTTGGTCCTCTCGTAATATGTCCGAGATATTCCAGTTTTCTCGTCCTGATAGTTTGCAGTGCTTTTCGGAGTATGTCAATTCTTATTATGCAACAATTAATATAGTTTTGTTTTTCAGGATTGACACCGTTAATGACAGCCTGCATGTACGGCCGGACCGCCACAGCCGCGTATCTTTTGGGAATGGGAGCGCTAACACACCTCACTGATATAAATGGAGATACAGCCTTACATTGGGCAGCCTACAAAGGACATGCCGACCTAATAAGACTTCTAATGTACTCTGGTGTCGATCTTCACAAAACTGATAATTTTGGGTCAACTCCTTTGCATTTGGCTTGTCTTTCTGGAAATTTGACATGTGTGAAACTATTGTGTGAAAAGGTAATAAAAATTACTACTTTTTGATTAAAAATTATTTTGCAAGTAGATAATAAGTTATTATATATAGTAGAACCTCGTTAATTCGAGGGACCCGAAAAAAATATTTAAAATTTGTACAAAAAACAAAATTTAAAAATCGCTCTTCGATTGCGAAATTTGCCAAAAATTGTAAAAGTCATGAAAAAGGTCATTAATTTGCCAAAAATGTCTGAATTTTTTGCATATTTCAATAAATCATTTCAAAAATGCAATATTTATTATATTATACAAAGGTGAAATTTTATTACTAAAGGACCCATTTGATATATTTGTTGTTCTCCCTTGGAAAAAAAACTAAATATTTTTTTCAGTCAAATTTAAAAAAAATTATGGGGGTTAGAAATTATTTCGAATTACGAATTATTGGGGTTTTCGAATTATCGAAATTAATCTACTTACTATGTAATTAACATTTTAGAACTTATGGGTTTTAAAAAATTCAAATTATGATGAGTTTCGAATTATTGGGGTTCAAATTAATGGAGTTTTACTGTATTTTGCTTTATTCATTACATATATTTCTCATATTAGATAATGTTATTTAAAATGCCTAGCCTCACCTTCTTAATTATTCTAATCACCAATAACCACAAAGAACAACACATGTCTAGAGTGAAGATAAATGAATTTATAAACAGCAGATTTTATTCAGCATGAATTTATAAACAGAAGGTCTCATTGACATGCATCTTTAACAAATACACTGAATTATTTCAGATAAAGACGGAATTGGAACCGAGAGATAAAAATGGCAAAACACCGCTGATGTTAGCGCAAAGTCATCGCCACATAGAGGTCGTAAAAATGCTGCAGTCAGAAATGAAAAAGAAAAGTCGATGGCTTCCTCCCATATCTGAGTTGTGGGGGCTCCTCTTTGGGGGAGCGGGGGATTCCAAAGGACCCCTTCTACTTTTCCTCATTTCAGTTCTGTTATGGGGTTATCCTATGTACATCATTCGGGTGTGTTGTTAATCACTTACTCAACTAACTTGGATTATAGTAATCTTTCCTAAATACCATTGATTTTTATGAAAATGGATTGTGTGATTTGTGGAAAACGCAATAACCAATGGTTTAAACGAAAGATTACTATAATCCAATTGGATGCAACCAGTCCTAAAGTATTCATGTATTTACTTTCTAATATATTATATACATAGTATTCATAAATTTAATTAGATTTCTAATATGAATAGTTTTTGTTTCCTGTAATATTTAAAAATAAATTTATGTTAATTAACTAAATCATTAAATATATTGAAATTAAAAAATGTGGACTTACTTTAAAAGTTTTTGATCTTCATTGATATGTGTATAAAGACTATGTGTATAAAGATTAAACTATACTCTCATGCCCTAGATTAACGGTCGGTATGTATCATTTGGTTATTCTGGCCTGCGCACAGAATACAATAGAAAATGAATTCTCGCTTGCTTTCTAGAGTCTTAGAAGGAATACTGTAGAAAACGAGTGGTAATTTGCATAGAATTTTGAGACAAGCTTTATCTGCGCACACACACCCCTACAGATTTGATACATGGGTAGTTAGTATTTTGCAGTTGGGCAACGTTGTCTTCTGAGGCATAACTTAGTAGCATTTCTTTCTCCGGTTGAATAATTTCTTAAATCAAATAATAAAAAGCAATTACAGATGTATGTGTATGATATGACATTTTTCATTGCAGTGTATACCAATAACTTGGAATAGCCTTAGAAGGTCTCACTATTGCTTCATATATTGGAACATCGTCATGTGGCTGAGTTGGATAATAGCCAACCGAAGAGATCCCGGCTACATCCCACTAAACTCCGATACATATTATAGAGCCATTAAACAGATACCATATTTTGACAAGTGGAAGAAGAGAAACGTTACCCTGTCACGCTTATGCCACAGCTGCAGATGTTTGAGGCCCTTGAGAGCTAAACATTGTCGTGTTTGTAACCGCTGCGTTTCATATTTCGACCACCACTGTCCATTTATTTATAACTGTGTCGGTTTAAGAAATAGAATGTGGTTTTTCCTGTTTGTCATGAGTATAGCTATAAACTGCTCCTTCACCATTTATTTTGCTTGTTACTGTGTGATGATTGAAGGATTTGGACTACTGTACATTTTAGGACTTTTGGAAGCTGTTGTCTTCTGCGGACTGGGATGGATACTGACTTGCACTTCTGTAAGTACACAACACTACCAGAGTTTAAAAGATACATATAATATTTCATCTCATTAAACTGGCCATCTATCTGCTTGATGGCTTTTCAACTGAGAAATTATGTGAATCACAAAATAATTCAATTTGGTAATATTCCTCTCACAAAAACGTATTTTGCATTCCAGATACTCCATGCGTGTATGAATCTTACAACAAATGAGATGTTTAATTATAAAAGATATCCATATCTTAGAGACAAGAGGGGGCGATATCAAAATCCATTTTCCAGAGGACCTATCTTAAATTTGATAGAATTTTTTGTGTGTCTTCCTGATAAATATGACGAACAGGATGTTCTTAATGAAGATCAACTTTGATGAGCCAAATAGCTAAAGTGTGAACCAAGCTTGGGGATGCAAATATAAAAGTACGCTTTTTTCTAGCTAAAATATTGCCTCACGCCAATTCTGAGCACAAATTGTGATATTATATTAAATAATATATCTTTTATGAAAATTGTTAAAATTGTTCTGGAATCATTTAGACTGGTTTTAGGAATATCGTTAATTATAATAATTAAGATATTGTTTTATTATTACAATAACAACTATAAACCTATCGCTTTTTGAATGTTTGACATTTTAGTGTATAATATATCTGATATAAATATTTAATGTGTATAAGATACAGAAATCCCAGAAGGCAATATATAGAATTATCATATTGACATGGAGATTTTTTATTAGTATTGTATAATCCACGAAGTGATTTTAGGCTCATGGTAAGATAATTATTACACAATGTATAAAAAAATTACAAAAGTAGCATTGTACAAAAGGTCTTACGTATTTAAGTTCCATGAACTATAATATCATATATATGTGACAAGGATATAAATTAAAAAAAAATTAAAGCCGAAAATTTCTTAAGCTTAATTTTGAAATGATGGTAGTCTGTTCACTCCTTCCAATTATATGCTATATAACTTATACTCCACCTTTATTTTCATTAAAAAAAAACTAATACTCTCTGTGCCGTTTGCTAAACTGTTTTTTCAATTCTATTGTTCAATTTAAATTTGGCTATTTGAATGCCACACTTTCTTTATTATATAGAACAATTAATTTTTCTGAACATGTTTAACCACTTGTCCAATTTGAAATTAAATATTAATGTTTACATTTTACATTTAAATATGAATGTTTAAATAGATATTTAACAGAAATGAACAAGTCAATAATTGTTGCACATTTCCAAGTAGAAATAATTCTACGTTGCAGTCTTTGTAAAAAAATAAAAATGTTGTTTTTTCATAATCGTAAAATTAAAAATGGCATATTACATGGGCATCTTAAAAAATGAACTCTGATGATAAAGTTGAGTAAAGTCCAAGTTTACACGGAGGATTGAATGGATACTGCATAGTTTTCAGTCAACTAATCATCCAATATGTGTAAAATATTTGATAAAATTTTCAAAAAGCTGATGTACAGTTTATTTGTGTTTGATAAGTTAAATTTACATATCACCTTTGTTAGTAATGATAAAATGCGAATGGGTTAATGTTAAATTATGACAAAGCTAGAATAATCAATTTAGCAATTGTCAAACCAATTGGTGGAAATTGTGTATCAAAAATCACAAATTGAAATATAGTGCTTTTAGATAATTATATTTGCAGGTAATCTTTATCAGACATACTCTAGGGCTTTGCCTTTGTTTTATTCTCATTATGCAGTAAAATTGAAGCGCAGTATAGTACTTAGCAATACATTGCTAATTTCATATCCAATAATACTACTGCATGTCACATTAAGAAAAAACGTGAGTTTTGTGGAAATTAAGTACATGTCTTAAATGTCTCATCTCAGAAGCTTAATGTTCAAAGTCAGGTATAAAATGAAATAAACCTAAGATGCAAATCTCAATGAAATTCTCTACATTGGTAAATAAAATTCACACATACATTCTATTTGTTGAAAAGACGTATTAACAGGGACATGATTTTGATGTTTATCGACTTATGTACTTTTTTTGCTAATTGCCACAGATTTGTTTGTTTTGCTGTTTTTAATGGCATTTTTTCCTTATAATTTATAAGGACTATTAAATCACTCTAACTCAACGCCCAGTATAATCTAATTATTTTAGAGCTCTGAGATAAATATAAGACATTTCAATCTCATTAAGATGACCGTAACTACTTTCAGTTTGATTCACTGTTTGGAAAGTTTACGTTCTCAAACCATAATAAAAAACTTCAAATGTAAAGAATGTTATGAAAATCATTATCAATTAAAGGAAACCCAGTAAATTCAATAATCTCAAGCTTTAATCATAGTCATGGTATTGCAAATGTAGAGCAGGAGTACCTACATAATAAATTTCAAGATAAATTTAATTGTAAATGTTGAGGATTGCCCTCAGTTGCAAACAAGTTGTGTTGTGATAGGAATGAGAAATAATTTTGCAATTTGCGCCTTGAAAATGCCAAGGATAAAAGAAATACGTCAATTAGATGCTGGTGTACAGTACATTTATGTACTGTGTAGGTAAGCAGTGAACTAAAAGGAGTGTGGATTTTTTGAAATGTAGAAATCATTACTATTAGGTCCTTACATATGAAATTGACGTTTTGCCGTACTGGCAAATTTGATCTCAAATATCTTCTCTTTGGTTAGGAATTCCAAATCCAAATTTATACAACTATTTACTCATGTATTTGTGTTTTGAAAATTATAATTCATTTGTTTTTTCCTCAATTGTTTTTTTCTTTGCGTCACTCAGTTTACAAAATGAAAAACTTGAAATATCGCGTTATTTACAAGTACGAGTTCCACCGTGGCACCAGTACTGCAGAAAAGGCTCGAAGGATTAATGATGTGTATGGCGACGGTGCCGCAAAAGAAAACATAGTGCGTTTTTGGTTCCAACGTTTTCGTTCTGGAAATTTCGACCTGCAGAACAAGCCCCGTGGACGGCCGGAGACCAAAGTTGATAATGAAGAATTGAAGGCTATTGTGGAAGCGGATCCATCGCAAACCACATCCGAGTTAGCTGCAGGCTGCGGTGTTAGTGATAAAACTGTTTTTATCCACTTGAAGCAAATTGGTAAGGTGAAAAAGCTTGAAAGGTGGGTACCTCACGAATTGAGTGAAGCAAATCAACAAACGAGCGTTGACTGCTGCGTTGCATTACTCAACCGGCACAATAATGAAGGGATTTTAAATCGAATCATTACCTGTGATGAAAAGTGGATCCTGTACGATAATCGGAAGCGCTCATCGCAATTGCTGAACCCTGCCGAACCAGCCAAACCATGCCCCAAGCGAAAATTGACTCCAAAAAAGTTACTTGTGAGCGTTTGGTGGACTAGTGCTGGTGTCGTTCACTACAGCGTTCTTAAATCTGGCCAGACAATTACGGCAGATGTCTATTGTCAGCAACTGCAAACCATGATGGAAAAGCTAGCTGCTAAACAACCGAGGCTGGTTAATTGCTCTAGGCCACTGCTGCTTCATGATAACGCTAGACCACACACTGCACAACAGATGGCTACCAAATTAGAGGAGGTTCAATTGGAATGTCCAAGACATCCACCGTACTCTCCGGACCTTGCCCCAACAGATTATCATTTTTTTCGAAATTTGGATAACTTCTTGCAAAGGAAAAAATTCAACTCCCATGGGGCAGTCCAAACCGCCTTCAAAGATTTTATTGATTCCCGTCCGAATGGTTTTTTTAGTAAAGGGATCGATGAACTACCTATGAGATGGCAAAAGTGCATAGATAGCAATGGTACATACTTTGATTAAATAAATATATTATAATAAAAAAAAATCGGCTTTATGTTCCTCCCATACTAAACGTCAATTTCATATGTAAGGACCTAATATAAATTACTTTTCCTGTTCAGAATGTTGTATAGAATCAGTTGATTGTCAGAAAAATTTATCCATAATATTGTAAATTTCAACACTACAGTGTCTAAATATTGAATAAAAACGATTTTGATCGTTGTATGTCAAAAATCATGCGCACCGGCTTAAACAAGATTTTCAGTAAATCAATTATAATTCAACTTGATACGACTGGCTTTAAATGATCTGGACTTGACATCAGCATTTAAAAAAAGAGAATGATAAAGACAATGATGGAATTATTGAAATAAACTAAGAAAACATTGACTCCAATATGATACAAAAAATGTTTTACAAAAATATTAGGATATTTCTATGAGGATAATGTCCTTTAATCCTGTGACGGTGTATATCATTTGAATACCAAAAACTATGAACTGCTGTCCCTCCATAAATTGTATTAATTAAAAAGCAATAAATTATATTTTACGCTTAAAATAGCATTTTATTTTTTACCAGACAAAAAGTTATAAAATAAATACCATACTTAAAAGTGTCAAATTTGGTTTTACAATAATACAATTAACATTTTTAAAAGAAAGGACACAATTTAATTACATATTAAATCATGCGAGGACTTTCAGCAGAGATGACATAATGACAACAAAGTATCCAGATTTAATGGTCTCTGTTTGATTTTTTTAATGAGGTTAGCAATAATGAAATGCGTTATTTATTGAACAAAATTTATTAAAAATATTGAAAAATGATTACAAAACACATCGTACAACTGCAGTAATTGTTTCTCCCCATTTTCAGACAATATTGTAATAATATATATCATGATTTTGAATATATTATTGTAGAAAAGCAACAGAACACTGACTTTGCCCACTTACAGCATTATTACTAAAAATAACAAAACCATGTTATTTTTAAAAGACACATTCACTTAATGTTAACAAAATATAAAAAAAAACTATTGTACAGCTTTAACATAACACAAATTATAATTATATTACAAATAGAAATAAATAAATGCATATTTCTGTTTCATTATCTATATATATTTAGAATTTTACAATGAATGTTAGCAAAAAAAGCAATCAATGCAAAACATCTCTGTTGGTAGAAAACTGTAATAAGAAATCATATTTATATTTTAGCATTACGTTTGGCATTCTGCTAATAATAAGTTATATAATATAAAAAGAGTCAGCAGTTAAGATACCCTCATTAAAGAAAAAATATTTTTGACAGAACTATTTCATTGATATATGAGATAGACACAGCTTTTCTTTGAGTTGTTTAGTTTTGTATTAAATATTAAAATACATCATTTAAATCAGTGCATAAAGGTACAGATATACACATGCCACTTAGTGGCATGCTCATAAATCAACCGGCGGTTGTATGGCTAGTGGCATGCTCGTTACTAGCAATGTGCGTACACAAATGTCGATACTGCCACTAAATAAGCATGTGTATCAGACCCTAAAGAGAGTAAAAATTCGAAAAAAACTTATGTTTTGGAAAGTAACATTGTATGATGGAATGATAATAAATATGTATAATAAAAAATAACTTCTCAAAATTTAGAAAATGAAAGATTTCTTTTGAGTGCAAATAAATTAACCTAAAATAAATAAATTTCAGTCTTTTATAAATAACAGTATATCCAAATAAAACCGGTTTATAGGATAGACAATAACAAGAAATAATACAATCAAGACAGTTTTGTTTGTCATTGATATACACTTTATTCAAATTAAATAAATTACTATACTTTTAATTACACAGTAACATTACCAGAAAATTATTCGGTGTAGTTGAATGTTAAACACATTTTGTCATTTTGTTTGTGTACCTATATGTATGTATATCTTAAAAATATTGAAAGAACAATGTTTTATTAACCTAAGAAAAAAACCATAAGAAAAAGCTATATACAGTAAAAGCTCGTTAATACAAACAACTATAATTCGAAATTCGGTATAATTCGAAAAATTTAATGATATTTTTTCCCCCTCAAATGAATTTTCATACAAAATGCTTCCTATAATTCGAAAAAATGGCTAATTCCAAATACGAAAAAAAATTCAGACAAAATTATGAAATTTGACACAAAAGTCATTTGTGTAAATTTTGACATTTTCTCACCATTTGCTAGTATTTTATACCCGCGCTGACGGAAATGACCGCTCACAGGCCTTTGATCATCTATATGACAGTAATAAAAGTCATAAAACATCCCCAACCGGCCGGTGGCCGCGCGCACAGGGTAAGGCTGTTTAAGGGTACGCGCGCACTAGCGTTTTTTCGCAGTGTTGTAACAAAGGCTTTTGAATCGTAGTGCGCGCACTTAGCGGCAAAATAAGGCAGCGGCGAAAAATCGGTGAAATGTTACAGCCCTCTTGCGGCGCGGCGGTCAGCGGCAAAAAACGCATCTTTTTAAAGTCATGACCGCGCGCGCTACGCGCTGTTTCGCTGTACCATATATTTTATGTGAAAGAACAATGGGCTACAAGCAATAATTCTGCTGATATAGATGAAGATTTTAATATTGAAATGCTAATTACGAAAGTTGAAAGAAGACCACCATTGTATGATATCACTTCAAAAGAATATAGTGATAGAAACATTAAACATTTCTGAATAGAGTATTTTTATATGTGATAGAAGGTCCAACTAGTTTTAAAAGTTCATAAAAACATTCTTTATTCATTCGATAATATTGGAAGAATTTTTCGTTAAATTCACCAAATATTTTAAAGAACTGCCGGTAAATGATTAGCGGCATTATGCCGTAGTGCGTGTGCCTGCTGTTTTCGCCGCGCGGCGAAAAAACGCTAGTGCGCGCGTACCCTTATGACTGCTGTTTTATGATATCCCGCCAAAAGACGAGATTAGTTGAAGTTTTGTCGCCAGTTTTGGAGTTTTAAATTGTTACATCTTTGTGTTTTATTAAGATTGAAAATATATCGCGTGAAAACATTATGTCATTGACTTTTTTTTGTGCTTTTATCTGTGATTTCCGTGAAAACTTTCGATATTTTAGTCTCTTCATTTACGATTTTAATATATTTTTTGTTATTTGATAAGTGTGAAGAATATTAGACATTTTATTACGTTCACGTGTTAGATTTTAGTTATTTTCGCATTTTATTTTGACTAGTGTTTCGTTTCAAATTAAAATGGCGTCAGTTCGCAGCGCGTACAAAACTTTAACTATTTCTATGAAAATGGATTTGATTAAAGACGTGGACAGAAAAATTGAGAAATAAGGGCAAGATTGCGTAAAATATGGTATCTCCAATTCGACTTTTCGGTATTTCCAATTTCAACAATTCTAAAAAATCGCGCCAAAATTGAAAAGCGCAGTGAAGTGATGTACAATATTTGCTGTTTTCATTTTTTCTGTTTTAAAATTGAATTGATGTCTCAAGATCACATATCAAAGTAAATTATTTTAATTTTATTGAAACAACTGACAAAAATGAATGCAATATTGGCCAAATAAATGTGTATAAAAATACATGTTAAAAAATGCATTTGTTTGTACACTTGGAAATGTTTAGAAAGTGTGTTGATGGTTTAAAAACTTCCTACTAATTCTACTTCCCTAATTCGAAATTCGAATTTTTTTGTTGAATTTCGGTCCCCTGAATTTCGTATTAAAGAGCTTTTACTGTATATGAAACACGTAATTCAAAATATATTTACTATAATTTAACAAATTCAAAAACTGCGAATTAATTAAAATGAATTGTGGTAACTGGAGAGCATGCATAAACATTTTGATTGGATATTATTCATTGTACTGCCTTGGGACGCTGAATAAAAAGGTAAGGATATTCACAAGGATATATGTATAAGGAATACCTAATTAAGGGGTTACTTGTAGTCAGGATTTTCAAAAACCTTTTTTTTCATTTTCTTAAAGTAAAATGTTTCAAAAATATTCAACACAATTCGGTTATTAGTTTTAAAGATATCCAACGATAACTGTAGGGCCCTTTACTGCCATCTGCACTAACGGCAGTAGAGGGCCCCGCTGACTGATGGCATGGCTGCTACGGAACGGGGTTTTTACCTGAGTAATTCTAAGAATAATATAATAAATTTATTTTATAGTTCTACTTTTAGACTTAAGACCCATTAGGCTAACTGAAATTTGATTTAGTGTTAGTATTTCAGTGTCAGTGAAACCGAGCAGTCGATAGGTAGTCGTGCGTGTGTTATAATCATTTACAAAAAATTATAATGAGACGTCATGAAGGTATGCATGAAATATTAATGATTGCCAATGCAATAGGATTAAATTGTGGGCCTAATGCACACGGGTCGGTCGGAAAGGGGTCAAGAATCGAGCTGCTATCATGGTCCAGTATTAATAATTTTATTTGAAATTTTCGGTTTAGTTACTTGAAATATAGTGTAAAACTTTGGTATTATGTATTGAATAAAAACATCACACAACTGTTCAAAAAAAAAATCTTGAAAATTTCTATTTTTTTATGCCTCTGACTACACGTAACCCCTTAGGAGAATATGTTTTCAAGTTTACACGTTATGTCTTCATGATAGTTTAAATTACATGGCATGATAAGAAATCACTGCAAAAACTGAACAATCCTGCTTCAAGCAAAATTGAAACACCTCTTTCGTGCAGTCGAGAAGTAACAACAGAATCGCCGGATCCAGCAAGAATGCTATTAAGGATTTCAGATGTTTCTTGGTGCTCTTCTTACTGCTTGTTATGGAACGATTACAGTGGGTAACATATGCCTTAACAATATTGTCACCCATAATAAAATTCTTTGGTTTCACTAGCTCATTATAGGCAGTGCATTATGTTATGGTTGTACCAATGTTATATTTTACTGGCTGATTATCCAATACCGAACTATAAAAACAATTTCATTGTAAAGGCAAACACAGTACCTATTTTAAATCTTAATAATGAACAAAATGTGTTAAGACAAGAACCCACAAAAATAAAAATTTAAAATTTTAGGTGAATTTTACTGACACTATGTTATCAATCAATTTTCCTCCTATTTTTCTATATGTTCTGTCTGTCACATTATTGTATTTTTATGTTTGCAATCAAAGAAAGCCAAAATGATCCCACCGACTACTCAAAATATATAGAGTAGAACCTTGTAAATTCGAAATACAAGGGACCCAAAAAACATTTCTAATTATGCAAAACCCCATTAATTCAAAATTCAAGGTAAAGAAAATTAAAAGTTCATGATTTTGTGAAAAACAGCTGTATTTTTGCATATTTCAAGAAATCATTTCGAAAACGCAATATTTATTATGTTAATAAAAAGATCGAAACATTTCTATTACTAAAGTACAGGATATTGACATATTTGCTGTTATCACTTTGTATAAAATTGATTTTTTAATTTTGTCAAATGTATAGATTTATGTGAAGGGGGCTAAAAATTATTTCAAATTATGAATCACAGGGTTTTTGAATTTCAAAAGGTTAATCTACTATGAAATCAACATTTTGAGACTTGTCGGTTTTAAAAATGTTGTATTATGGCGAATTTCGAATAAAAGTGGTTTTACTGTATGAACATACAAAAGTTCTATAATTCATTGCTGTTTTCATGTCAAAAAATGTTTTATGAATAATGTTTTATATGGTAAAATGAGAAGCATCAGATCTCATCTCATCATCATCTTACTTATTTTAGATAAAATCCAGTTACTGCAATATTATAAAGGGGATAACATTAGCTTCTTCATAAAACTTGAATCAGTAAGAAAATTAATCTATGAAACAGAATACCATATGACTTCTCATTATATAAAGTTATTAAATATCAATCGTAGCACAGTCATATATTTAACTGAATATGAAAGAATATGACAAAAAATATATATCAAAAGATGTGACAGAAGCGTATTTTGAAGGAAGTAATAATATGTAATATGAATGTATCGATAAAAGCAACTCAATATATTTTCAAATACCCACTATGGCCGTAGGAAGATTTATAACATAAAGACCTCAGGCAACACATATATTTTCACTATAACTTGTTTATATAATATAGTGTTAAATATTATAAAGATATGTCAATCATTGAGCAATTTTTTCTTTCTCGCAAACTCTTCCACATGTTTATTTATTTCTGAATCATGAAGCTGTTAACATAAACTGGACGGATAAATTATATTATTTTACAATCCGTATCATTTGAAAATTATTAAATACTTTGAAACCAGATGAAAGCAAATATTTTCATGATAGTTTTTTTAAATTGAAAGGATCACAAGAAAATGAATATATAAGGTTAAAAATTCTGAATTTATTTGTCTATCTATCTGCTGTTTGGAGAAGATTTTATTGCATAAAAGATGTAGCTGTTCATAGAATGAGGCACATTTCTGCTGAAATGTTCCCCCTATCACAAAAATAATTTACTATAATACATGCCTCATGCACTGGAAATAGGAAAAACATTATTAATTACATTATTATTATAGCCCTATTTAAAGAGAACAAATAAAATAATCTTCACAAGTTTTTGTCTTTACAAGATAGTACAACGATATGGACATCAAATGTCCCAAATTTTTGGTATAATTTCAATAAAATTACAAAATGTCCTATAAGTTTTGTTTAAAAATAGTTTTAAGATACCGGAACTAAGACTATTATTACTGTTACAAAATCGCCTGAAATAAGTTCTATTATTAATATTTGAAGCACTAAATTATCTATTTAACATTATTAACAATTAAATAAGTTAAAATTATTTATTAAATAAGGTTTTTATATAAGGATGCCGGTTTTGGATCAATGGAGGAGAGCATAACCAGAGTAACAGTGCGACACATCTCAATTTGTTGACAATATAAACAAACACAAAATGAGTTTACGCTGCCCTGAAGAGTTTACGCCACTCTGAACAGCGCACAATTGTTAAACAAAAAGTATTTTCAATTCAAAAAGTTCATAATTTTTCTCAACTAATTTAACTAATGGGATAAAAATTGTCGCTCATTTATTAACAATGTTATGGCCACAAAATATTCCACATTAATGTTGCGCTTTAGTTTTGTAATTATATTGAAGGTTCAGTCTTTTCAGTCAGTGGTTCATTCTTACAAATATGGCAATAGTATTTAGTTTTGATAAACCTTGTAAAATTCGATAAGTAGTTTCAGTGAGTCAGGACTTATAGGACATTACATACAGATATGATCAAGATGCAAGAAATCGTAAACAGATACCTCCTCTGCAGTATATACTAAGGGGTAATTTAACATTCTTGCATTTTCATCAATGTTTGGTTAATACACACCAAAACACCAAAAATCTTTGAAGATTGCCATCATTACATACTTTCGTTTCCATCTTAATCTAAAACAAGCACACATAATTTCAAAAGAAATTTATAATTTATCAGTACAAATACTTTTTTATAAATACAAAACATGACATTCAATCCATTTATAAAGATACTTAAATATCGTAGGGTTGGGACAGTGTGGGAATTTTAACCACAGTGTCTCTCTGAGCCCCTCTATCTGCTGTTTCTAATAAGGAACCGCAACTTGACTTTTTTGACCTCATATTGGACTCACAATTGTCTGAGCTGGAGGTAACATCCGAACTGGACATCATGAGCCGGCCTGAAGTGTGGCTCCTCACCGATCCGGCCGTACTGAGCTTACGCGGCATGGTTGTACTCGTAGCGAGGGAGCCATTAGATGAGGAATGGTTCCCTATTAAGGGAATGCGCTCTCGAGGATCCCCAATGGAAGGCGGGGCACGCTGACTCGATGCTGCTCCACTGGAGTCCGATGTCATATCACAGTATAGACCGCCATTGGGACGAAGCCATCCAGATAACCTGAAAGACATCAGTGGTATTTAATACGAGCAAATTCAAATACATCAAATTCAATTTAAATTTAAATATGCTAGCAGAATTAAACTTCATGTCATGTATAAACGGATATACAAGAAATATAAAAAATCAACGACCATCTTGCATTGACCATATACATTGTAACATTCCAGACATAAACAAAATTGTTTCTGGTATCATTCACACTGAAATTACAGATCATTACGCTACTATATTCAAATACAAATACAATTTAATTACAAACCTTCAAGCAACGATTACAGCTCCTCAAACGCAAAACATACAACTAATAAAATTAAATGATAATCTTATAAACAATTTAAACTCTGAGAAATGGACTCACCTATACAGTAGTAATGATGTCAATGAATGTTGTAACATATTTGAGGACACACTATCTAAATATATCGACGCTGCAAAATACTCTTTACCCAAATACAAGTCCTCGAAATACAAACCAATAAAACCCTGGATTACTCACGGTCTAATAGTATCAATAAGATACAAAGAAACTCTAATAAAAAAATATAAAAAGCAACCAAATAACGAGCAACTTAATACATATATAAAAGCTTACAAAAAAAAACTTTCATTTCTAATAAAAACTACCAAAGAAAATTATTATAAAAAAAATTTAGAGTCTGCAAAAAACGATAGTAAGAGAGTATGGAAAATAATCAATGAGATAATTGATAAAAAACAATCAAAAAAAGAAAATATAAGTATCCTCTCACACGAAAACACTAAGATAAACTGCTCTGAAAATCCCCGTGAAGCGGCAGATATTTTTAATAATTTCTTTGCCAACGTCGGTAAAAATTTGGCAAAAAAAATTACAAATCCACAGATCACTGACACATCAATTCCAAAAACAACATATACAGAGAATAAATTGGAAAAATTCTTACCTACCACGATTGAAGAAATTGAACAAATTATTACATCTTTAAAAAGTGGATCAGCACCAGGCTATGACGGATACACGGGTAATATCTTAAAATTTATCAAAAAACAAATATCTAAACCTCTAATGCATATAATAAACCTAAGTATAGAAACTGGAATTTTTCCGTCAAACTATAAACGAGCCATTATCTCTCCTATATTTAAATCGGGCAATCCGGAGGAAACTACTAACTACAGACCAATATCTCTTATATCAAATTTTGGAAAAATTATAGAAAAAATCGTTAAAAAAAGAATATTTCACTTTCTCAAAATAAACAAAATAATCCATAATAACCAATTTGGTTTCATGGAAAATAAAAATACGCAAGACGCAATAGCTCAATTAACAAATACTGTCCAAGAATCGCTAGACAAATCTTTTAAATGTATTGGTATTTTCGTGGACCTAAGAAAGGCTTTTGACAGTGTCTCACATAATAAACTAATATTAAAATTAAAATCTGTTGGTATAAAAGGTACAGCTCTAAGCTGGTTTCAAAGTTATCTACATGAAAGACAACAATGTGTAAAAATTAATGAAACTCTAAGTCAACCCTAACCAGCGACTTCGGTATACCCCAGGGGACAGTTCTAGGCCCATTGCTATTTATAATTTACGTTAACGACATCTTCAACCTAAAACTGAACGGAAAAATAATATCATACGCTGACGATACTGCGATCATCACGAAAGGAAGCGACTGGGACACAGTTAATAGACAAGCGAACAATGACATAAATACGCTAAAATTATGGTTTGACAACAACTTACTCTCCTTAAATTCCGACAAAACTTACTTTATTCCTTTTTCAATAAAAAAACCGACAATCCCTTCAAATTTACAAATTATTGTACATGACACCAACTGCAAAAAAACTAACTGCAATGACAAATGCTCAACCCTAGAATCTAAAAGAGAACTAAAATACCTTGGTGTAATAATAGACCAACACCTAAAATGGCACAGCCACATTAGCGAGTTAGTCAAAAGAATAAGGAAATGCATATATATGTTCATAAGATTGCGTAACACACTAACCATAGATAATTTAAAAATGGTTTATTACGCTTCTGTCCATGCACTACTCCAATATGGAATCATTGGATGGGGAGGGGCGTATAATAACATCATAAACACAGTGAAAGTAATCCAAAGATCAATTATAAAAGTAATATTAAAAAAAAGAAAAACCTTCTCTACACAATTACTTTTCTCTAAATTCCAAGTTCCAAAATTAGAGAATGTTTACAAAAAAACGTCAATTATACAACTAATTAAAGAAAACATAACTGCTAAATTTGAAAAAAACACATCATTAAGATTCAAAAATAATTTTAAAATCCCAAAATATAATACCAAACTGTGTCAACAAAACTACATATACTTGGGCATAAAAAACTTCAATAACCTACCTACAGATATTAAGAAAATCGATGACTTACAACAATTAAAGAAAAAAATAAACCAACACTTTAGATCGATACAATTTGACAATGCATAACAAGACATATAGCTAACAAGACATATAGCAATGACATACAGCTAACAAGACATATAGCAATTGACAATGCATAACAAAGACATATAGCTAAGGAACAAATAAGCCAAATCCAAAATAAACTAATAAAGTGTAAGCCCCTCACCAAGCACATGAGCAAGTCTCATTTTTGGAGAGGCAAAGCAATAAAATAAAATGTATTTAAGTAGATTGTAATAGACGAATGTATTATGATTTAAATGTAGTTTTAATATTAAATAAATAAAAATAAAAAAAATTCTTTAAAGAAAGCACTACACAATATAAATATGCTATGTAATATTGGTGAAACTTAATGGTGTCTGCGTCAATAACATCAGATACGCCAACGACACTGTTATTCTAGCCGATAGTGTTGATGACCTTCAAGTGCTTTTAAATAGAATTAATGATGCTGGAATGAGGTTGGGGCTGAACATGAATCTAAGTAAAACCAAATTCATGGTTTTTACCATCAGGACTACGCAGGGGCAACTATCTGAACAGGACCAATGTGGAGAGAGTGAAGAAATTTAAATATTTCGGTAGTATCCTGGAAAAGAACTTTGATTCTGAAACCGAAGTGTCATGTAGGATAGAGGTAGCTCATGCAGCCTTCAACATCATGAAATGTAATAATTGCGACGACAACCTGAATCTGAAACTTCGACAAATATGTAATGGTTAGATGCTATGTTTGGTGTCATGCTTTTAAACAGAGTTGAATCACAGACTCTCAAAATAAGTACTGCCCAACTTGAAGCATTTGAAATGTGGTTGCACCGTAGAATGTTGTGGATAGAGAGCTAGAACTGAGAGAGTTGTTGACAAATATCAAAAGGTGTCATACTCGGGTCACATGCTTAGAGGGAAAAAGTACAACCTTTTATATTTAATCATTAAGGACAAGATCGAGGTGAAACGGGGTGTGAAAGCAGAGCTCATGGCTCTGTAATTTATGAGATTAGACAGGGATAAGGACGGTGGAAGAGATGTTTCGAGCCGTCAGAGACAGGGAGATGTATTCTCAAGTGATAGTCAACGTTGGGTGAACCTGACACAACACTAGGAGAAGAAGAAGAAATTCAAATACATAATTCGCAATAATCATGAGTAATGTATTGTTAAAAATTATTCCATTAAGGTTGGACATTCACTTTAGAAGTTTGAAATTCAAGATATTCGGTCATTTGATCGTGCTCTTCAAAACGAGTGTGAAAGGTAATCTGAATATACCGGGTGCGAATGTGCGGCAAAACAGACGGTGCAGTTTTGAAAGGCCGGTACATCTCGTGTGGCGGGGGTAGGAACCTGTGAGTGGTCTCATTGTTTCGGGAGGATCTTGCCATTTTCAGTCGTTGCCATGGGTCGGTCCGGATAACACCGGGGCTTTGCCGTCCGCACATTTCTTGAAAATGGCCGTTCTGTCATCGCCACCCAGCGGGCCTTTCGGCTGCACTTCAATCTTGCACATCGTGATACCGTCCCTCACCGCACTTTAATCGTGACTTGGGTGCGCACATTAGAAGGAATTGGTTCCATATGAGACTTAGGGGTTTAGGAAGACCCAAAACCGTAAGAACAGCTGAAAATTTAACGAGAGTGAGAGTAGCTATTGAACTGTCGCCTCGGCACTCTGCCCAGAAGCATGCAATTGCATTGGGCATTGCTGACCGCTCACTTAGGAGGATTTCGCATCAAGTCTTATCATTCCATCCCTACAAGATTATGATTGTCCTAGAGTTGAAACCTCCTGACTATGAAAACCACATGAACCGCTGCCAATAAATGTTGAACCGAATGCATGCAAAGTCAATTTTTTTTAGTAGTAACGAGGCCCACTTTCATCTCTGTGGAGCAGTGAATAAAAAAAATTTTCGTTACTGGGCTGAAAATAACCCAAGGCTACTTCACGAGAGACCTCTTCACTCCACAAAAGTGTGGTGTGCGATTTCCAAATTTGGGGTGATTGGGCCATATTTTTTCGAGTAGAATGGACAAACCATGACTGTAAACGCTCAACGTTATGTTTCCATGTTGGAAAGTTTTTTTGAACCTTAATTGGAAGAATTAATGGAGGAAACAGATTTCGGAGATATCTGGTTTCAACAGGACGGTGCTATGGCCCATACTGTGTCGAGTCCATACTGCGACAGATGTTCCCTGCGCGCCTCGTCTCTCTGACTGTCTGAGTGACGTGGGATGACCCGCACGCTCTTCTGATTTAAGCATTTGCGACTTTTTCCTGTGGGGCTATCTGAAGGAAAAAGTTTTTAAACATCGGCCTCACATCTTGGAAAAACTTAAGAATCGAATTAGAGAGAAAATCGCTGCTATGCTCATCGAGATATGCCAAAATGCAGCCGAAAACATCAGAAATCGCCTTCAACAATGTATCGCTGCTGGGGGCCATCATCTTTCTGATGTCACCTTCAAGACTTGATGCCTAAAACGGCATGATGTACCAAATAAAATAAAATTAGCCTGAGCCGGGAAAATGGCAGAATGGAAATTAAAATCAAGTGAAGATTGAAGAAGCCTTCCATAAATTCAAAGATAACTAAACATTTTTGATTACGGCCATAGATTTTTTTCGCAAGTGAGAACAGCAAAAATATCAATATGAACGTCGTGATCTTTGCATTAACGTCATAGTTTCTTCAGGTTTTACTTCTTTGAATGTTTTTTTTGGGTCCCTTGAATTAACGAGGTTCTACTGTATGTGTATATGTTACAGCGAATTTGCATTTTTAGTGAGACTATACTTTCACTAGTAAAAATGTACTTTTCCCGGTCGGGCAGAGTGGGGGCAGTGAAAACATCTAAATCAACGAATTCTCAGATTCACTACACATAATCCGTGAAAATACATTACTCAAAGCATAGACAATATATCGGTGAAACCATCAATTTGTACACGTAATTCTTAAAGCGTAGAAAGTATAAAGGCGGCACTACACTAGGCGATTTTTATTCATTTTGCGGTCCTATTTTAACTCCTAAATTAAAATAGGACAGCGGCACCGCAAAACGAATACGAATCGCGAAGTAAGGTGTCGGCTGAAAGATCGCGCACTCGGGTTTTTTATGATATCTGACGACTGCCGGAACAAAACGAGGTTATGTCACCATGTAAATATTGGGGGGTTAAGGGAAAATTTTTATTAATGAATATGTATTTTGTCAATTAAGTTTATTAAATATGTTTTTTTTATAACAATACAACAAAAGTTTATTTCTTACAAATATAGAAACATAAATAAACATACA
The DNA here is from genome assembly GCA_016648135.1 of Agrypnia vestita. Lineage (NCBI taxonomy): Eukaryota > Metazoa > Arthropoda > Insecta > Trichoptera > Phryganeidae > Agrypnia > Agrypnia vestita. The sequence goes on from JADDOH010000476.1 coordinate 213,861, forward strand.
CCCGGTATTATTAATTTTAAATGAACCTTTAAAAGTGCGTCAAGTAACAAACACTCGATGCGAAAAATACAAAAATTAAAGAGATTCTAAGTCATCATTTACGTTTGAATTCGTTCAGATTCTTCCGCATTTCCAATTTTCTATCTTTTTATCAAAAATGTGTCTAATGTCGTTTGCGTTTCTTGTTTGCGCACGTGTAAAGCACGGGTGGTAGACGTACAACATAAAGTGCGCGGTTTTTAAGTTCGCAAACTTACTCGGCTCGACGTCGGTGACAGACGTGAAGCTTGCTCGCACCGTATCATTTTTATGAGTTTAATCGACTGTCTTTTGAATTATAAGATGATCAGAATTTCGTAAGTGTTCGCGATTAAAATTTTAAAAATATATTACGTTTTAGTTACCTACCTAAACTAATCATTGAATATCAAAGACCAGTCCAGAAGTGTGACAGTTCGAGAAACAGAACTATCGCCACAGAATAGAGAATATGCTATCGCTCAAAGGATAAAAATTAGAAATACTGTCGCTTTGTGATGACTTTGGACTAGACTAGTGTAGAATGAGACACAAAACGCAAAATAAATTTTGAAAAACAAGGTCCATGTGCCATTAGAATCTTGTTATAAAATCATATAATGAAGAATTGGTGCAGACGAAACTTTCAACACTTCAAAATGACTATTTTAATAATATCCGTTACCTACATAATGTTGATTTGCACAGAAGAAATTAATAATGCAGTAAGAACCTTGTTCACGCAATGACTTATTAAATTGTTATTCAAGGCCCGGTTGTTTCAATTTGGATAAATAAAAGTTCGTTTAAAAGCATAGATTTTTACGGAAACGGATTTCAGACATGTCAAATTTAATTTTTGACAGTTCGGAAACCAATAAATTCACTAGTAAGTGCAAGTTAAAATATTGTATTCATTTCTATTGGTGAAAAACTCTTTGAATATGATAAGAATGACCTTGAATATACTTTCTCTAAAATGCCAGTGAATGATGGACTCACTAGAAAATCAGATTCACTGTAACATATATATATAATAGCATGATTTCCATAGATATGTTCATGCGAATAACGTAAGCAGCGGTTGAGCAATTTTTGTCATCTTGTATTTCTAGGTACTAATTTTTAAAATTTGATGAGATGACGTCCTTTCTTTTCTCATTTTCTTTAAAATAATTTACAGATTCTTATCATTTTTGAGCTTGATGAATTTATATAAATAGCTTTTCATAATCAATGCAGCTAGTTATATAATAATTACTATAGGTACTCATAATAATCAGTCTTTCGGCCCGCATAGCTAGCCTAGCACTGATTGCTAGAATTTCAGATATAGTGATGCTAGAGAATCAAATGAAATGCTGCTAAAAATCATCCGCCGCAGGATGAAGGCTGCCCCATGATTCTCTATAGTCATTGCTATTGCTCTATTTAATCTATGCCATATCATTTCCACTCCTCCGATTATATTGTTGATTCATCAAGACTGGATGTCCTAGGTAATTTTGTCTTTTGGATAAATATTCAAGAATATTATGTTGGTTATCAATGCATCTTGTAATAAGCCTCGCCCATCACCATTTACACTTTATAGCTGTAGCATTGTATTGTCTGCTGCTAAAAATGTATTTAAAAATTCAGAATGTTTCACTAAAAGAACTGAACTCGGTTTATATGTATTTTGTAACAAAATGTATGTTTCCACATACATTTTAAAAGCTTGCATTTGCAGACGACAGGTTTGTTTTTCAATAAGTAAGTGTAGTCTTTTGCTCATGACGTTTTCTTATCTTCAATAATCCTCTAATTTCACTATACCTTGTTGTCATATCATATAACTTGAATCATTTCCCACATTATTCCTTGATGATCAAGTAAACATAGTTGATTATATTTTATTCAACCAAAGTTTATAGCACACATACATCTGAGTATTATTTTTATCTTGACTTGATTTTCCGACAACTGATCTGAAATGCACCTCTCGAAAACATAGTCGTGGGAAAATAATACTGAACAATTTGCAGCCCAAAATTTGATATACAATATATCAAATTTTGTGCTTTATAACTTATTAAATATAATATTACACAATATAATTGGCAAATTTTTTTTTGTGGGTTTTCTGGGCTATTCTACCTTCATTATCTTGCCCCTTGACTTTTCACAAAATTCAATGTGTCTAAAAACAACAACAGAAAACATTCATACTCAAAAGCAAGATCAACATATTAATAAAAGCAATCAATCGTGACGGTAGGACGTAATCCAGTTAATACCCATATCCTCTTAGGTCTTACGTCAAAGAGGCAGTGGAATAGCCATGAAAACTTCACAGTAGGATTTGCACTAGAAAACAAAAAATGTTTTTAAAATTAATAATTTGAATTCAGAAATTTTTGTTGGCATGAACATTTTATTTACAGTGGTTTATGCGTTGAGTGTAGTTCCCATTGAAATTGATAATTTTCCTTAGTGACATGTATTTTAATTTTTATGTATGTATTTTCGTGTAATAATCTAACCCAATCCTGTAAAATGAAGGATCCACTTTTAAACATATAGCAGAACCTCGATTATCTGAGTTAAATGTGTTTTCCAAATTGCGGAATATCTCAGTATGGAGACAAGGAATGAATATAAACAAAAAAATATAAAAGACTATAACTATGATGTTATTGTCTGGAATAAAATAATTTTTTTCTTTACGTGTATATGTAATTTGGTATCTTGCTTTAAATAACTATTTTTAAGAGCATAAAAAATAACCAGGTAGGCTCAATCCAATTGTAGAGTAGCTTGTTGGTGTAGTGGTCATGACGTTCACCTAGTCACCTGGTGGTCGGTGGTTCGAACCCCATTCCAGGGCTCCAGCAAGTTAGTCCTATTTTTATAGCACAAGCGTTTAGCTTATTTTGAGAATAGTAAGAATATTGATGCGACATTACCTCGGATAATTGGGGTTCTACTGCATGCATTCATTTGGCTACAAATAGTGGATAACAATAATGATTTGTACATGTACCTATATATATATACAAGTGTTTATTGTACCTGTCTTTCATTGCAGATTTTCAATCGAACTGGACAAATCACGCGAATTGGAGATCGGAGTCCACTGGAAAGATTGGAGAGGGTTGTGCGCTGTGAAATTTTTACGCCTAGAAGAATTCATTGATGACATTCGCCATGGCATGGCGCTACAACTGGAACCTCAGGGTTTGCTATTTGCGGAGATAAAATTCCTGAATCCGATGATTTCGCGGAAACCCAAACTACAACGTCAAAGAAAGATTTTCAAACAACAAGTAAAAAATATTCCCCGAGCGAATCAAATGAACATCAATGTCGCCACTTGGGGACGGTTGCTAAAAAGGTCTTCACCTTCTATACAAAATATTTCCAGCGCTCACATGCCTCCAGCGAGCCAGCTAAGCTTCGAGAACATCCACGTTGACAATAAGCAAGAGGGCTCAGCCGAGAATCCCGATGCCACAGTCGGCGGATTGGCCGGGATCCGGCCACTCGGTGTCCCGGTGACGCCTCCTCCCCCACCTAAACCTGCTCAAACTCCCAAGCCAAATATAAGTGCTCTTCGAATGGAAAAAGAACTGCAAGTCGCTCTGAAAGAGTTTGATTTCCTAAATGTAGAAGACTGGAGAGATAACAATACTACCATTATTCAAAGCTCAACTACTGTTTCTTCCATGACTTCTACACCCATTGTCGAATATCCTCCGTCCCCGTCTCCAAAATCATTTGACTTTGCTGTTGAAGAGATTATCGAGACTACAACAAGCGTCAAAGCAGTCATACAAGCCGTACCGGAATACAGGGAAAAATCATACGATTCACAGAGACTTTCCGATACTATGAGTATGGATTGTTTTAAATTTTTGAGCGTCCTTGGCCGCGGGCACTTTGGAAAAGTTATATTAGGGCAGTACAAGTCCACTGGAGAATATTTTGCGATTAAAGCACTGAAGAAAGGTGACATTATTGCACGGGATGAGGTGGACTCATTACTCTCAGAAAAACGAATCTTTGAAGTTGCAAATGCAATACGACACCCCTTCTTAGTGAACTTGTTTGCCTGTTTTCAAACAGATGCACATGTCTGCTTCGTTATGGAGTATGCGGCTGGTGGAGATCTCATGATGCACATCCACTCCGACGTCTTCAGTGAGCCTCGCGCGGTATTCTACGCTGCCTGCGTTGTTCTCGGATTGCAATACTTACACGAGAATAATATTATATATCGAGATTTAAAACTTGACAATTTATTGTTAGACACAGAAGGTTACGTAAAGATTGCAGATTTTGGTTTATGCAAGGAAGGCATGGGATGGGGTGACAGAACAGGAACCTTTTGTGGAACTCCAGAATTCTTAGCCCCAGAAGTGCTCACTGAGACATCTTACACCCGCGCTGTGGACTGGTGGGGTCTAGGGGTTCTTATCTTTGAAATGTTGGTCGGTGAATCTCCTTTCCCTGGAGATGATGAAGGAGAAGTGTTTGACTCCATAGTGAACGACGAGGTACGATATCCCCGAATGCTGTCACTGGAATCAATAGCTCTGATGAGACGTCTGCTGCGGAAGAACCCCGAGCGCCGTCTAGGATCCAGCGAACGCGATGCGGAGGATGTTAAGAAGCAGGCCTTTTTCCGCAACATTGCCTGGGATCAACTATTGTTACGTAACATTAAGCCACCATTTGTGCCAACAATAACATCTCTAGAAGATGTGAGCAACTTTGACAGTGAGTTTACATCGGAGCGTGCGGTCCTCACTCCTCCCAAGGAACCCAGAGTTCTGTCAACTCAGGACCATAACCTGTTCAGTGGATTCTCTTACATGGCCGACTGGTGCTAACACGAGTGCCTTGTATTTGTATTGCATATCTGTATTGTATCTGAGAGAACTTCCCGGGCTGAGCTGTAGCCTGCCTTAACGCTTGCGAGTGGTATTTACACTAGTATTAAGCTACTTTATCATGTTGTTATTTTACTATGCTGAGTGCAGCTAATATGCAATAAGTTAAGCCAAGTGTTATAATGGCGACATAATATTTTGGATGAATTTGTACTGCAAGCTACATTTTTAAGTAAGGTAATTTAAAATTTTAGAACAATATTTTTAATAAAATATAATTAAATTGAAATAAATATTTACAGTTATTATATAAATTGTGATTTTAATAAATTCTGGCAAATATGCCCGTAAAAGTGTTTTTATTATAAATTATAATTTAGTTATTTTAGTATAGACATAAACATAGATATAAATAATTATTCTTTAATTTTTGAAAACATTTATACAATATGAAAGCAATAAGTTCAAATCAATATTTATTCTACATTTTAATAACATTTGCAGACACGGATGTATGAAATGGATTGATTTTATATACTAAAACATTATTCACTTATACAGAATTATTTGTCTTTTATTTTGATCAGCACTTTACCTGTACACATCTTTCCCTTAACATAGTCTATGGCCTCATTCACTTCGCTCAGTTGAAATGTTTGGCTGATGTGGGCCGAGATCACCTGCTCCTCGTAGTACTCTAAAACCTGGCTTACTAAATTATAATAATCATCTGAATTTTCATCGCGATATCTAAAAATGTTTACATTCCTAAATCTATCCTGAACTTCCTGTGACAACACGACTGCTTTGTTTTCTTCACTCTCATCTTTTTTCTCCTCCTTTTTGCTTTCTTTCTTCTCTGATTTTTTATTAACTTTATCCTTTTCTTCACTAGAAATTTCTCCTTTCCCTTCTTGTTCTGCATCGGACTTACTTGATTCAGTCTTTTCAGATTTATTTTCTTGAATTTTTGTTTCTTCTTGTTTAAGCCGATATGTTCCAATTATCTGGCCTTGATCGTTGATGCTATAAAAAATTCAAATCCTTGATTTGATTATGTTTTTAATAAATTAAAAAAATACGTATACAGGGTTATTTGTAAAACAATAACCTCGCAGGACTATATTCCTGCCTTGATTATGAGTCGAAAATTTTCAAGTAAAAAAGTCAATAGTTAAGGAGATATTCGACTTCAATTCGAAAATTTTCAAGCTATTATGTCAATAGTTAAGGAGATATTCTACTTCAAAGTTTGCATTTTTTTTTCAATATTTCTGACTTATTTTTTGTAAAACGTTGATTACAGTAACTCATATCGACCACGAAAAATTCATTGGTTTTACAAAAAATAAGTCAGAAATATTGAAAAAAAATGTAAACTTTGAAGTCGAATATCTCCTTAACTACTGACATTAGGTCATAATAGCTTGAACATTTTCGACTCATAATCAAGGCAGGAATATAGTCCTACGAGGTTATTAATGTTTTACAAATAACCCTGTATATATTTATTAGGGTAAGGGGAAATTTAAAAATAACATTTAAATTAATTACAAATTATAAATATTTTGCAAATAAAATTAAAATGAAATTTAAAGAAATGAAAACACAAGCTTATGAAATATACCATTTAACAACTGTGTTGAGAATTGGGCCCCCGACAGCATCATAAATGAGGTTCACGCCCTTATCTTTGGTGGCCTTCATGATTTCTTTAAAGTTATGTTTCAGGTTGTTTTTGTAGGCTGCAAATGCACCGCGATCTCGGAGTAAACTGGCTTTACCATCTGTATCTGCTACAGCGATAACCTGTAACAGCGTAAAAATACTTGTACTCTTCTCACCAATAAGTTGCTATGAGAAAATAATCGGTATACAATGCTAAGTTTACGATTTATAAGAAAATAGTTACCTTCGCCTTAAAGATGCTTGCCGCTACTTCCACTCCAGCTAATCCGTATCCACCAGCTCCTGCCAGTACCAGCACAATATCTCCTTCTGCAAATAAGGAATATAATATATATATTTTTTTTTTCAATTGATTGAGCAACATTATAGATTAACATTTTTTTTAAAAATTGATTATTTTATTTGTATATATGTATCTACTTTTATAAATAAAAAATAAAAGTAGATACATATATACAAATAAAATAATCAATATTTTTTAATAATAATTTCCATCTGGCATTTGGTCAACATAATTTTTAATGATGTCTATAACTCTCTTGATGTGCACTTACCATTTAAAGGTGCAAATTGGGTGAAGGCGAGCATAGCTGTAGAGTGTCCACAAACTATTGCTGCAGCATCAGGGTAGGGTATTTCAGGATGGAGTGCCCAGACGCTGTTGGTGCCTAGTACCGCTTCAGTCGCCAGACCCCCGTGACCTGACTCGATGATTCCAACCACTCGTTCGCCAATGCTCACATTACATCCTTCACCTACCTGCATTGATTTTATTTATTTATTTATTTAATGTTCATGGAAGACCAACAGCACAAAAAAAAAGCATAGAAAACATTGATACAATATAGATGGCCAATTACAGGTCTCCACATTTAGAAATATGTCAGTAATGATAAATATTTATGAATGACTAAGGCATATTAAAAATTATATAGAAAGAAAGAATAAAAAATTTAAACAAAAGAAAAAGAAACTTAATTATTACGTGGAAAAAAATTCAGCACTCAAAATTTTTCTTAATCTTGTGTGGCTGCACTCGAACAGATCAATATCCAATAATCTTATCAGTTTATTGAATGCATCGCATACCCTCAAGAAATATGAATTACGACGATAGTTGGATGAGGTAAAATCAATGTGAAAGACTGGGTTGTGTCTACGAGATCTACAGGGAACATGGAATTTTAGTCTATTTAATAGTTCAGGACAGTCGACGTTGCCTGATACAATTTTTAGTAGGTACATCAAATCACCTATTTCGCGACGTTTGTATAATGGTAGGATGTGATATTTTTTGCATGAACTGTCATAATCGTCAGAAACGCAATTGAATTTGAAGTTGAGAAAGCGAATAATTTTTTTTGAATTTGTTCCAAGCGATTTACATAGATCATATACTGGGGGTTCCATACTTGCGTTGCATACTCGAGTTTGCTTCTGACAAAAGTGCAGTAAAGTACTTTCAATGTCTTTACACACTTAAAATCTTTAGATTGTATTATAATATGTCACACAGTAAATCTTCTGATTTTGACAGATAAAAAAATACTCTTTTTATTTTGCGAGCTTTGGATCTTAACAAAAATTTGATCAATTATATAGATTTTTTTTTTTTAAAAATGTACTACATAATACATCAAAAATAGATCGTCAAAAGCTGTACTAAAAATAATTAAAATTTTTGTAAGAACAGGTTTCGTGGAAGAAATCAGATCTCGAAAGGAACTAAGTCGGTCCATTATGTTAGCAACTTCAGTTAGAACTTTGATAGGAAGAGCAGAACAGACATCATCACACCAATATCAATATCCAGCCGTGGCTCCCATGATCATGACTAAATGACTAAGTGATTAAAGTGGTATCAACTTGGTTCATAATACTCTTATGTTTAAACCATTCATTATTGTGTTTTCTACCAATTACACAGCTTGTGTTTGTAAAAATCTATGATTTAAAAAAAGATTACTATAATCCAAGTTGACACAAGAGCCCCCAAACTAAGCAAAACAACCCAGCCTTTTATGCCTATTCAAATGTGTACAATTCCATGTCCATTCAATTAAGATAAGAACTTAATGGGCTCCTATTGTTTATTGTGTGACGGTAATAATTTTCGTTAAAGAAAAAGACTGAAATGTAATATAAAAATCATGATATTTTTACTGCTTTTAAATAATTTCAAGAAAGAAGTAGAAAATAATAATGTCAAAGGGCCATTTTCTTATAACAGATCAAATTTTACATGAATTCTAATGGAAATTATTGTTACAGTTTACAAACATTTTTACAGAACGAAGTAAGTTCGTAAATCAGGGTTCCACTGTGTAAGTTTTAGTGAAGTACTGTGGCGACTTGCTAGCCACTGGCTGATTCTTTCTGCTGGTGCATTTTAATCTCTGGCTGAATTTTAATTTAACACTAGTGCTTGTCATACTAATTTAGTATGACAAGCACTACTGTTTACATTCCTTTTATTTCCCAAAAAATGCTGGCCGAGTCTAAACCATGTAACCATTCTGGTACCATAATTACAAAAATCCAACATGTTTCCTTTTGTTTTGTTTAACAATTGTGTAATACAATTGAGATAATTTTCAGTGGCACATTTCAAAGGCAAAAATTGTATTTAAATATAAAAATGTTGAGCCACAGTTTTTCCCAATCTTTAATGATTAGTGCAAGTATTCTCAACTCAATGGATTCTTCTTTCTATATACAGTAAAGATAATACAATAAAGAATGAATGTTTTTTAAAAATATATTTTATATCTACCTCCAGAACTTCTCCAGACAACTCATATCCTGGAATAAAAGGCAGTGTTTTATCATTCTCGAGTGTTTTTTCTAGGTATTTAACATCATTAATATTCAGACTACAATATTTAACTTCTACTCGTACCTGAAAGCAAAAAATTTACTTATATCGAAGTTTGAAAGCAAAAAATGTACTTATATCGAAGTTTCAAGTATAAAAAAAAGTTAATGCAATGATGTGTTATATCATTCATATTGACAGCAACATTTAAAACACTGTTTAACAGCTCACCTCTCCGGGACTCAACGGTATTCTTGTAAACTTATCAATTACGAGAGGTTTGCCGTACTCCTTGAGGCATGCAGCTTCGAATGTCGAATTATGTCTAAATTTTGTAACTGCAGGAGAAGAAAAGTTATTGAAGAGTTTCTTGGAGATATCACGAAACATTAACAAAGCCATAGGTCGTGCCATGGTTGAAGTATAAAATGCTCATAATACTATAAAATAATAATTAATACATAATTTAAGGCAACTTCGCAAACTGACCGGCTCAATTTATTTTCTAACTGAGCGTATTCTCACTATTCTAGCCTTCTAGCGTATTCGTATTGGCAGCCCCCATAGATAAAGCAGCAATTTCACAGTTTTCTGACATTAAGATTTTATGTTGCTAGCCAAAAAAAATATGATAAAAAATAACTGAACAGTAACTACCCGTCTAAAAGCGCTTAAAATATGTGCTTTGAAAATTAATAAGGCGAAAAAATAATTATCCTGATATCAATGAAATTATTCTTAGGTCTTTCGGGTAGCCCGGATTCATCATATTCATACCTATATATTAAGATTTTACTACTCTGAAACATTCACACAAGCTTGTGTTACCTATCCTTTACACAATCTTTTGCTGTCGTCATGGGAACAAAAATAACAAACAATTTAGTTGTTTCTAGTATAGATAGATGCGGTAGTGAATAAATGAAAATGCCATTTTTTTCTAATAAATTTTCACCTAAAAAGACACCTACAAGAAAATCAGATTCATCAATAGTAAGCCGCGAGTTAGGACCTGAATTTGCATCACGGGAATTAGGCCTTGAGATACCCCCTATAAAACTAAAATTAGGGGAACATGAAATTTTTTTTGATGACGGGCAGTGGATCCCAGGTATAAAATAGATTTTTTTAATACTCATTAATGGTGTCAACTGCCAATACACTTCACCCTAGGAAATTAAAATTATTAAAAATTTCAGAGACTGGTGCAAATGGTTCAACACACAAAGAAAATACAAAGTTAAAGAAATCCTTAAAAACACTAGAGGAAGAAAACAATCTTTTAAAGTTGAAATTTGAGATACTCCTGGACATGCTCACACAAACCACTGCTGAATCACAAATTCAATTAAAAGAAATAGAACAGCTAAAACATTTTAATGAAAAATCTAACCGATTAAAGAAAATGAAGAATTAAGTAATCAGATCTACAATTCAATACAAAATTATGTAAAAGAAAGCAAGTAAACTTATTGAAACTTTAATTTACAATAATTTTTTTATAATCATACTCAGTGGTGTGCTGCTATGGGTTCGCACCGGCTCCTTCGAGCCGGTTGCTAAAATAATTTTGGTTCGGAGAGCTCGTTCTTGAAATACAGATTTTTTTAAAATTATTTCAGGAGTAAATGATTTCAGAAATTATATATATAATATTTTAAGAGATAATCGCAATGAGCTTCCTGAAATGGTCAGAAAAGCTAAAAATATTAATAATAGAATTGCAATATGCTCTGCAGAGGCGAAACGGGGATTTTGGTTATTGACTACTATTTGTTCACAAAAAGGGCAAATTTAAATATTCAACATATCGTCGCTGTATATATAATGCCAATATGCCGTTTAGCACATTCTGAGATGAACGAATCAATTCGTAAATTTTTCATATAAATAATGGAAATATACTATAAAAAACATTGCCGTTCATCTGGAAAGACTGCCTAGTAATTATTTAAAATATTTTTTATTGATCTAGTCTGTGCAATTATTTTTTAAAACAGTTTCATTCGTTCATCGCAGAATTTACTAAAACGGCACACAGGATTAATTATACATACAGCGACGATATATCAGACTTAATGACCATTCATTTGATAGGTTTGTCACTGTCTTCATGAGATTCCACACCATTCTTTAAATCGTGGCTCAGAAATCACCATCATTCAGCAGATGATAGATGAGGAAGACCCGTCACGGTTAAAATTTCTAATGAATGAATTTATGTAATGTATAAACTATGTAACGTAAATAAATAATTTTAAAACATATAATTTTTTTTAATTTGAAAAAAAAATTGTATAAAAATCGGGGGTTGGTGTTTACCAAGGTGCGAGCCGGTTGATAGAATTTTAGCAGCACATCACTGATTACACTCATTGAGAATCTCCCAGACATCATAAGAAAAACTAAAATTCTACTTACCGTAAAACAAGCTGTATGCAGGTAATCAAGCTCTATTGAAACGTCATTGCTCTAATATTTTGCAAAAAAGGAGTTTATCACCTACGGTTGGATGTTTGATGAGTAATAGAAGTAAAAATGAAGAATAAAGCATACATTTTTAATTTTTTTTTTTATTTATTCTCAAAATAGGTAATATAATAACATTAGTATTTCCTAATATATACATTGTAAAATATCATTATATCAAATTTCTAATCAAAAGTACGTATCACAAACTTTCTTAGTTTTTTGAAAAATTTTCATATTTTTTTCGTCTCTAATATCCTCTGGCAGACTCACATACAACTTCATGCCACTATACATCACAGAAGTTTGCGATCTTTTTTTCTTTCCGAATGGCAATCTTATTTCTTCTTTTTTTCTTGTACAATGGTCATGTTCATGTTGGTTTCTTTTATTTTTCTTACTAATTCAAATGTATTGTTGTGTCCATTAATAATTTTGTATATAAATAGAAATACATTAAATTTAATTATTTGTCTAAATGTCATTATTTGTAGACTTTCTAGTATCAGTTTGATTCTTGTGTATCGATTTCTTTTTAGTATAGATTTAGTATCAATAGTATTTTTATATCGTATCCATCCACCAAACAATTTGTTTTTGCAAAAATTTAAGCTTTATTCCGAATTTTTACTTCTATTACTGATCAAAAAACCAGCCTTAAAGATGTATTCATTCGGTAAATAAAAATTCATGTATTTTATTCTTTAATATTTTTATCTCTTTTGTTTTGTTTTTTTTTTAACTATGGGTGAAGTAGTAAGGATTTGTTATAGTTTTATTTATTGTATTTGTGTTATGTAACTGTCGCTAATGCGAGGTAATTAGAGGCCAGGTTTTCCTGCATCTGCGACAGATTTTTTCTTTCAGTCACTCCACCAGGTGCACTGGCTTACCAGGCTTTCTCCAGTGCAGTGATTAACAAAACGCAAATAAAAGATTTTATTGAAAAAATATACATTTATTTCTAAGACAACAATCACAGTTGACAATATTTAAAATATCATTGATATATTCTGGGGCACTTGTTTCTTGTGTGGCCTTCCTCTCTGCATGCCCCACATCTTTTTCTTCCCCTCTCCCCGGTCCCCCGGGCACCGGGGGCTCCGCGGCTTCCTCGACTTCCTCCTCTAGCACGACCTCTGCCCCGACCAGTTTCTAAAAAGAATTAGGAAATATCCCAAAAATTTTAGAATTAAATACTCTAATATTAAGTTCAATATAACAGGTGTTTATAATGAAAATTTAGCAAAAACATAATATTTTGTCTCTTTCCCTAAAAGTAAATGTAAAACTCTAATGTCTTTCTATAATGTCTTGCATGGGAAAATTTAAAGGTAAATTGATACATTTCTATGAAGAAGAGCGCTAAGTTCTTTTGAAATATAGACCTTTCTATTTAGACAAAGTTATTTCAAAATAGTAAATAAGGAAGTCTTCTGTAGCTGATTTAAATTAACAATAATTTACGCAGAAATGTTTCAATACAAGTTAAATAAAATAATAAAAACCCTGAGAAAAAATCAATTGCATTTTTTCAAATGTCACATTTTTTTTATAGAAAAATCTTTTTGAAATTTTTTTTTATAAAATGTATATTAACATTAAAAAATAATTTTGAAAATAACGATTTTAAACTATCGCCAAAACGCTTATTTTCGCAACTGACGTTAGGGAACGATTTTTATGTCAATTTGACGTTTAACATGTAACAGCACATTTGCGTATTTAGATGTTCATTCGTTTTTTTACAAACAAGCCAAATTTTTGGTATAGTGCGTCCATAATGCCAGGGAAAAGTTTTGTAGAAATTCAGTCCTGAAAAATGAATCCAACATTAAAGCATCAATTTTCAGTAAGTTATCGGATTTTTCTTGTGAAAATGCATCCTCCATTATTTTAAACGTGTTCTTAGATAGTTATTTTATTAAAATAGGTCACAAACACAGCAAATCTATGTAAATCCACGCAAACACATGTAAAAACAAAGCAAAAACGAATAGTGACCATAGAAAATAAACAAATTACAGTGACAAACACCATATATCACATATGGTTTACCTATAATTCTTGCTAAACAACGTCACGACCTATCATACCGTGTTTTAATGGAATCATATTTTTTAAGATTTTTATTGTAAAAATTATCCCCACACCATCCATACTGAGTTTCAAAATATAATTTATTTTTCTGACTCTATTTCATATATTTTCATTGATATCTGTAAAATATGAAATTACCCTATTGGAATTGGAAGGTTTTTATCATTTTATTTGACTTGTATTAAAGGGAATGAATTTTTCATATTCAATATAAGTTACTGTAATGATAGTCAAACTTTTTACAAAAAAATAAGTCATAAATATTGAAAAAAATGCAAACTTTGAGGTCGCATATCTCCATAACCATTGATGTTAGGTCATGGTTGCATGAACATTTTCAACTCATAATTAAAGCAGGAATCTAACTGTAAAGTATTGTGGACTAGCTCTGTTACATCCTGTATACTATTTCCCAATGAGTTAAAAATATTATTCCGGGAAGAACAACGTTATACACTATGGTAAGAATTAAAATCACAAAGAACAAGATTTAATCAGAAATGACAAAAAGTAGCTTACAGAAAAGGAAAAATTGTATACAGATACCGATTAAATACATATCAAGGTGTATAAATAATTTCATGTGTATGTTTATACAATTAAGGTGTAGTAAAATTTTATTTAATCATACTGAATTGTTTTATCAAATTAAATGCATCAAGTCAAATCTTGTATTTATTTTATTTTATTTTTCATTTATTGGTTTTCTTACAGCCATACAATTAATAAATCTTGAAAAAAAAAACAATTATTGATGTACAGAGCCTTGGGCCAATTACAAGAAAACACGTATGTACAAGAATATTATACAAGGATCGATAAAAAAATAAGAAAAAACAATATGTCAAATAGTGAGTTTGTGTGAGTGTGTGTATTTGTGTGATAAAAAACAGTATGTCAGATAGTGAGTTTGTGTGAGTGTGTGTTTGTGGTTTTTATGTGTTCGTGTGTGTGTTCAGTTTGTATGTGGGAAGAAAAATGTCATTGCGCAAGTTTATACGTAAGGGATTTTGTAAACTGCTCAAAACTGAAATATAAAATATTGAGATCTGCAAAGGCCGTGTCATAGGTATCTTAGAACTCCGTTAATAATACAGTTTTTACTGTAGTTTGTTCTCCAATGATTTAAGTGGAAAAGGCGTGGTACTCTTGTTCGTCTCTGCGGGACATTAAAGTGTATCGAATTTAAGATTTCAGGTGAATCTATGCGATTATTAAGTATTTTGTAAAGGTATTTCATATCGCTTATCGTTCGCCTGTCTTCATGAGTAGTTATCTTATATTGAAAGTAAGTAGTGAAAAGTAAAATATTTAGATTTTTTGAAAGAAATACTAACGGGTAGGTCCAGAGCCCCATGACGTGGAAGGTTCACCACTAGTTGAGTCTTCTTTCCATTGGAAGAAATTGCAACGACCTCCCACACTGCTGTTGGGACATCCAAAGAAAGTGCGTCCCTTATTTGGTCCTTCCTTTTGAACTGTTAAACTGCAGATTTTTTTAAAGAAAACAGTATAACATATGCAGATGTAGAGGAATTATTAATATTCATAGTGTAGTAATAATATTCATAGTAGATAACAAAATGGCAGTTCTCTCATATTAAATATTGAGTTAGGTTAGGCAATGATCTTGGGGAAGACTGATCAGCAGATTAAAGTCTTAAAAATGCACAGATTAAAAAGGATGACACAAATGAATCCAGAACAATCAGCCTCATCGTTGTGGTATCACATGTGGACTACTGTAACAGTATTTATGCTGGACAGCCGAAATTTCAGCTGAATAGATAGCAATATATTTAGAATGCGGCAGCGTTGATAATATAAGACATCAAAATTCTCAGACATAACATCACTTTTGTGTGAATTACATTGACTCTCAAGATATATTATACAGTGAAACTCGCTTAATAAATTCACTTTTAATAAGTTCTCCAGCTAAATAAGTTTAAATTCTGCGGTCCTGAAAAAGTCCCATACAAATCTGATATTTTTTTAGGCTTAATACGTTTCCCACTTATTTTCGTTTCTCGCCTAAGTAGTGCTAATATTTTTAGCTGAACTTAATTTATTCATACAAATAAATCTTCATAATACGTTTTTCGGAAGACGAAATTTTGTTCAACATTCCTAAAAATGAAAAATGGGCGCAATAAAAATTAAGTGATTATGGCGGTGTCACAAAAGTTCTAGCCCCTGAAAAAAGGCTGCAGTATTCGAATAGGCTAATAAAACAATTAACCCAAATAAATCTCAAAATTCACAAAATACTCCTATAATATTCGCAGAGCCGCATTGGTGACACTAATTTTTGATTTATTTTCTTTCTTAACTATGCAAAAAAAATTAATTGACCGATTAATCCATTTCTGAGAATACACAATTGTATTAGCAGGTGCACCTGATAATTTACAATTTCAGATGCCTCTTCGGCACTACTGTAATATTTTGTTTCATTTTCATTAATATTTAACGTAAAAATTATACCGGAATTTAATTAAAATTTTCAATTATTTATATCGATTATACTCTTTATTTTTAATTATTTATTGGATTGCCTTGCTTCCTGCGTCTGTTTAGCTCATTAAAATCATTCAACATCATTTCAAACGCGTGAAATAACTGCCGATAAATTCGGTGAAATAAAGGCCAGCGCCACACTACGCAGATGTCGCGGTGGCGTGATTCGTCGAATGTCCGCGCAGTACGTTTGATAAGTGCGTATTATATGATGGAAAAAATGTAGCGGCGTCCCGCCGCGGAAGATCTGCAACGGAAGGTCTGCGCAATGTGGCGCTAGTCTCGCGTCGCGTGAAGTCACGGGACGTACAATGTTAATTAAACAAATTGAGTTTAAAGACAATTAATCACTTAAATTACTCAATTTATAATTCAAGTACTCGTATATCGTAAAGTAATATTCGCGCGATTGTCGGCATACGCGACTGGCGAGTTACGTGTTTATAGTCAGCGGTGATCAGCGTAAATAATCGTTAAAACTTGCTTGTATTAATTATTCTTTGATTATTTTTACTCCGTGCTCTTTTCATTCTTAAAAAATAAATCTGTTTTTAAATTATTTTCATTAAAATGCTGAAATTTTATTGTTTCATTTTCGTAGATATCATTGGGAGCCATTCATTACTTCCAGTTTAGTTTTGATTAGCTTGATTTGATAAGTTTCTTGAGAAATAAAATAAAACGATTGACGGTTAGCGTTTATCCATGAATAAACTTGTCTCTTGAACAACAAGATATTTGGAAATCTATTGATAAAATTATAAAACAAAACAGAAAGGTTGAATACTGACAAGTGAAATAATATATAATAAATAAATTTATCCGGCGATTATTTATGATAATTTTTTTATATAAGTAGTCGCAATCGCAAAATCAATCAACGTCGGTGCAAAATTAATTCGCCTAAACGAAATTGTTCTCGTTTTGGTTGTATTTCTTCAAGGAAATAGTCGGGAATATTAATTACGTAATATCTCCGATTGTTTTCTAATTGAGTTACAAAAAACGGATCAAATTTGATTTAACAATAAAAAATATCACGAATATTCTTTGCGCCCGGGAAAATATTAAGGTACATATTGTGAAATCAAACATAATTAAAATAAAGAAAATCGTTATTAATCTCAAAAGAATATTATTTAATGTATTATTGTGTTAAGTTCGCCGAGTTCGCCCCTGAATTGGCGGGTTTTTTTGGACTTTGCCCCATTCAGTTTGCTCAAGGCAATATGTTGAATGTATATCTAAATTATGTAGAAATCATCAAAAGGGATGCATTTTTAAAATAAAGTCAAGTAGAATACTATTTACAAATGGTTCTTTTTTACAAATGTGCAATCTTTACCAAGTCAGGGGAAGTAGATACAGGTAATTTTCGTATTTTTTTTTCGAATTCGTGAGGTTTATGTTTTGTCAATATACACCAATTTATATTTAAATTCTGATTGATTTATCCTTTAATAATATTATTAGTTTAAGATAGGTATTTTTTTTGCAATAGTAATTTAGATAACTTGTATAATTTCTTTTAAAATCAAGGTTTGTACATATGTAGTGAAATACCTACCTACATAAATTATTTTATGGTTTCCTTTTAGTGTGGTTATTAATAAAACATTTTTATAACAGTGCTAAATTTTTTTATTGTTTTGGTAGTTCTTATTATTTTCTGAACCTAGGGTACTATTTACATAGGTGATATTTTACAAATTTATATTATTTAATGTTACAAATTTAATTTTTTTAAAATAAAATGTCCTTAAATTGTCATATTATATAAAAGAAAATTTAATTAAAACACAAAATTAGAAAGTGTAAATAATATATGAAAAAGTTGAAATCACTTTTAATATGTTTCGCGCCTAATAAGTTATTATTTGCCGGTCCCTTGAAAAACGTATTAAGAGAGTTTCACTGTAGATGTCTCAGAGATGAAATTATATTTTTTATGGGAAAGTAGGTATGAAAGTCTTTGGGTGTTCATAGGGCTTATGACCTATCGTACGGCTGCCTTAAGTGATCACTTTACACGATGTAACGTTCACCATTTCCACCCATGATAGAATAACACGTCTATCAAATTTTTGGAAGTTTTAAAAATTTGGTAGATGTGGTATTCTATCATGGGTGGAAATGGTGAATATTAAATTATGTAAAGTGATCACTTAAGCCAGCCGTACGATAGGTCGTAAGCCCTATGAACACCCAAAGACTTCCATACCTACTTAACCATAAAAAATAAATTTGGTCTCTATGAGACATTTTTTTTTTTTTAAGGACGCGTCACATTAATATTCATACTATTTTCAAATTAAGCTAAACGCTTGTGCTATGGAAATAGGACTAACTTGCTGGTCTGGAGTGAGGTTCGAACCCGCGACCTTTGGATCACGAGGCGAGAGTCTTAACCACAAGACCAACAAGCTACCTATAATATATCTTGATTAATGATGTCCCCTGGGATAAAATCCAGTACTGGGTTCATTGAAAAATTTGAACAAACTCAAAATATTCTGTACATTGGCTCTGTTTCCTTGAAAGAGGGAATTCAAATTGTGTTGGCTGAAGAATTAGGCGACACATAAAGTGGCGCCTCTGTATCTTCAAGAGCTCTGTATTCCGGACTCGTATTGAATGGAAGATGCCAAAATCTGAGGTCAATCTCTACTTCAGGATGCAGGAAGGGTAAAACCAATCAAACATTGCCTAACTGAATGGGCATTTTCAGTGGCAGGCCCAAAAGTGTTGAACTCTGTATTCTCTGTAATACAGAAAAGTGCATCAGAAACATTGTTTGAAGACTATATCATTTCCATAAGTTCGCAATTAAATTTGAAATAGAAGTATAGAGCTATGTAAACAGTTTTTGTGAAAATTATCCTTGAGGTCAATTTTTACAAAAAATTATAAATATAAATAATAAAATATAAATAGTAATCCATTAAATAGAATTTACTATTTAATCATTTTTATAATTACTATTTCATTACTTGCACGCTAACAATCAGTTTATGTAGTTGCGGAAAACTGAATTGGAAAAATATACATATTATTAACTCACGTTTTACTAGGCAAATTGCATTGGCACATTGGTGTATCACCGTCACTGTGGGTCGATGGATTCCACGTTCCAGAGTCTCCCCAATTTGTGGCATTATCGCCGCTTCCCCAGGAACCGGTATTCGTGGTACCCCAGCCATTGGTGCTCGAACTGCCCCCCCTCTCGTTACCTCCTCCTCTAGTATTGCTATTATTTCCCCCTCTGTTAGTGTTAGGCGGTGGATTTGAGGGGTTTCCCGCCCCACTAGGTTCGTTGGAAGCCCACAGAAAGAAATTACATGCACCACCATCTTGTGGTTTGAGGCACTTATAAAATTGTCGACCTGAGAATAAAATTGTAATGTAATTATTATTCAGTACAAAGTCAGAAAATTACTGAAGACTACTGGATTGACTTTGAAAGAGCTAGTTTCTGAAACATGAAAATTTCAAACAAAGAAAATTTCGATTGGAAAATTTTAAGGAATAATTAGTATTTTATTTGAAGGTAATTTAAATTTTAAATACAAATGGATACATTTTTTTACCTTATAAAAAACTAACCCATAAAAACCAAGTTTTTACTCCCTTCTCATTTACTAGTTGAAACAGATTTGGCGCTTACCCCACGCGTTGGGCTCGGGCGACACTACGAAAGGGAGTAATAAAAAATTTCGAAAAATCCAAAATTATACTATAATTATTAATTTTGCATAATAATGCGAATTTGTTAGATCATTTTTATCGTCGCCATGAGTCTGCCTGCAAAGTTTCAGCTCGATTGGATCACTGGAAAAAGGTTAAAAATCGGTCAAAAGTTTTTTCGACAGACAAGCAAGCAGACGCTACGAGTTAAAAGAAAGGGAGTAAAAATGGTAAAGAGTTACTTTCTTTAAGGTAATTAAAAAAATATATATGTATATGTAATACTAAAAAAATGTATTTCAGACCCTTAATATGTACATTTACTATAACAGATACGAGAATACATGTGATATGCCAGTCTAGTCGACAGGAATCTAGCATGCAGTCATAACTTTTAAATAAGACGTGCGTAACAAGAATTTTTACAAAATAAATTGAATACATATCTCGTCATATTACTACTATCTATCTAATAATCTTCACAATTGTTGTTATATCATTCATATCAATATAGCATAATATGTACAGTGAAACTCGCTTAATAAATTCACTTTTAATAAGTTCTCCCGCTAAATAAGTTTAAATTCTGCGGTCCCGAAAAAGTCCCATACAAATCTGAATTTTTTTTAGGCTTAATACGTTTCCCGCTTATTTTTGTTTCTCGTCAAAGTAGTGCTAATATTTTTAGCTGAACTCAATTTATTCAAACAAATAAATCTTCATAATACGTTTTTCGGAAGACAAAATTTTGTTCAACATTCCTAAAAATGAAAAATGGGTGCAATAAAAATTAAGTGGTTTTGGGGGTGTCACAAAAGTTCTAGCAGCTGAAAAAACAAAAAACGCTACTGTATTTGAATAGGCTAATAAAACAATTAACCAAAATAAATCTCAAAATTCACAAAATGGGCAGCATACAACAGATAATTCTTGCAGAGCCATAAAAGTAGTTTGACAAAAACTGTATTATTTGAAAAGGCGAGAAAATAAAACTTAATCCCCAAAATAAACAAAGAATGCTTGGCTTTCAAATATACTCCTATAATACTCGCAGAGCTGCATTGGTGACACTAATTTTTGATTTATTTTCTTTCTTAACTATGCAAACATTTTTAATTGACCGAAAAATCCATTTCTGAGAATACACAATTGTATTAGCAGGTGCACCTGATAATTTACAATTCCAGATGCCTCTTCGGCACTACTGTAATATTTTGTTTCATTTTCATCAATATTTAACATCAAAAATACCAGAATTTAATTAAAATTCACAAGTATTTATATCGATTATACTCTTTATTTTTAATTATTTATTGGATTGTCTTGCTTCCTGCGTCTGTTTAGCTCATTAAAATCATTGAACATCATTTCAAACGCATGAAATAACTGCCTAAGAATTCGGTGAAACAAAGGCCAGCGCCACACTACGCGGAAGTCGTGGTCGCATGATTTTGTTGAATGTCCGTGCAGTACGTTTGATAAGTGCGTATTATAATGATGGAAAAAAAAAAAGCGGCATCCCGCCGCGGAAGATCTGCAACGGAAGGTCTCGCGTCGCGTGATGTCGCAGGACGTACAATGTTAATTAAACAAATTGAGTTTAAAGACAATTAATCACTTAAATTACTCAATTCATAATTCAAGTACTCGTATATCGTTTAATAATATTCGTGCGATTGTCGGCATACGCGACTGGCGAGTTACGTATTTATAGTCGGCGGTGATCAACGCAAATAATCATTAAAACTTGCTTGTACTAATTATTCTTTGATTATTTTTACTCCGTGCTCTTTTCATTCTTAAAAAATAAATATATTTTTAAATTATTTTCATTAAAATACAGAAATTTAATTGTTTCATTTTCGTAGATATCATTGGGAGCCATTTATTACTTCCGGTTTAGTTTTGATTAGCTTGATTTGATCATTTTCTTGAGAAATAAAATAAAAAGACCGACCAGGGATACCTCCAGTCCCGTGGGCCCTTTCTGCCGGAGCCGAGGCACAGGGAGCGAGGCTCAGGGAACCCGAACGGGAGACCTAACCGGAAGGCAGACCACGGCCGAAAACCCGCTGGTGACCGTAGCCGCAGAGGTAGAAGATGACGCGAGGCTGAACAACCGGTTCTGGGGAGGACGCTTGAGGAGGTTCCAAAGCGCGTGGAAGGAGTTCGGGGCACCACCTATAGTGCTAAGAATCCTCAAGGGCGCGAGAATCCCCTTTGTGGCCAAACCTCCGTTAGTCTTCCCCACCAGGCAGCTGTTGAGCAGCTTCGGCACGAAGGAGTCTCGAGACATGTCGAGTCACATTCGGGCCCTGAAGATGTCAGGCGTGCTGGAAAGAGCAGATCATTCTCCGAGCTTCATCTCAAATCTGTTTCTAACTCCGAAGTCGGACAACTCCCTAAGGCCGATATTCAACCTGAAGGCGTTGAATGCCTTTGTGGAGGCGAAACCCTTCAAGCTGTTCAACCACTTTCGGGTCCCAGACTTCCTCCAGCCCAAAGATTGGTTGGTGAAAATCGACCTAACCCAGGCATACTTTCACCTACCAATAGCGGAATCGCACCGAAAGTTCCTGAGACTGTACTACCAAGGGGAACTTCTCCAGATGACCTGCCTGCCCTTTGGCCTGTCATCAGCCCCGAGAATGTTCGCAACGCTGTCAAACTGGCTAGCGGGACTCTTGCGGAAGAGAGGAATAAGGACCGTAGTCTACCTGGACGACTTCCTTCTGGCCAATCAGTCAAGGGACCTGCTAGCGACCCAGGCAGTAGAGACGGTCAATCTGTTCCAGCATCTGGGTTGGTGCATCAACCGCGACAAGTGTGTCCTTATACCTACCCAAAAGCTGGAGTTTCTGGGCATAACTTGGGACACCGAAGCCAACCAGAAATCCCTCTCGGACCGCAAGTGCTCTGGCCTTCGCCAAGTACTGCGCCGCCCGATCGAGGCCGGCAGTTGCTCCCCCAAGCAGGTTCTAGGCCTCTTGGGAAGCCAACCAGAAATCCCTCTCGGACCGCAAGTGCTCTGGCCTTCGCCAAGTACTGCGCCGCCCGATCGAGGCCGGCAGTTGCTCCCCCAAGCAGGTTCTAGGCCTCTTGGGGAGACTCAACTTCGCAAACTTCGCCACCCCTCGGGGTCGTTTGCATTGCCGAAGACTGCAGAGATTCAGCCGCCAGCTGCAGAGGCACGAGCCATCCAGACAAGTGGAGCTTCCTGCCGCGGTTCGGCAAGACCTAGAGTGGTGGTTGGAGGCCGTAGGGGAGTCCTGCCCAATACACGAAGCCCCCTTCTCCCACTTCCTGACTACAGACGCAGCGGACGCAGGTTGGGGCGGCCAGGTGGACGACAAGACGATATCAGGCCAGTGGTCCCCAGAGCAGATGCGGTGGCATTCCAACCAGAAAGAAGCCTTCGCTGTTTACGCAGTGATCAGGGATCACGCTTACCTGCTAAGAGGAACGAAGACCCTACTGCAGACAGACAACAAGACAGTAGTGACTTACATCAACAAGGAGGGGGGGACAAGATCATTGGGCCTTCTGAAGATAACTCGAGACCTCCTAGAGTTTATCGACCAGCAGGAAATATCTCTGACAGCGCAGTACATTCCAGGGAGATACAACGGGATTGCGGACCGACTCTCTCGGGGGACACCACTCCCGGAATGGCACCTCCTGGAACCAGCGACAGAGGAAATATTCTGAATATGGGGACGTCCTCAGATCGACCTCTTCGCATCGGCCACCGCCCATGTGGTGCCAAACTACGTGTCGCTAGACTCAACCGATTGCTCGGCCTCCTATCTCAACGCATTCAGTCAGCATTGGGATTACGAGCTGGCCTGGGTATTTCCGCCGCCGAATCTCGTCCCAAGAGTACTGGCGCACTTGAACCTGGCAAGAGGCACCTTTCTCCTAGTTGTGCCAAGATGGGAGAAGACATTCTGGAGGGCCGATCTCAAACAACGAGCAAAGGGAGGGCCAATAAGCGTAAGAGATCTGAAGAGCGTCCTGATCGATACGTCGACAGGGTTTCCCCCACCGAGGGTGTCGGACCTCCAACTGGAAGTTTGGAGAATAGCAGTGGGTGGGAACAGGCAATAGCGGATTGGAGCCAGGAGGAACAGCAGCTGTTCAGATCTGGCTGGAGAGGCTCAACGCTGAACACCTACAAGCCGGCCTGGGATAGGTGGCAGCGATGGTGTACCACGCATTCTGTCCAACCTCATAACCCTCCCCCTGCAACAGTGGCAAGATATCTGGCCAACCTGTTCATCCACGAAGGGCTAGCCCCTCGAACAATATTGGTCCACAAATCGGCAATCGTATCCTTCTGTGGCCCAGCTCTTGATGCAGATAAGATTAGCTCGAACTTCCTCGTCAGGCACGTCCTTAAAGCCATCTCGGTTTCTGGTGGATGCACTGAGAGACCCCCGATCTGGAACCCCCGAGTAGTGGTGGAGTGGCTACGTGAAAACCCGCCAAGGAAACAGCCTGTATGACGTGTCAAGGAGGACGGCCATACTACTCATCATGGCATCTGGGCGAAGAGTCCAAGATCTGACACTTCTCAGAGTCACCCCGGACCGATTGATCGACAAAGGAGACTCCATCACGCTATGGCCAGCCTTTGGAGCGAAGACTGACACGGCAAGACACAAACAATCGGGATGGAGGTTGAGCGCATCGGATGAAAGGAACATCAACCCCTTGTTTTGGATCCGAAAGCTGGTCTCACTCTCACAGCCGAGACGAAAGCCGGACATGAAAGAACTATTTGTGACGACAGCAGGTGAAGTAAAGCCAGCTTCACGGACAATGATAGGTGGTTGGATCAAGTCAATCCTAAGAGAGGCTGGAGTGGAAGCAACGCCAGGAAGTGTTCGTTCTGCTGTGGCTTCGTTGAATTGGCTGGAAAACTACCCGATAGAGGAGATCTTGTCAAGGGGAAACTGGCAGAGTGAAATCACCTTCCGAAAATTCTACCAAAGAGAGATAGTAGATAACCCCAAGCAACAATGCCCCCAGAGCTCATTAGCGCCTCTCTTTACGCCAATATAGGCAGTCACATATAACGTCGAACCACTAGGTCACCAGGTGATAACAAACAGATCTCTCATAATGGATTCCAGGCGTCGAGACGGAACACAAAATAAAAGAATTTTACCTTCCATTAAAATTCCTATTTTGTTTCCCTCGACGCCTGGAATCCAGGTAATCCCTACCTGGTGCATTATGAGTCATATGAAAGAAAAACCGTTGCGCCGACGCAACCGGAAACAGGGATACCAGCGGGAATAAATTGTGTCGCAAACAGGGAATCAGAGGGGGTAGGAACGCGTGTGAAAGTGCCGAAACAGCAGGCTGTTCTCTCATAATGGATTCCAGGCGTCGAGGGAAACAAAATAGGAATTTTAATGGAAGGTAAAATTCTTTTATTATTTGCTGGTCCCTTGAAAAATGTATTAAGATTTGTATTTATATTATTTATTTTATATATGTACTTTTTTCTGCATCAGAGAATTTTTTTTCATTTTAAGTGGTTCTTATTTCATGTTAATAGATTTTAAAGGTTTCGATAGCATTTTGTCGGGACCAGAATATTTTTCCATATAAACTAACTGTGTTACTGTTAAGAGCAAATGATATATTACGATAAAAACTTACCAAAATTTGGTGACGCTTTCTTAACAGTGAGCAAGAGTGCCGGCTCTCCACAATTACACACAACTAGATTGTCGTCTTCGTTGGAAAGTTGTGAGGAACTCCATCCAGAAGCGCTTCCTCTTGTGCCCCCCCTCCCCCTTCCTCTGCCTCTTGCACCGGAACCTCCTTGTCGATCTTCATTAGATTCTGAAGAACTCCAACCAGATGTACGACCTCCGCCTCTTGAAGAAAAACTATTTCCTCTTCCTCCTAAGCTTGAATCTCCCCGCCCATCAAACTGGTTTCTACTGTTATATCCACTGTCGTTAGTACCACCAAACCAACCGACACCATGATCAGTACTCAGAGTCTGATTGGTGTTTTGACCACTAGATGAATCATTTCGACTCGACCAGTTTGTATTTGTTGATGTATTAGTATTATTGCGTTGCACATTTGTGGTACTTCTACTAGAACCGGTATTGTTTTGACTGAACACTCTCGATGTAGAACTTGGGAAGCCACTGTCTGAAGTCACATTGCCTGCGACTTGTGATGTGTTTGGTTGAACAGAACCAATGGAAATGTTTAAAATTTCTAAAATGCTTGGATCGCATCCACCGATGCAGCAGATGTGAGGAGATGGATACAAGTGGTTGAGAGATCTTCCTTTCCAAATAATTTCCAATTTTTTATATGATGGTCCACACTACAAGAAAAATGGTAAAAGTACAATTTATATAAAAAAGAATTTAAAAGATATCTGTACGTTTGTTAAGGTTTTAAATGTCAGATTAATATTTTTTGATATTAATTAATTAAAAAATATCAGTTTAATAAGCTTAAACACTTCCAAAGAATTATTAATACCACAATAAGATAACCAACAATTGTCCAAATGACATGTAATATTACAATTACGTAATATTACTTTAAAAAACTATTACAAATTAAAATACATGTACAGTGAAAATAAAGGATTGGTGATTTCAATATTCTTATATATTATTTACACTTGACATGTAATTTTGCATTTTAAGGCTGGACATTCACTGCAAATATATATTTCAGCGTTTTTTTCGAAAATGTGGGTTTTTATTTTTAATTTATATCAAAATGTAGGTATATGTAAGACTAAATTTTTTTTAAGGCGATAACTTAAACAGAATCTTTTGAAAAATCAGTCCGCTGTATGCTACAGCTGGGAGCGGACGTCTTTCTATAGAGGTTTTACTTTGTTAATGAAAAAAATTAACTATAAAAAGTATTTCTATGTAAAATTTGACTAAGAGTAATATTATATTATTCCGTCAAGAGAATTTGAGTTTTTCCCCGACAATAAGGTTTTTGGATAAATTTATATGAATTTGTCAGTTATGTCGTAATTTTCAATGTACATTTTTTTTCTCGTCATAATAATAGAATGGCAACCTTGTATGTAAGAGCCGCACATGTGTCGCAGTCACAGCAACACTTGTACTTAGGTGAGAAACGAAGATAAGTGGAAAACGTACTAAGCCTATCCTTTGAACATATTAAACGTAAACCTAAGAAAATATCCTATTTGTATGAGATTTTTGGGAATGAAGAACTTGGCGGGTAAACTTACCAAGTGAGTTTCACAGTATTCTCCGGAACACCACCACTATTTTAACAATTTTCTCAATTGCATATAATTGCTCAAATGCAACAACACTGTACAGTTAAGTCAGGGTTCGAGGATATATATCATGATATATATCACAATATATATTTTTATTTTTATTATTTTTTATTTATTTATTTGAATTGAAGCTTACAATGCATGAAGATGTTTTACAAAGTAAAAGATTAAAGCGTTTGAATAAAATCTGCTCCATACATCTATTAGTTGCACATATATCACAATATTTATGGCTTGATTTTTATTTTCGATATATATCCAAAAAAAACTTTCTGCAGTCGTTAATATATGGCGCTAGTTGCATTTTTAAAAAAATGCTACACGTTATTTTTTTTAAATATCTGCAGTCGTTGCTAGATGGCGCTAGTTGTATTTTTAAAAGTGGTACATACCACTTCACACGAAGCATCCATTACTCTAATTTTATCTACTACTCCAGGAAACCACGCTGCATTCCTGCACTGAGGATATCCCATACAGCTTATAAATTGTCCTTGTCCATCTTTCTTGGTACGAAGCGTCATGTCTGATTTACACTTAGGGCATTTCATAACTGGAAAGAAACATATTTTGCTTAAATGTAATAGTGACTCTAATTTTACATTCTTTTTGAGGACTGCGCTAAAATGTTGTAATGCAGGAGAGTGTAAGTTGAGGATAGTTTTGTGAATACAGTAGAACTCCGTCAATTTGAAGTCTAAGATACCAAAAACAAATTTTAATCGCGATGCGTTTCGCAATTTGAATTTCGAAATTCGCCAAAAATTGTAAAACTCATGAAAAAACTGATTTTTTCATACTTTTCATGAAATCATTAAAAAAACACAATATTTAAAGATCGCGAAATTTCTATTCTTAAAGTAGGTATGTACATATTGACATATTTGCTGTTTTCACATTTTGGGACTTTCGTATTTTAAAAATTTCAAATTATGGCGAATTTAGAATTATCGGGGTTCTGTATATAAACTTACAGTTATGTATTTGTAAACTTTCCCAAATTCAACATAAATATATAATTCTTTTCCTAATAATTTTCTCGGCATTTTGTAATGTATTTTTCATCTCCACTGCTACTGACAATTTCGGAATCACCTTTTGTTTTTTCACGGAGTGTGCGGTATTTTAATAATTATGTTTTGATTACTGTTAGTACTTTGAATATTTTTTCATTAATCTTTTTGCCACAATGATAGAAGTACTGACTTTTTTCAGGTGGTTTATTTTTAAATATTATAACAGAACTGTTACAGAGATGGAAAAAATGATCCTAGTCTGTTTTTTAGCGAATTTGAATAACAGTCACATTCGTTTGAAACATCGGTCAGAAAGGTCATATACACATGGCAGGATATCCAAGAAGAAAACATTAATTTGTTGATGCTTTTTTACTTAAAAGGAGAAGAAAATCAATATTGGCCAGATGTATGAAAAGATATTGATTTAATGACCAAATTCCAGTTTTAGTAATCTTCTCATTTTGGTAGCACATAATTTTATTTATTTGGCCAAAAAAAATGTGAAAAATCTTGAATTTACCAGTTTTATTGAAATCAGGGTTGGCTGCATTATTCTCATCTGCTGCTAACGGCTGCTGGTTAAACCTTTCACTTAGTGCTTGATCTATTTTATTTGCCTCATCTGTGACCGTCACAAACACTTCTCTGTATCTGGATATCTGTGAAATAAATCTGTATATACAGGGTGTACCAGAGCTAGCAGCAGAAACTTGGCAGGTAGATTCCTGACTATGTTATGAGTCTAAAATGTTCAAGCAACCATGACCTAATATATCAATAGTTATAGAGATATGCAATATCAAAATTTGCATTTTTTTTCAATATTTCTTACTTATTTTTTGCAAAAAGTTGAACTATCATTACAGTAACTTATGTGATTATGAAAAATTCATTCGCTTTAATACAAATCGAATAAAATGATAAAAACCTTGCAAAAATTGAAAAAAGTTTTTTTCAGAAAATATTGGCGAATATAACAAATGCAAAAGTCTAGAAAAGCAGCCAAGACTGACATTTGCTGCATCCCAAAAAAGTAATTCAATTTCTAATAACATCTTGATTTTTTACCCATGGCACTATAGAGACAGGTCTGTTGGAAGTATAATTTTTTTATTAGAATATAATAGAACCTAGATTTGTTTCATTATTTATTGTATAGCGAATGAAATAATATTAATCATATCTTAATAATAATAAATTTGAGTAGCTTGTTGATGTAGTGGTTATGACTCTCGCCTAGTGATCCAGTGGTTGGTGGTTTGGATTCCAGGATTCTAGGATACCAGCAAATAAGTCCTAGTTTCATAACACAAGAGTTAAGCTTAATTTGAAAATAGTGAGAATATTGATGTGAAGCATATTCCTTGTTTGTTTGTTGTTTAAAAAAAAGTTTTAAAAAATGACTGTCGATGCTGAAACTATTAGGTGAAGAAATTAAATTTTGATTGAAAATTGACAATATATTTTATTATATTAATGATATAACCACCGAGGAATTTCGGAAAGTTTTAAAAATGGTGTAATATTAGGTCCTTACATATGAAATTGGCGTTTAGTATGGGAGGAACATAAAGCCGATTTTTTTTTATTATGATATATTTATTTAATCAAAGTATGTACCATTGCTATCTATGCACTTTTGCCATCTCATAGGTAGTTCATCGATCCCTTTACTAAAAAAACCATTCGGACGGGAATCAATAAAATCTTTGAAGGCGGTTTGGACTGCCCCATCGGAGTTGAATTTTTTCCTTTGCAAGAAGTTATCCAAATTTCGAAAAAAATGGTAATCTGTTGGGGCAAGGTCCGGAGAGTACGGTGGATGTCTTAGACATTCCAATTGAAGCTCCTCTAATTTGGTAGCCGTCTGTTGTGCAGTGTGTGGTCTAGCGTTATCATGAAGCAGCAGTGGCCTAGAGCGATTAACCAGCCTCGGTTGTTTAGCAGCTAGCTTTTCCATCATGGTTTGCAGTTGCTGACAATAGACATCTGCCGTAATCGTCTGGCCAGATTTAAGAAAGCTGTAGTGAACGACACCAGCACTAGTCACCAAACGCTCACAAGTAACTTTTTTGGAGTCAATTTTCGCTTGGGGCATGGTTTGGCTGGTTCGGCAGGGTTCAGCCATTGCGATGAGCGCTTCCGATTATCGTACAGGATCCACTTTTCATCACAGGTAATGATTCGATTTAAAATCCCTTCATTATGTGCCGGTTGAGTAATGCAACGCAGCAGTCAACGCGCGTTTGTTGATTTGCTTCACTCAATTCGTGAGGTACCCACCTTTCAAGCTTTTTCACCTTACCAATTTGCTTCAAGTGGATTAAAACAGTTTTATCACTAACACCGCAGCCTGCAGCTAACTCGGATGTGGTTTGCGATGGGTCCGCTTCCACAATAGCCTTCAATTCTTCATTATGAACTTTGGTCTCCGGCCGTCCACGGGGCTTGTTCTGCAGGTCGAAATTTCCAGAACGAAAACGTTGGAACCAAAAACGCACTGTGTTTTCTTTTGCGGCACCGTCGCCATACACATCATTAATCCTTCGAGCCGTTTCTGCAGCACTGGTACCACGGTGGAACTCGTACTCGTAAATAACGCGATATTTCAAGTTTTTCATTTTGTAAACTGAGTGACGCAAATAAAAAAACAATTGAGGAAAAAACAAATGAATTATAATTTTCAAAACACAAATACATGAGTAAATTGCTGTATAAATTTGGATTTGGAATTCCTAACCAAAGAGAAGATATTTGAGATCAAATTTGCCAGTACGGCAAAACGTCAATTTCATATGTAAGGACCTAATAATAATTTTTATCAATATGATAAATTTGCATTAAATTTTAAAAAATAACACACTGCGCTCGGTGTAAACAACCGATAGCACGTGTCAGCTGACATCAAGTGTATAGTATTTCTGTTTAGCGTGAAGCAGTCATATGACTTTATCTCTTTCTTGCATAGATATCTCTCATTGATGTGTATCGGTATACGACATATTCTTGAAGTGCCATGACCAAAAATTACATTATTATGCTAACGCTAAGGATATTTTTTAAATCAATGAGCTTAATAAGTTAAGCATATACAGCAACCCGATCAAAATCGGTGCACAACATTTACACTATTAAAGAACTGGGAAAACTTTAACAATCTGACCTGTTGTGCCAAAACATCTTGCGGTCTCTTTCTCCCCTCACAGATCTCTTTTAGATCAGCCTCCAGCGCAGCCCGCAGGTGGGGCTTGGAAAAGCTGAGGCCCATAGCATCGTATCCCTCCACCAGACCCATGCCCAGCAGTCCCGGCACAAAGTGTATATTGTCAGCCAGAGCCACGTACGACCGATTCTTTATTGTTTCAATGTGGTCGGCATGCGTTGCATCAGTGCCTATCAATAATGTGCATGAAAGTAAACTCAGCATTATCATTATTTTTTAAAATAATGTATGTATATGTAAATGATATATGTTTCTTTTTTAATTTTAGAGGAATTTAAAAATAATTTTTTATTACCAATTTCATGTTTTTCCATTAGTGCTATGAGATCTGCCTCCGTCAATAGATTGGGAGCTGAAGTCTGTCCATCAATTATATCCATCTGCGTGGGTAGAAATGTTTGACCTTCCTATAAATTTGAATTTATTACAGTAATAGCTTGTTGATGTGGTGGTCATGATGTTTGCCTAGTGATTTGGTGATCGGTGGTTCGAGTCCCATTCCAGGACACCAGCAAGTTAGTCCTATTTTCATAGCACAGGCTTTTGGCTTAGTTTGAGAATAGTAAGAATATTGATGCGACATGTATTTCGTGTTCGCATCTCTATTAAAAAAAAAAAAAATAGTAATAACAACCAGCATTCTAAGTGGTGGTCGTTTCGCCATATCATCTGTAGGCTTTACAACCCCTGGAGGAGAGTCCTGGTCTCCTCAAGAGTCTTCCTCCACTTTCGCGTTTCGCAATATACGACTTACTAAATGAAAGATCAATGTGATTAGAGAATTGTCCATTAAAAAAAATTAAAGATTAGATTTATTAAGCATGATCTATCTTGAAGCTACCCTAAATAGAAACCAGTGAATGATGAAGTAATTTCTGACGTAGGTACCAAAATGGGCGGAGAAAAATTCAAAGAAGCCTTTAAACTATTATATGATATAAATAAATGTTCGGAAGAAGAGAAAATTCCTGATGCCTGGCAAAATACAAAAGTGGAACTTCTATTTAAAAAAAAGTGACGGTGACAATCTTGAGAACTATCAGCCAATAAGATTGCTTTCACACCTCTATTGCCAAAAAAATTAACAAATTGATTAACACAAAAATTCAACAAATATCAGCCTACAGAACAGGCTGGATTTCATCAGGGGTATAGAACTAGAGACCACATAAAACTCCAAATTGCTTATCAAAAATTTAATGAAATACAACATTCACTTTTTTATCAACTACCGAAAGGCGTTTGACTTAATTGAGACGTGGGCAATCACACAAAGTCTGGAAAATGCAAGAATTGATTCAAGATAATATATGAAATTGATGAGGTTTCTTTATGCAAACGAAACCAGGGGTGTGATGATAAATGAAAATACAGAGACGAACAAATATCAAGATTCAAAAAGGTGTCAGACAGGGAGATACTTAATCACTAAAACTACTCACTCTAGCTCTGGAAGATAATTTCAAAACCCTAACCACTTCCCGGGCGCGCGCTCACATGAGGGAATAAATTGTGTACCAGTTCAGGCAAGTGCACACATATATGCACTCCAACTTGTATTGA
Organism: Agrypnia vestita; assembly: GCA_016648135.1. Taxonomy (NCBI): domain Eukaryota; kingdom Metazoa; phylum Arthropoda; class Insecta; order Trichoptera; family Phryganeidae; genus Agrypnia; species Agrypnia vestita. The sequence goes on from JADDOH010000476.1 coordinate 247,147, forward strand.
AAAATAATATTATTAAAAAAAAAAAAAAAATTACGTTATATTTTGTTTATCATTTGCTGATAGATCTGAAATTTAATTTATTAATCAATTGGTTTGAAGCTTAAATGATTGGGGTCGGTTGTATCAACATGGATTATAGTTTATTGAAATGAAAAGAAATGTTTTCGTTTACCAAAAACATGTAAAAAAAATTCACTCGGATGATTGAAAAAATAAACGGCACTCATCTGAGTCGCCTCAGGTTTGCAGATGACATGGACATGAATGGACCGAAGATTATGATCAAGCATCTAAGAGAGCAGGACTAGAGATGAATATAAAAAAAACACAGATTCTTATTTCTGCAAACAAATATCGTAATATTCTGTGTATAGTTTTCTGGGATATTCTGCCGTGTATACGTGACCTCTCTGGCCAACGTTTCGGATCCCATTGCAGAGTCCATCTACACGGCAGAATATCCCAGAAAACTATACACAGAAGATTCTGAACAGCGGTGAAAACCTAAGGACATTTTAAAATATCGTAATACATAGATGGAAATAAAAAAAAATAAAATAAAAACTGCAGAACTGCCTAGAAGGTTATTTTTGATTTGGGCTGCCTTCGGGAAGTTAAACCATATCATCAAAGACCAAACAAGAGCAGCTTGTTGGTCTTGTGGCTAGGATTCTCGCCTCGCGATCCAAAGGTCGCGGATTCGAGCCTCACTCCAGACCAGCAAGATAGTCCTATTTTCATAGCACAAGCTTTAGCTTAGTTTGAAAATAGTGAGAATATTGATGTGACACGTATTCCGTGTTCGCATCTCTATTTTTATTTTTAAAAAACACAATAATTTTGTTGTCTATCCGTCCGTCCATCTGTCTGTCCTCGTAGATTTGTGTAATGTTCGTAATTTCGTTTGAATTCGTGGCTAAAAAACAGCCAGAAATGTGGCTTGAACCCAAGGCCACCAAACCCGAACTGGGTGATTAAAACATGTAGCTACAGCCACCTCTCCATAGACTGTCAAAAATATGCTATAAATATATAATAAGACTTAGCAAAGACGCGAACCAATGTTCCATCATTTTTGACGGGTTACAGCTGGTTCATAATAAAGAAATTCCGATTTGTCTTAAAAGAAAGGTCTTTGATGCATGCATATTACCAATGATAACTTATGGACTGGAAACAACAACCCTTACAGTGAAAAGTGTCAATAAATTAAAATGCACACAACGATTCATGGAACGGCAGATGCTTGGTGTAAGTCTCCAAGATAGAATAAGAAACAAAGAAATTAGACAGGGAACTAAAGTTGCCAATGTCATGGATCATCTTGCAAAATTGAAGTGGCAATGGGCAGGACATATCGCTAGACAGAGTGAGTGTCGGAAGGCCACCAAAGACAGGAATTGATGATGACATTATATGGATGGCGCCTGATGCGGAGGGGTCAAGGCAGAGATGGGTGGAAGAAATTGGAAGATGCCTATATAAAGCAGTGGAGAAAAGAAGGCTGAAGAAGAAGAAGACCTGGTTTAAGATTAAGATCTTCCCGAAAGGTGCATAAAATTCCATTCTGCATTAATGAGAAACACTGGAGAGAATGCTGGCATTATTTGTTAATTTACAAATTAATTAAATCAATTTAAATTAAATGTGGAACAAAGTTGTGTGATTTTACAAGTTTTGCTTATGGATGACTCAATGCTCCAAAATACTACAGAGAAACGTCCTGGATGAAAGCGATACCCAGAACCGAAGAAGATACAACCTGAGAACGAGAAGAGCCGACCTCAGCAGCCTGTCTAGGCAATGAGTGCAAGGAAGAGGAAGAAGATACCAAGTCAAATATTTAAAATCAATTAATTATACCTGATAGACGTGGATTTCTTTTCCGGACCATTTGTCATAAGGATAAACATCCAAATAATTTCTAGCAATTATCATCAATCCACTTGCAGTAAATTTTTCTCCAGCTATATCAATATCAACAATGGTTTCGTGACCTTGGGCATCTTTAGAGCAACAGGCGAGGAATGAGCGTACTATAAACTCGTAAATCTTTTTATCATTTCCTGATAGATCTGAAATTTAATTTATTAATCAATTGGTTTGAAGCCTGAATGCTTGGGATCGGTTGTATCAACGTGGATTATAGTTTATTTTTCGTAAAAACCATAGATTTTTACAAAAACAGGTTGTCTGAGTGGTGGAAAATGCAAAAATTGATGGTTTAAACGAAAGATTACTATAAAACAAGTTGATACAACCGGCCCTTAATCTTGCCTACTTATCCAGAGGTCGATAGATAAAACAAACTCATTTTCTTTTTGCACATGTATTAATATAATTATAATTGCTGTTTTATTGGAGCTAAGTCAAGCGACGTTTATAAATAAAGAAATTGCCTCTGCTACTGGTTACTAAATATAGTATATCTTACTAGTTACATGCTTGGTGGGGTGTATGGGAGGATGAGCTTGATCACATTTATTTCCCTGCCTGGGATTAGGTCCTCCCGAATCTAATATCCCTCTGGCAAATCCTCCCCAATCCGAGTCCTGTGTCTGATGTTCCACCAATGCAGTCAAGTTCAGCTCCTTAGGGTAAATATTTGTCTCGGTTCTGGGGTAGCTGATGATACCCTGGGTGTATAGCTTCTCGGCTATCTTCATGACTTCCTTTGCATTTATTCGGAGTTTACGAGAGCTGGTTTTTTCTAGTTCCTGAAATATTTATGAGAAACAAACTTTTAATTTTTATCTCTACAAAAAGCTGAAAATTGACGGGCAACTGTTTTTAATTTACAGCTGCAAATAGACAGACAGAAAGCAAAAAAAAATACAGGAAGGTGTGGTACCTCTGGAGCAGATTTATGGAGATTATGCGAGTGGATCCTCGCATTAACTTTATAAATGTAATATGAATTATGGAATCTTAATTTTTACATACTATGTAGTTATAAGATCTCACAAATAAATAATCTAAAAATACTTGAAATTAAGAAAAGTGTTAATATTAATTTGATTATAATAAACAACCAGACAAAATTTGTGCACAACCCACTCTTGAATATTTTTCCATTTAACCTTCCAGCGGGCGCGCTGATTAATTTCCCTTGAGCGGGCGCGTGCTGTAAATTTTACATCATCAAGTTTTCTCCATGTAAATGTTGATTTCTTTATATAAATTATAGGGAATTGCTATAAGGTTATGAAAAATGATAAATGACAGTACTTTAAAAAATATATACATATTTGAATTAATTAAAGAAAAAACGAAACAGCACTCTAAATATGTTTATATATTTCAAAAGAAAATATTTTAACAACCTATTAATCACAATTAAAATTTTCTGGTTTATGTCTTCTTAAACACGTCTTAAATAAATAAAAAAATACATATCGCTATAAAAGACACGATATAAATGAAAAATAAATAGAAAAAAGTAGTTTATTTAATATACTTACACTTTAAGGCGCGCGTTGTAAAATTTACCTTCAACGGAAATTTCCAAATATCAATGAATAACAAAAACTTCTAAGCACACCCCATTCGTCTGTAGTTTAGAGAGACACTGACCCTCGAATAGCTCGGAGCTCGATGCTTGCGACTAAGTGGTAAAAGTGGGGGAAGCGATAAGGTGCAGTTGTCGTAAATTTTACGGCCGCACGCCCGTTGGAAGGTTAAGGTTCCATCCCCTTCAGATGACATTCCACAATTAACACCTCCGACCCCCCCCCCTCTCCATCCCCTTCACCGTAACACATTTGCATGTTTTATCTTTTTCAATTTTAATACACAAAAAATCCTGAAGCAGAGAACATTGTTCTCGAAACATGTAGATTCTATATCTAATAAAGTGGTGAAAACAAGTGATTTGTGTTTTATTTTAATTATTGTAAATGATTTTCTATACCTAGGTGATTCATATGATAAAGTTATTCTGATTACAATACATACTTAAAAACAAAAACAATATACAATAATTATTATTCTCTACCCCAATTACCTATGTAGTAAAGTGATAAAAATACAAAATAAAACAGTGGATCCGAAACAAGGGGAGAGATAAAATAGGAACACTTACCCAAACACATAACACACATTATAACCTCATGATATATTTCATCACATAAAAATAATTATTTTTACTATACAGGGTGTATCAGAGCTAGCAGCAGAAACTTTGCCGGTAGATTCCTGCCTATGTAATGAGTCTAAAATGTGCAAGCAACCATGACCTAATGTCAATAGTTATGGAGATATGCAATATCAAAGATTGCATTTTTTTCTCAATATTTCTGACTTATTTTTTGCAAAAAGTTGAACTATCATTACAGTACAGTTGCCGGCAAACTTCCTGAAATTTTTTGGCGTAGTGGAGGAATGGATTTGAATGAAAGAAGATAAAATTTGGGTCTCTTTGGTGGAATGGTAGATGCGCAAACTTCCCCCCACTACGCCGTAAAATTTCAAGATGTTTGCCGGTTACTATACTTATATCGATTACGAAAAATTCATTTGCTTTAATACAAGTCAAATAAAATGTTTATTTTTACAAGGTTTTTATCATTTTATTTAAGTTGTGTTGAAGCAAATGAATTTTTCATAATCGTTATAAGTTACTGTAATGATAGTTCAACTTTTTGTAAAAAAATAAGTCAGAAATATTGAAAAAAAAATGTAAACTTTGATAACGCATATCTCCATAACTATTGATGTTAGGTCATGGTTGCTTGAACATTTTACACTCAAAACACAGGCAGTAATCTACCGGTAAAGTTTCTGCTGCTAGCTCTGGTACACCCTGTATATCTTTGTACTATGTTTTGTATCTATGTGCATACTATTGTAAACTATGCCTGTCTCAACACAGATATTTCTAGTGAGACAGGCACAGTCCAATCAAAAATTTTATATTCAACCTAAATAAAAATAAACAAAATAAATAAATATACACTGTTCAAAAAATTTCTAACCTATGGTCAGCAAAAACACATTTACTCATAAACACTATACATATTTATTCCAGTGTCCTTCAAGATAGTCCCTTTGGTAATCCATACACTTCTCCATGCAATCTCGCCACGTTGGAAACACTTCTGGAACGCATATTTTGAAATGGTGTACAGCTGGACAGTTGCATACCGCATGTCTTCTATTGATACAAATCGGGTATCTTTCAGTGGCATTTTGAGCAATTTCAGCAATTTGAGCAATTGAGAGTAGGGAAGCTGAACGAATAAAACCAGGGATTGCTAAGTTGGCCAAGAAAGCCTGTATCAGATGCAAAGAATGGTAATTCCAAACAGAGTTGCTTCTGCACCGTCGTTAGCAGATTTGGCATGAATTTCGCAGACAATCTCTTCAAGTTTAAATCCTCCTTAGTCAAAATTGAATGTACCGATCCTATGCTTACTGTCATTCTCAAGTTCTTAAACTTGATATGATAAATCCTGAACGACCAAAGCCTGCTCTTGGACAATCACATTGTTATTTCATCCTTGTTGAGGGCCTTGTGTGTGGCTATTTTTGAAGCATACTGACCCTTATCCGTGAGATGCTCATAGCATCGTTCCCGAAAGCCTGTTGGATCTGGCAAATGATTTCCACTTAGGTATTGCAAATCTTTTGGCAGAATTTAATGCAATATCGCTGTTAAAGTTATTCTGTAATTTTTCACAACAATTGACAATCTGATGGGCACTAACTACACTTCGTCACTCAGAGGCTACACCCTAGTGCAACATGAGTGTGATGTCTTATAATAACTAATGAATATTGCTAATCACATGAATAACAAGAGTAAAATATAATAAGTAAATAAAAACTAGTTCTTCATTAGTCGACGAAATATTCAGAATATTACAGAAAAATATTTGACTTACAATGGTGTCGAGGGGTAAAGGTCGCCATTTAGACTTGGGTTTACTTTTGATGCTCTGCACAGTGGCCGTGGGATTCTCAGTGCAAATGTCGTGGATGACCAGACAAGCTTGTTCGTCGAATAGTCTAACTCTTTTCCATGCAAAGTCTACAGTCAGATCGTTCAGGGTGTGAGAAACTAAACAAAAATATTTATGTAATCAAATGATTTGCAATCAATTATCAATGCTTTGAAACTGAAAAACAAACATAAAAACTGTTCACATCACCTATTGCTTTGATAAGAACGTAATGGGTAAATTGATTTGTAGATTTCTTTGCAATACTATATATCGGGAAACGTGTGTACAAGTACTACTATAATATAACTACCTTTCAATTTCCAAAACCTTTCTGACACAAAGTTTTCTACAGCCCTATAACGCTCCACAACGAATCCGAGAGTTGGAAACTGACACGAACCGTAGCTCACAAGACTCCTGGCCAACTTGTCAGGGAATACTTTCTGCAGTCGCAATGTTTGAAACCTGGTAAAGGCAGCACCTAAAATGTAAAATTAATACGAATATTATTAAAAATAGAAAGAGATTTTATCTTAAAAACAGGGAAAAATTGATGAATGTGCATATGTTCTACTCCAAGATGTAGATTGAGATGAGCGCCGTTTTTGTTCAGAGTGAAACAAAAACGGAATCATCTTACATCTTCGGACTGTTTGGAATGTGTTCAAATGCAATCTGAAAGGGGTTCAGCTATTCGTGACTGTTGAAGAAGAAGAACAATCAAAACAGAGGACTTCATCTGGCGAACCTGCTCCAAGGAAGACAAAAATGGTTCCAATGGCCGTAAAGGTCATATCCACTGTTTTTTTAGGATTTGCGAGGCGTCATCTTCACCGACTATTTGGAGAAGGGAAGGTCAATAATGGAAAGGTATTTTGCTGATTCCACATTGAATCGATGAGAAAGATGGCCCTATCTGGCAAAGAAAAAAGTACTCTTCCATCATGATAACGCATCAGCTCACTTGTCCGCGATCACCATAGCAAAACTGGTTGAAATACCCAATAGCAGGACGGCGATTACTAATACATGTATGTTATGCGTATTATATATGAATTTATCAAAGTATATCCATGTGCATCCTTACACAGTGGCGATTCTATTGAATTTTCTGACATTACAGAAATATTTTGGAGGGAGGTTAAGATTAAGGTAAATTATAGAAGTCTCACACAGACGAAGGTATGAATATGAGAGTCGTGTGTAGAAGTATTTTTATACAATGGGGCTTACAACTCCGGGCCATTATATAAAAAGTTTCATACACGTTTCTCATATTCATAGCATGGTCTCTGTGAAACTTGTATAATTTATCTTAATTAATTAATCATCCCTCTGGGGGCATCCTCAAATGTGTACTTAGAACATACCTACATATAAAAATATTGGAAGCTAAGATGTTTACACTTCAATAATAAGGTTGATGCTTATTATTATGAAACAGATTGAAAATAAATTCTAAGGGACTATCAAACTCATCAGACTCATACTTGTGTTATTCGCAGTGCGTGAAAAATATTTTCTGATCCAAAAAAAAAGTATTATGCACACAATAGTAATAATGTATAGATTTGATGCTCAATACCTCTTAATAATAAAATAAGTGACAAACTGAACTGACCTATTCTTAAATCCAGTTCTTGCCTTACATCAACAGCATCGCTAATGTTCTTATTGGGAGGACCGATAGTTTGGAGAGCACGGTTCACTGAAACGGATGTAATCTCAGAGAACTTTGCTCGGTAAACCTTCAGATTTGGTTTAATCTCCGTGCAGACCTGGATGATTTCAAAACCAATATTTTCACCTTCTCTATCACAATCTGTCCATATGATCAAGCCTTGGCACCCACGAACTTCTCTTTCTAGTGTTTTCTAAATGAAGGATAAAAAATATATTAACGATTTGGCAACACATTGCCAACGCAGTGAGGGAATAAATTTAAGATTAATTTAGTACAAATATTTTAAGATGAGATAAGATTAAATATACAAATATAAACCTAACACTCCGCAAGCAATTGATAAAAACTTATGTGTGGAGTATTTTGCTGTATGGATGTGAGACATGGTGCATTGGCGAACAGTTAGAAGCGAAAAAAATGATTAAAGCCTTCGAGATGTGGACCTGCAGATGTGCCCTAGGAATTTCCTGGAGAGACCACATTATGAATGAAGAGGTTCTCAGCAGGATCGATGAAACCAGGCACATGATGAATACCATCTCGAAAAGGCGTGCAAAATGGATGGGCATATTTTACGCTATGAAAATCTGCTCAAAACTATACTGGAGGGAATGGTAGAGGGAAATATTGCCAGAGGGCGCCCTCGCCGTGAATATCTTGAGATATGAATTGTGCCTCCTACACAGAGCTGAAGAGCATCGCCGGAGACCGAGAAGAATGGAGAAGGAGATGTGCTTTGCTGCAAACCAATCCCAAAGGAAGGATTTTAAGAGCTGGATGTTTGATCTTGCGTTTGATTTTCCACCAGTAGAACAAACCGTTTTCGCAAAAATCTATACTTTTTTCTTAACTTTTACTTATCAGTTAATTAATCTAGTACTGATCAAACAAGCGGCCCTATTAAAACTAAAATTAGTAAATAAAAGTACAATAATGATCCTACCTTGATTTTAATATAATCTTCAGGACACATTTTTACGACGGGCGCTTCGAAGAGGGACAGTGGGTTGCATGATTGCCAACCTTTATAACTTCCGACAAACTCGTACCCCAGGAGATGCCCAGAAACAGATGTCATAACCATCGTGCATTTCTGGCCGAAGACAGTAGCTTCAAATTCATATATTTTGTTGTAAGTGGAAAGCCCGTCCCGCTGGAAAAAGTACAAGATCATCAAAAGACAACATTCAACTTCAAATGAGTTACTTTGTAAATTACGAAAACAAAACTAACCCGTTGAGAAGTTCCACGAGATAAATGACCAGCAATGGTTTTAGCAGCATCATTTTTCTCAGCAACGTTTAAATATTTCATTACTACAGTAGAACTGTCATTTGAACACAGTCTGCATTCACGAAAAAAAGTTTTTTCAACTGATAGCCGTTTGAATACGTTCTGTAAACCTGAAAGACACTTCAGCATTACTCAAATTCTTAAAAGAAATATTTAATATTTTTAACATAAAAAAGTAAGTATAACATAAGCATATAACATCAGCAAAACAACTTTTTAAGGTTATGCTCGGTTTTGTTCCGAAAATATTATTTATGGTAGAAGGTACGAACCATGTACTACGAACTGTCAGTCGTTCTTGTAATTGCTTGTAATTTCCCGCCATCTTTACATACCTACGTCTAGTTATCTGAATTATTTTCCGGCATTTTGAATCTAAAATTGATGACGAAAAATACAAGCGTTTGAAGCGTTCTCCGAACCACATTGAATACAATTTTATTATTTCAATCTTGAACATTTGCTGTATATCAAGAGTTATCTTATATTTAATGTCATTAAAGGCTATTTTTGGAGACGCAATAAGAAATCGTGATGTCGGTATAGTCATAATATTATCGCGGGAAATATTATTCAAAAATTCAATAAAACGAATGATCGCCAAAAATGTACATTCGGTCTTTTATTTTATCTGAAATAGATAATTCCTATTCCTTTTGTAATTTTAGTTTGCCTTTTGAGTAGTTGCATAATTTAGTTAAATAAAAATATCATATATCCGTTCAGTTTCACAGTGGACATTTATGTTCATATTCAATATGCTGAAAATCAATAACTTTTGCCATGCTCCGTTCTTTCCGTCTTGACACATTTAGTTATTTAGTAGGTAGAACGCGATTTTGTTTGTACACAGCAGCTGCTTTGTATTTTACTTGTAAAATAATTTGTTCTATAATACAGAATCGTAAAAACGGCAAAATGTCTTATTCTCAGACCGATAATAAACCTAAAGAAAAAGAGGCGGCTGTAACCATACGTCTTTCAAAGTTTCTTTACGTTTTCAATCTTCGACAAGGCGCAATACTTATCGCAGTTCAACATATTGTAAGTAAAAAAATATTTTTGATAATTTTATAAAAAAATCAAGAATTACAATGAAAAGAAATCATATTATTCAATATTTCTAATTCAGTTATTCAATATTATGATATAGAACCAATAATATATGAATTTTCAAGTAATCAATCATCACAATGCAGTGGTTTCTAATTGTATACATACTTTATCTACAAAATATTTATACGCTATAATTTACGCATTTGTTATTTATTTTTCGACCTGATTGATTATACATTGTAGAATTTTAAATGCCTCGTGAACTTTACTGACTTGCCTATTTTGAGTAAAACTGTAAAAATGTATGAAATAGTTTCGAATTTTACTTCTGAGAAATATTCATGTTGAAAATCATCTACGATATTTACTCAATCAAATTGTAAAATAAATGCGCAAATTTATAGGTATACATACAAAACAAAAGTTAATCCAAATAATAAATCAATATTATATTTTTTATACATTTCTCTTCTGTCAAATAAAGCTACCCTAATCAAATATCAAGGATGAAATTTTTGAAAATATATTGCTTTTATATATTGAAAATATATTGCGTTTATCAATTCGAAAATGCGCAGAATTTTCGATATTTCAAATAGTCGGCCTTATTCTGAAAAATATCAATATTGCTATTTCTGTATCTTGACAGTTATTGTAGGTATTAGGCAAAACATTTTAATGCCGTCAATGTTAACGTTTTAAGTTTGACAGGTTTAAAATTGATGAATTCAATCAATCAGAAAGCTCTAAAACGTAAACAAACGTTAAGTTACTCACAATTTGTAAATTACTCAACCTTTGTTTAGTTTTTGGAGCTTTCTGAATGATTGAATCATTAATTTCAAACCTGTCAAACATAAAACGTCAACATTGACGGCATTATTATTATTATTATTACTTGACAGGCAGGCAGCCATTGCTGATGGGCCTGTATTGTGTACCTCTCAGTGTAATAAGCTTCTAAAGTATTCTTGAACCCGTTGACTGAACTAGCAGATGCAATTTCTTCCAGTAGACTGTTCCAGGCATCCACCACTCTATTGATTACGAAGTGTTTCCTTGGATTCAAGGAAAAGGATGTCTTATTTAGTTTCAAGTGGTGTCCTCTCAGTTGTGGATTGTGATTCAGCGTGAAGAAATTCGAGCAGTGTAATGTCTTTAATGAAATACGGATTCCAGATATAAAATTTTTACTCCAGGATCAGCCTCACATGGGTTTTGTGTTTGTTTTGTTCATATTTCAAGAAAAACCTGGACACTTAGGTGATGGAAGGATTTTTTGATTGGGTAGAGGGTAGAGTTAGCTCTTTCAACTATTGTTGTAATGCGCTCACACCAATTCAAATCCTCTGATAACATTACAATATTAAACATTATTCTCATCGATATGCTAATAATCATGCCATGATCCCTATGATCACCTCATATAGGTCGTAAGCACTAGGCCATCCTATAAAAAGACTTCTATACACTTTTTATATAAATAGCTTTGTCCCTGTGAGACTTCTATAATTTATCTTAATTAGTAGAAATTATCATGTGGCTAGTTCAGGTATAACCATTGATCATAAATATTTTTTGACAGTGAAATCACATTGGCAAAAGAATTTCATTAGGAAAAAAAAGGTGTGGTGAATGTCGTTTGATGATTTAGAGTGCTAAAATAAAACCACAAAGTTCATGGTGCTTTAACAAAACTCTATAAGTCTGAGTATTCATTGTAGGCCCTATCAGCCTGTGCTTTGATCCTCCTGCTGGTGGGGATCGCACATGCGCAGGAGATGATGGACATGCTGAATGCGGACATGGAGGACAATGCAGAGCGCGAGGGGACTATCTTGATTGATGAAGAGGACATGACACTATTTCGCGAAGCTCCTTTGGAAGCCACAAACAATCAGCAGAAGTTCAAGGTTGCTCAAAACCTGGCCATGAGTTAGTTTTAATTTTTTAAGCAATTCTGATAATTATTTTGCGGCACGCACGCATAGATATTAATATTTCTGATTCCAAATTGTAATAATTTTCTCCAGGTGTATTATGAGTATGTATGAGAAGGATCTTCTGGTTTGTTTTTTCTGGGGTAATATGCCGTGTTTTTACGATCTTTCTGGCCGACGTTTCGGATTCCATTGCAGGGTCCATCATCAGCCCTGATGATAAGAAAACACAAACCAGAAGATTCTGAATGGCTGTGAAAACCTAAGAACATTTTTAAAAACAATCTTGTTTAGTTAAATTTAGTACAAATATTAATAGTTAAACAAAAATATCTTTTAGATTTGATTTCTTATTCAATGCTGTCCGGTTTCAGAGTATCCGCTTCTTTATCAGGGTAGAATAAATCAATCTATACATGTATTTACATAGTTCCTGTTTTGCACCAACTCGGGATTACACTCACCAGTTACAAAGAAAAAGAGGGATAGTTATCTGATGTATAGAAGCATCATCAGAAGAATACAGAAAGTATAAATCCACATCATATAAAAGCACATCAGAAGAATACAGAAAGTATAAATCCGTACGAAACGGGGTCAATGCTGGAATAGATAAAATAAAGAATGAATACTGGCTAAAGTTTACCAGAAACATGGAGAGAGATCTTTACGGAGTACAGCGAAGGGTATGGAACACGCATGGAAAAACAAAAAAAGCCTATAAATGAATACATACAAACAAATAAAATATCTATAACTGAGTGGGAAAACTATTTTGAAAACTTGTTTGGGAGCGCTAACCAAGCGAGAACTGTTACGCTGAACGATGGCCATGAAGATGGATCAAACGTGATCCTGTGCACTAACAAAGTGATTTCAGCCATAAAGAGGCTAAAAAATAGAAAATCTCCCAGAATAGATGAAATCCCAAATGAACTCATAAAATATGGAGACACAAAGGTAGCGAAAGAACTAAATAAACTGTTTAACAAAATCTTCGAGCAATTTGAAATACCAAACGTATGGAGGCTGAGTATCACCATCCCTATTTTAGAAAGGCACCAAAACAAACCCGGAAAATTATAGAGGAATATCCCTTTTATGCGCATCGTAAGAACATTTACGAGCATTATAAGAACAAAACTGAAGAATATAATACAAAATTGTGATGAACAGCAAGGTTTCAGAAAAAACCGGTCCACCACTGATGCAATATTCGTGGTAAGGCAAATAAGGAAAAAATCTATTAAATATAATAAACTGGCGTACTGTAGTACTTCCTCCCTTGTAACGTGTACACTCTACCAGAGTGACATCCCGTGATGAGGAGACGTGGCGCGGTTCCTTGAACGTGAGGCGGGTCTTCGGTCGGTCCTTGCGGCTGGCTGTTGACCATCGATGATCGTTCGCAGTCTGTGGGTTCTAGCGATGGGTCGTCACGTATTTATCGTCGACGAAACGAGACCGCCCAAAACTATATACGCTGTGGTGGGAATTTCAAAACTATTTTCAGAGGTATAGATATAAAAAAGACCTATGACAGTATATGGTTTTGTTGACCTCACTAAAGCCTTTGATGGAGTGCTTCTAGAAGATGTTATAGATATTTAAGGGAAAAAGATGTACCACTACCCATCATCAAAGCTATTCATAATTTGAATACTAACAACAAAATGCGCATAAAGGTAAACAGTGATCTATCGAAAGAAATCCCAGCCGCAGTAGGCATTACACAGGGAGATAGCTTGAACCCCTTCTTATTCAATATCATCATGGATAAGCTAATAGAAGATGTCAAATCAATGAATCTAGGCTACAACATGGGAGACAAAAAGATAGATATAATATGTTATGCTGATGATGCGGTATTAATAGCCAACTCCGAAAGCGATCTTCAAAAACTTCTGCACAAATTTCATACATCCTCGCAAAGATTCAACATGAAAATCTCCGTAGATAAGACTAAGAGCATGGTGACATCGAAACAGCCAGTACGATGCAAGCTTGCAATTGACAATAAAATAATAGAGCAAGTAATGAGCTTCAGGTACTTGGGTGTCGAGATATCCAGCAGTAACGACCTCTACGAAGAAGTAAGAGAGCAAGCAAACAAAGCCGCAACTGTTGCTGGATGCTTGAGAAATGCTGTCTGGAGAAACGAACGCAAGCTCAAGGAGAGCAAAGTGAAGATATATAAGACCTGTGTCTGCCCAATCATGACGTACGGTATCGAGACAAGGGCTGACACTACCAGAACTAAAAATCTCCTAAGAACAACCGAGATGAACTCTCCGACCCATTGCGGGACTGACAATCTGAGACCGAGTGAGGAATTCTGAAATACGAAGGACTTGTGACTTCGAGGATATTGTCCGATGAGGAAGATCTAGAAGACGTTACTGGAGAGATCATGTGGAGAGAGCTTGTTCTGAGAGAGTAGTGAGCATAGCAGTGAACAAGCTGCCGTCTGGTACCAGACTCCCAGGAAGACCACATAAAAGATGGCGAGATAGCTGGACATCTGTATCCCAGGAACAGGCTCCGAGCAATGACAGGACGCAGTCCTAGATGAAGCAGAAGAAGAAGAAATTACAAAGACTTGTTTGCAGACATTGATATCTATCTTGTGTCTTTTTATGAACTAAGAATACAAGTGAATATTATTATGTGCCGCAACATTAAATTAATATCTAAACACATGTATAAAATGCTCTGCTTCGTAAGATACGAATGAAGTTTCACATGGGTATTTAATTACGTCTTTGTTTTATTATCTCTTATTTTCATTATATTATTACTTCACTACTTCCTTATATTCGTTTCATTTGTTATTATTCTCTACTATTTCATTATTTCATCATATTCACTTTTCCCATTCTGTTACGGACAGACACGCCCGTAACAAATAATTATTTTAGAATAGGGTGGATCACCGATTACTCGCCTGTCTGCTGTGCTCCGGGCGTCGTGACGTCACTGACGATGAGTCACAACTCGCTTCTAAATCTTGTTGATGATGATGATACTTTGGAAACACCGGAGAGCAACGCTACGATCGACGGTGTTTCTTCAGGGGTTTTAATTCACCAAAATTTACACACAAGAAAAATAAAAAGCAAAGTTTTTGTTTCAGAAGGAAACCTAGCGAAAAACGGGCAGAGTGACGTTGTAAAAACTATTTGTCGCACAAACACGGCAACAAATATTTACTGGCACTAAGGCACTGAGAGCACTGTGATTTCGCTAGGTTTTCGCAGCCTTTTTATTTGGGTCCAGCGAAAATAACGGGAAAATAACTGCCAAAAAGGGATTACTGAGAGAGGGGATTTACATCTTTATTGTAGGCATCGGCGTAACGTGGTGGACCACGGAAGCTGTGCACTCGGCCTAGCGGAACGACCGCTGGGCGCCGGCGATACCGTGCATCGGCGGCGCATATCTCGCGGCGCGCGGATATTTTTTAAGATAAATCCACTCTCTCATATCTCCCGCTAATGAGTCATATGTCAAAATGTGCGTCTGACATGCCCGCATGTGGGTGTAATACGCAGATTACTGTCCGGGCATGTCAGCGCTTGCAAATCGCGTGCATGTGACAAAAAATGAAACTTTTTTATTTATGAAAATATCTAAATTATTAATATCGCATCAGGTAGCCCTTGTTTTTCTGAAGAAAATGACACCTCACACTTTGATTATTGAGCTCTCTAGCGATAGTGAATCTAAATTTAGCGCCGTACGAAAAAATGTACGGCGCGCTATCTCAAGTCACGAGCCGTGTGGGTGTCGGTTGTTACCCGCCCGTATTTCTATTGGTACACTGTAGCTGACCGCTCCGTAGGCGACTACCTGATTTTTACTTTGCGATTTTATCTCAAAACAAAATTTAAAATATTTAATTAAGCGCGCCCGCGGCCCGAGTGACTCATCGTGAGATTTTAATCTCTCTCCCTCGGCCGCGGTCGTCGCTCTAATGGATGACTCATTAACGGGACCCTCCTTGACAGTTATATACATAATTAGCAAAAATAATAGTTATATACACATATTTAAAATATTCTTAAGCTATTTTGCCTTTACGGCCTGGACCCTATTCACGATTCAAGACATTTATTTTTAAATACTTAATATTATATCATATTTCAAAATTAAGCAAAAAAAAAATATTTTTAATCTTCGATTTTTGATCCTGTGCGAACCACTCCCCCCGTATGGCTTTGGCCATACCAGAAGGACGCACAGGATCCTCGACGATTCCAGTGTCATCTATGAAGGCTGCTGGTCTTGATCTGCTGCATGGGCGGCCGCTTCCTGAATCGGCTCGGTGGGCAGCACGACGATCTTAGTCACGGGCCGCGTGTATTCTCCGGTTGAGGTTTTTATGCGGACGATGCGTATCTGGCCGTCTGCCGCTGGAATGGCTTGTGTTATGATCCCTCGCGGCCAGCTATTACGTGGCAAGGCCGCGTCGGCGATGATAGCCATCCTTCCTGCACATACGGGCGGTGCGGGTTCTTGCCATTTACGCCTCTGAGCGAGCGTCGGTAAATATTCCCGCATCCAGCGTCTCCAGAACATATCTGCTAACTGTTGAGAGAACTGCCACTGTTTCTTCAGGCAGATCTGTTCCTCCAGCGGTCCATACGCGGCCAGATGCATATGTCGTCCAGCCGTGTTCATTAGAATGTGATTCGGTGTGAGTGGCTCGCCGTCATCCGGGTCAACTGACACATGAGTCAGCGGTCTGCTGTTCACGGTGAATTCGGCTTCCGCGAGGGCTGTGACTAATGTTTCAACTCGCGGCGCCCGGTCTTTCAGCGTCATTTCGAGTGCCCGCTTGACCGAGCGCACGAGGCTTTCCCACGCCCCGCCCATGTGTGGTGCTAATGGAGGATTGAACGCCCAATCTATGTTCTGGGCCGCCAAGTGGTCTTTCATTTGCGCTGCTTGTTTTATTTCCATCAGCGCCGCGGTTATTTCCTTTGCGGCTCCTTTGAAGTTTGTACCATTATCGGAGTACATATATCTCGGATGACCGCGGCGCGCGGCCATTCTTCTCAGAGCCATGACCGCTGAATCTGCACTCAACGAGCTCGCCAGTTCCAAGTGCACAGCTCGTGTCGTGAGACATGTGAAGAGTGCTCCATACATTTTTTCTCGGCGACGGCCGATCGTGACCTGTATGGGCCCAAAGTAGTCGAGTCCACAATGTGTGAATGGAGGTAGGTGATGCGCCAGGCGCGCATTGGGTAATTGGCCCATAAGCGGAGATTGCGGTTTGCTTCGTCTGATCCGACACACTTGGCATTCAAAGTGCACGCGGCGTACTGCTGGTCGCAGACGGAATATAAAATAATTTTCTCGCACATCGCTCACTGTTACTTCGGGCCCAGGGTGGTTTCTGCGCTCATGATAATGTCTTATCATTAATCTCGTATATGGATGGCTGCCATCTAATATGATCGGCTCCCTTAATCCCGCCGGTATGTCCGGCACTGAAGTCGCGATCAATCGGGTGCCCATGCGTATTATTCCGTGCGTGTCTATGTGTGGGGTCACGGTGTATAGACGACCGGTACGTGGGGGAGGCTCCCCCCGCTGCAACGCTTGAATCTCGTGACCGAACGCATCTTCCTGTGCGCGCCGTATCCATGCGCGTTCAGCTCCATCCCGTTCGTCGGCTAGCAGGTCGCTGTGATGCAATCTCTGCGTGCGGTGTCGCGCATTCCAGGCGAACCTCCGCACCCATGCTGTGGCGCGTATCAACCTCGTCCATGAGGAAAACCGGTGCACGTCTGGTAGTGCGCCGTCTCCTAAGCGGGCGCGCTGTATGTGTGCGATAGTGGTGGGTCGCATTTCCAAAATTTCTTTGTCGGGCTGCGGCGGCGTTTTTTCACGAGGCCACTCGGATTCATCTTTTTTCAGGAAGGCTGGTCCACTAAACCATGGCCCTGAAGGTGATAAATCGGGCGGCTCCCCATCTCGCGTACCGATGTCGGCTGAATTATATTTGGTCGGCACCCACTTCCAGTTCGCCGCACTTGTTAGCTCATCAATTTCGCCGAGGCGATTGGCGACGAAAGCTGAGTACGTGCGCGGATCAGTTCGCAGCCAACATAGCACTGTTGTCGAGTCCGTCCAAAAAATTACATTTTCTATGCGGCACGTAAATTCTTTTTTAATGGTGGCCGCCAAGCGCGCTGCAATTAAAGCAGCTTGCAGTTCTAATCGCGGCACTGATAGCGGTTTTAAAGGGGCTACTTTCGTTTTTGCCGCGATAAAATTCACTTTTTTAAAACCGTCTATTTTTTCCACAAAATATGCTACCGCACAGCATGCTAATTCTGACGCGTCGCAGAAAATATGTAATGTCACTTGGCGATGACGACTCGAAATGCACTGTCTCGGAATTGTGCAGTCACTTTTGCGCAATAAAATTTGCCACATGCGCCATTTATTGGCATGTTCCACTTGAATAGGCTGATCCCAATCCACTTTAGAACGCCAGACGGCTTGTAAAAGAATCTTCGATCTTATCATCACACAAGCCAAAAAACCCACGGGATCAAAAATCCTCATGACCGCACTCAACACTTGGCGCTTTGTCGGTCTATCCTCTACTTTTAATTCCGGCAGATCCATAAATTTAAACAAGAATTTGTCCGCCGCCGGGTCCCATGATACTCCCAGGACTCGCTCTGTTATCATATCCGCCCCAATAATTTGTACTGGCTCAACTGCTCGTAAATGTGGAGCTATATGTTCCAGTACATCGGCGTCATTAGAAGCCCAGTTGGTCAATTCCATCTTCCCTCTGCGAAGTATCTCGGACACCTGTCGTGCCATCATCACGGCTTCTTCTTTGGTGTCCACGGCACTCAGCATGTCGTCCATATAAAATTTATTTTTTATGACTGCCGCCGCTTCTGGAAACTGCGCAGCCGCCGAATCGGCGATCTTATCGCGTACATATTGCGCGCTTGAAGGTGAGCAAGTAGCGCCGAAAACCATTGACGTCATCTTGTAGGTCTGCGGCTCTTCTCCCGGCTCATTCCATATAAATAATTGTGACTCTTGATCTGGTTTCACAATTTTAATTCTTAAAAACATATCTCGGATATCGGCCGCAAGCGCTATACGGCCCTCCCGAAATCTGAATATGTTGCCTAGCAACGAAGACAAGAGATCAGGTCCCGATAATAAAGCATTATTCAATGCTACGCCTTTGCATTTACTAGCGGCGTCGAAAACAATTCTTATTTTCTTGGGTTTTCGCGGATTAAAGACCGCAAAATGTGGCAGATACCATCTTCGGCTGCCTATTTGTTCCCTTTCCGCGGGTGACAAAATCTCGGCGAATCCTTGTTGGATATAGTACCGCATTTTTTCGCGATATGCGGTCGCGAAGGCCGGATCTTTATCCATTTTTCGCTGTATTCCAGCCCAGCGCCGTTTTGCGGTTTCTTCACTGTCCGGTAGGTATACCTCCTGCCGCCGCCATAACAAACCGGTTTCCCAAAAACCATCAGAGCGCTGCCTTGTAGTGGCTTCCATTATCTGCATGGCTCGCAAGTCATCTGTTTTGACTCGCATTGTTGTGGTAATGCCTATCGAATCCACGGCAAAATGCGCCCTTATCAGTTGCTCGATCGCTCCATCCGTGGGAGCGGGCGTCTCATTCACTGCGAGCACGGATGACTCATCGGTCCGTATCATGGAACACACTCCGTGACGCACCCAGCCTAGTGCAGTTCGCGACTCTAACACGTCGCTGTTAGCTTTTATTACGCGCACTTCACGTGACGTAATAAGGCTGGTATTATCCATGCCAACCAATATTCGCGGTTGGACTATTTCTAAGCGGCCGCGGCCCACCAGCCCCTCTGCAATCGGTACCATGAATTGCGAGGGAAGGGCTAAATCACGCACCGTATTTGCTTGCACCTGATATTTTCTACCATCACTACTTTCGATTGTCAGATTCACTTTTTCAGATTTCGTGTCCGTACTGCACATACCTCCAATACCGCGAAGGTTTAATTTATATACTGGACCGCGCGCACCGACGGCACTAGCTAATTTAGCATCGATCAATGTCACTGAGGAGCCTTCATCACATAGCGCAAATGTTTTTATCTGCCCACTCGGGCCACCCACGACGACCGGTTGCACTTTTAATAGAATTGCGTCATCAACTCGGGTAGCCACGGTGGCCACCTGATGTCAGGCTTCACTTGGCCCGCGCGCTGCGCCTGGTGTATAGGCAACATCTTTTTCTGCTTCCGATGGCTTCGCGGTATTGTGTAATAATTTGTGGTGTTTTGCATTACAGTTTTTTACACTGCACCGGATGTTTCGCACTTTGCACTGATTATTGTGTCCCGGGAACCACTGTTCTAAACACTTAAAGCACAACTTTTTTTCGCGAACTATTTGTACGCGCTCCGCGGTCGTTTTTCGAACGAAATCACTACAGCCGGCCGTGCTGTGTGACGTCATATCGCAAATCGCACATTTTCGCGGCGCGTCTTTTGCGTTCGATATAGCAAAATTAATTTGTGCATATTTTTTATTTTTCTGTCCCGGTACTAGCGACGTATCTTGTCCTCCGTGCTTGGGGGCGGCATCCGTT
Organism: Agrypnia vestita; assembly: GCA_016648135.1. Classification (NCBI taxonomy): domain Eukaryota; kingdom Metazoa; phylum Arthropoda; class Insecta; order Trichoptera; family Phryganeidae; genus Agrypnia; species Agrypnia vestita. The sequence continues at coordinate 267,694 of JADDOH010000476.1, forward strand.
ATCATCGTGAGCCAGTTTGCAAAATCTTGTATTGTACTGGAATCTGACGAAGCTCTTGTAGCGAACCATGCCATCCGCGCTGGTAATGGTAGTCTTCCAACCATCTCACATAGTAGTTGGGGTGCGGCTAGATATCGGGAATCGAGACCTTCGACGGTGGCCACAGCATTCGTCACCGCGATCGCGAACTCAGTTAAACTTCCCGTATCACTGGAGTCTGTGAGACGTGGCAGATGTCTCACCTTTTCCAACATAGTTGCGATTATTTTGTCCGGCTGACCAAAACATCGCTCCAAAATTTGCATAATTTTTGCAACATTATGCGGGTCCACCAGCAATGGTGCAACCGTGTCCCGCGCTTTCCCTTTCAGGGCGCGCTGCAGACGAATTAAATTTTCTGCCGGATTTAAACTGCATAATTCCGACGACTGATCATATTGTGCTTTAAACGCACGCCATTCCATAACGTCCCCATTGAACACTGGCAAGTCTTTTGCGCTAGACTGCCGTGCCATCAACGCTGCCATACGCGGCTCGTCCTGACTGGACGCGTATCGGGGGCTTTCGACCGAGCGCGTTGACCGAATAGCTTCGGCGAACACGTCCGTCATTCGGTCGAACTGTGACTGCTGATTCCGCATCCATTCTGCCAATGGCGGAGGTGCAGTTTGTGCATGTCCATGTGACTGCACGGTATGTGGGTGGCTTGCTGTTGGTCCTCCCATCTCGTCCCGGCGGCTGTTAAACTGATCCATGTCCGTTCTTCTCCGCTCGGGATCGTCACCCGATGTTGTAGGTATCGAGCCATTATTGCCCATATCCGGGCCCAAATCGCTTTCAGCAGAACATGGCGCCGCCGCGTTCGTTGCAACGGCGCCGACAGTACACGTTCCGGTACGTGACGTCACGGGATCCTTTCCCGCTGCTGTTTGCGATAATGACAGTGCTCGTGCGTAATCTGCCGCGTGACTCTGCTGCATTTCCTGCATCTGCCGCCTGTGGTGACGGTTTTGCCGGCGCAGCTCCGCCCTCAGCATTCTGATGATTTCGTTTTCTGATGCAGAAGCCGATGTAGCTTCTATGGACCCAGGCTGTGAGCCTCCTTCTTCCTCGTGTAACGCATTCTCATCGTCTGAAGATGCTGGATTGCTTCGCGCATCTCCTTCTTCCGATGTGTCCCGACGAGCTCCCGATCTCAAACCAGATCGAGACATGATGACATACAGCAAAAATACAAGCAAGTAAGAGCGGTTCTCCGGCGCCGAAGGACCAGTTGTTACGGACAGACACGCCCGTAACAAATAATTATTTTAGAATAGGGTGGATCACCGATTACTCGCCTGTCTGCTGTGCTCCGGGCGTCGTGACGTCACTGACGATGAGTCACAACTCGCTTCTAAATCTTGTTGATGATGATGATACTTTGGAAACACCGGAGAGCAACGCTACGATCGACGGTGTTTCTTCAGGGGTTTTAATTCACCAAAATTTACACACAAGAAAAATAAAAGCAAAGTTTTTGTTTCAGAAGGAAACCTAGCGAAAAACGGGCAGAGTGACGTTGTAAAAACTATTTGTCGCACATACACGGCAACAAATATTTACTGGCACTAAGGCACTGAGAGCACTGTGATTTCGCTAGGTTTTCGCAGCCTTTTTATTTGGGTCCAGCGAAAATAACGGGAAAATAACTGCCAAAAAGGGATTACTGAGAGAGGGGATTTACATCTTTATTGTAGGCATCGGCGTAACGTGGTGGACCACGGAAGCTGTGCACTCGGCCTAGCGGAACGACCGCTGGGCGCCGGCGATACCGTGCATCGGAGGCGCATATCTCGCGGCGCGCGGATATTTTTTAAGATAAATCCACTCTCTCAT